>JAJSRW010000515.1:12500-28326 GCA_022414725.1 Microglena sp. YARC | reverse complement strand
TGACAAGCTATTAATCTTTCTGACCTCGGTCTTTTTTGCAGAACATGGCTTGAGTTAGGGCCAATCTCAGTTTGTCTGCGTATCCAGTATTGCATAGCTAGGTGAGCAACGTAACCAAGGAGTCTAAAGTGCCAAAATTACTGTCTTTATTGGGGACAAAATAAGAACTAAAGCAAAAAACACAAAATAAAATTGTTTTTATTAAATGGGGTGAGGGTATGATTGGTTAGGGAGTGTGTTTGGGTTGGGTGAGGAAAGGCAGGGTGTTTTGGTAGTGGGTGTGTAGGCAACGCATGTGTATCACCCAAACAAGCCACCATATCATATTTGTATGTTGTATGTGTGTTGTGTATGTGTGTGTTGTATGTGTGGTGTGTGTGTTGTGTGTGTGTAGTGTTGATGTGGTGTGTATTGTGTGGTAGGGTGTGTGTGTTATGTTGGTGATGAGTGTGTGGTGTGTGTGTTATGTGTGTGTGCTCAGATGGGCCTGTGTATGTGTGCTGTATGTGTGTGGGTTATGTATGTGTGTGTATGTGCTGTGTGTGTATGTGTGTGTGTATGTGGGTAGTATGTATCGTGTGCTGGTCTGTGTGTGTATGTATTGTGTGGGTATGTGTGTGTATGTGGTCTGTGTGTATGTGTGGGTTGTATGTGTGTGTGGTATGTTGTGTGTTGTTTGGTGGCTGTGTATGTTTGGTGTGGTGTGGTGTTTTATGTTAATGTATTGGTTCGGGGTTTTCGGTGTTAAGATGTTTTGGTGTGTGATGTATGGTGTGTATGTGTTATGTGTGTGTATGTTTGGGGGGTATGTATGTGTGCTGTATGTGTGTGTGTAGTGTAGTGTATGTAAGCGAGCTCGGTGTTTGTGTATGTTTGTGTATTTGTGTATGTGTGTGTATCGTTTGTGGTGTAGTGTATTGTTGGTATGTGTTTGGTATGTGTGTGTATGGTTTGTGTGTGTATGTATGTGTGTGTATGTGTGTGTGTATGTGGTGTATGTTGTGTGGTGTATGTGTGTGTATGGTGATGATGGTGATAGTGGTGTGGTCGTGTACTGTTTGCACCGTGTGTTGTGATGTGTGTGTAGGTGGTGTGTACACGTTAGTGTGTGTTGTATGTTGCGGCGCTGTGGATATGGTGTGTGTATTGTGTGTAGTATGTTGGCTGGTATGTATTGTTTTATGTTGTATGTGGTGTCTATGTTTCTGTGTGTATGTAATGTGTGTGTACGTGTGTAGTCGTGTTGTGTATGTGTGATGGTATGTGTATGTTGTGTGTGTTGTGGGTATGTATGCTGTGTGTATGCTGTGTGGTATGTGTGTGTATGTAGTGTGTGTATGTGTAGTGTGTATGTGTGTGTATGTTCTGTGTGTTACTGTATGATGTGTCCCTGTGTGTGCTAGTGTGTATGTGTGTGTTAGTTTTGTGTGTACTGCTATGTGTGTGTATGTGGTGTGTGTTATATGTGTGTATGTTTGTTGTGGTGTGTGTTATTGATATGTGTGTGTATGTGTGTGGTGCCTATGTGGATGTGTAATGTTTGTGTGTGTATGTATGTTGGTGTTGTATGTGTGTGTAATGTTGTGTGTGTGATGTATGTGTGTTATGTTGTGTGTTGTTTGTGTGTGTTTATGTACCTTGTGTGTGATATGTGTGTGTGTTGTGTGTATGTTGTTGTGTGTATGTATGTGTCCTCGTGTGTATTGTGTGTGTGTATGTGATGTGTGTGTTAGTTGTTTGTGTGTTGTGATTTGATTATGTGGTTTTGATGTATGGTAGTGAGTGTGTATGTTTGTGTGTGTTGTATGTGCTGTTGCTATATTGTGTGTGGGGTTTGTGTGTGTATAGTGTGTGTGTTATTGTGTGTACGTGAAACAAGACCAAAATTAGATTTAATTTTTGACACAAGAAACACAATTTTTAAGTTATGGCGGGACATAACAAGTGTGTGTGAGTTGCTAACGGAGTACCAAACAAGCACCATGCATGCATGTGTGCTGTTAAGTGTACCAAACTCTCCGTCCATCCACGGGCCATCTGTTGCCTACAGAGGCGCGCTAGACAACAAGCGCACCTCCTGAGGTGCTGCACACTAACACACCCCCCCCACCACCACTTGTGACCACAACAACCACACACACACACACACACACACCTTACTCCTCCCCACACACAGGCTGTTGCCTACAGTGGGCGCACTAGACAACAAGCTACCCCCTAAGTCACTTGCCTCCCCCCCACCACACAACACAAACACATACACCTTACTCCCCCCCCCCCCCCCACACACACACACACACACATACCCACACAGGCTGTTGCCTACAGTGCCGCAGCATAAGACAACAAGCTATCCCCCTCAGCTGCACACAGAACACATGCACACACCTTACCCCCCCCCACCACACACACACACACACACACACACACACACACACACATACACGTACACATACACCCCTTACCCCCCCCCCCCCACACACACACACACACCACACCACACACCTCCCACAGGCTGTTGCCTACAGTGCCGCGCTAGACAACAAGCTATCCCCCCTCAGCTGCACACAGAACACATGCACACACCTTACCCCCCCCCCCACACACACACACACACACGCACACACATACACGTACACATACACCCCTTACCCCCCCCCCCACACACACACACACACACACACACACACACACACACACACACACACACACACACCTCCCCACAGGCTGCTGCCTACAGTGCCGCGCTAGACAACAAGCTAAAACGGCGCTTAGACAAGTCCGCAGCACCGACCTGGGGTGCAGGGGACGGTGGTCGTGGTGGTGGTCGTGGTGGTAATGGTGGTGCCGCATCCCAAGCAGGGGCTAGATGTGAGAGTAGTGACGATGAGGATGGTGAGGAGCGAGGACGAGCGTCTGCATTTGGCTCCAAGCCTAAGCTAGAGGTGATGGGCATGAGGGCTGGGGCATCGACAGCGGCGGTGGGGAGGGGAGGGGGGGTCGCAGGTTATGTCAGCCAAGCGAAAGCGTGAGCTGCTGCTCATTGGGGATGGGCTAGATGCAGGTCCAGGGCAGAAGAAGAAGAAGAAAAATAAGAAGAAGAAAAAGAAGGCTGTGACTGACGCTCCCAACGCAACGAGCTAGAGGAGGGCTGGGGCATGAACAGGCACCAGTGGGGAGGGGGGATCGCAGGTTATGTAATCATCACCACGGGAGTAGATAAAAACTCCCCCCCCCCCCCCCCCCCCCCCCCCATCCGTGCCTAAGAAACCTTGGGATAGATGTGGGCTGGGGCATGAACAGGCACCAGTGGGGAGGGGGGATCGCAGGTTATGTAATCATCACCACGGGAGTAGATAAAAACTCCCCCCTGACTCCCCCCGTGCCTTGGGTTGGGTTGGGTTGGGTTGTAGAAACCTGGGGGTAGATGTGGGCTGTGGCATGAACTTGAACTTAGTTACATAGCTTCAGCCAGCAATTTGGCTGCTCGCCGTCTTTGGCAGTACAAAGCATTATTAGCAGGAATTTGTAAACGCGAACAACTCACTTTTTTCTTTTTCATATGATGATGATGATGACATTTTCATGGTGCCCTACTGGACTCCGAATGTTCCACATGGGGCATGAACAGCCGCCAGTGGGGAGGTGGGGTCGCAGGTCATGTTATCATCGCCATTATAACTTTTCATAGGGAGCAGAAAACAACACAACTTGAATTGAAATTGAAATTGAAATTGTTGCATCCGATTAATGCGCCACTCTCAGGACGTGAAGTTAAGGACACCACTGCGTGAGCCGGAGCTAGCAGTAGTCACCATAAAAGAGTCTCCTTGTCAGGGAGTCTGAATAAGCCCCTAACACAACTTGAACTTGATTACGTAATGCCAGAGTGAAGCGACAGCTAGGTCAGTCTAACTGACAGTGGCGTGTCCTCATGGACACGCCGCCCTCCTAAGGCCGTAACCTACTCTGTGAGTACCTCCCAGAATCGCTATTCACGGCGATCCTTGCTTTAACCTATGCCTTGAGTCAACATATAACTGTGCCTCTCTCCACCAATCGGTGTCATTCCGTCAATTACAAGGCTCGCGCCAGAGATGTTGAAACAAATCAAAAGAAGGTTGTGAGTGATACAGGCCCCTTTTTTTAAGTTGTGCAAGGACTCTCACCCCAGGAGGTGGGTCTCCCGACACAAACCAGCGACACGGAGGGTTCAGTTCACTTGCTTGAACTTGGTTACATGGCTCTAGCCTGAAAGGCTGCTCGCCGTCTTCGGCAGTAACCTACTAAATTAAACTCAGAGCACTCTTATCAAATTACATTTGATCCAATCTCTTTACACAATCATTGATAAACTATCACGGAGCACAACGCTTTTAATATTTATAAAAAGTTATTTATTTCTGGTTTTATCGGGTGAGGACCCTACCTACCGTATACAAAACTAACTACCGGTATACAAAAACTGTAATTAAAGTCACAATTACTTAACTATAGGCAAAACCTTAAGGTATAGGTTTTGCCCAGCTAACCGGCTAATTTGACCGGGTTCTCGGCAAAATTTGACAATCGGCAAAATCGGCTCCGTTTTGCGTACCCATCGCATACGTCTGGGCCCCCTAGGGGCCGACCAACTAGGTCAACTTATCACAACCTTCCACATCTGGATTGCACATCATGTAATGAGTGGTATTCAATGAGAATGGATGCATGCAATTATCACTGTAGCACGAACTACAGAGGGTCCCCTTAACACCACGCCCCTCCAGGCGTTTTTTTTTTCTTCTTTTTAGCACGAACTCAGGGCCCCCGTTCTCCAACAATCTTTTCTTTTACTATAGCACCAAGTCATTCGATACGCGCCCTAGAGACAAAAGCTCGGGATCACAAGGAAGGCAGAATGCTGTGTACCAGACTTGGATGTCCTCCTCATGGAATGACAGTGGGAAACCTGATATGCCTAATTCTCTCATCCGATACCTACCTCACTATATAGGTGGTGCGTACATTGTCTAGATTTATAACTTCCTCCCACTACCTAAAGGTCGAAACTGATAAATGGAAACGACCAGTTGTTCCTCGGAAGGATCGAGTGTGTCACCTACGTGATTCTGGAACCGTTCCAAATGACCACCTGGTGGTCCTTAAATGTACTGACGAAGCCTGAATGAATTCGAGATGAAGTGACAGAGCCTGATTCCCCAATCTGAGAGCAAAATGATTCCTCTGCATTACCCGATGTGCAATCCAGAAGTTTAAGGTCGAGCAAAGCTTCCTCTGTTCATCCATGAATGTATGAAGAGATTGGATCAAGTCTTTTTATAGGTCCATTTTTTTTTGCGTTTACATTTCCCTCGTAATAAATTGTATTAAATGCCGAAGACGGCGAGCAGCCAAATTGCAGGCTGAAGCTATGTAACCAAGTTCACGTTCAAGCACATCAAGTAAAATTGAGGGATTATTGTGTTCTCAGTTTTGGGAATTAGGTTTTGATCACTACGCCTCGCATTCAAAATGAATTTAAGCTACATTCAAAATTGAGCTCCAGGTGCTAAGCTCATGATGGCTAACTGGCTATGGTACACTACGAAAAATGATAAATTGGGACACTATTTTTCTGCATGTCACTACTCACGAGCGAAATGAAACCGATGGAATAACGAGGTGTGTTTCTATTCTGGAGCAGAAAGGATTTTCGTCTCCTTGGCTCCGCCTCTAACGACCATGGCAGAAAGCTAGTCTGCCGTGGTCAAAAGGGATAGTGGTGAATGTTCGTTTGGTCGAGGGTCGATATCTCCCACCCATTAACCCTTAATCCATGCCCTGTGGATTAGGCAAACAAATCGGCTCTTATCCCAAAGTGCGCCTACTCTTTCCTTTAAATACCTTTCACAACTTTGTTTAAAAAAGGTAACTACCGGTACTTCACCGGTACTTCCGGTACTACCGGTACTTCCGTCGGAAGTCCACCGCCTTGCTTTCTGAATACTTAGTGGCACTGGTTGGTGTCCGGGATCCCACTCAGGGTACTACTAAGCGGTGCTGCGCTGCCTTTTTGAGCCCCTCTGCGCGTTTCGCGCAGATTTTTCAACCCCCTGTGGGCGCAGCGCGCAGTTTTTGCGCTTTTTGCACTAAAAAGCGCTGACCAATTTGGCAATAAGTAATACCCTGATCCCACTTCCTAGGATTAAAAAAGTGGGTCTCTGTGGGATTTTGCCTCTCCCCCATAGTGGTATACATACCTTTCAGGTGAATTCCTTCCTTGTAAACGAATTATGAGTGATGACTTCAGACCGAAAAACATCATGCTGCCAATAGCTAGGGCGCAATGTCTATTTGATTATTCAAAACAGTCTAGCATCTTTCCCAGGGAGGCGGTTAGGGTCTCCCTCAGCAGACTGTTGTTTTCCTCGGTAACACCCATCAGCTCCTCAATGAACTCTGAAGCTAGCTGGGTCCGGATCTATAGCAAGGGTTTAGAGTTTAGGGTTTGGGGTTAAATTAATTCGATGAACTCTGAAGCTAGCTTAGTTGGGATCTATAGCAAGGGTTTAGGTTCTAGGGCCCAATGAACTCTGAAGCTAGCTTAGTTTGGATCTATAGCAAGGGTTTAGGTTCTAGGGCCCAATGAACTCTGAAGCTAGCTTAGTTTAGATCTATAGCAAGGGTTTAGGTTCTAGGGCCCAATGAACTCTGAAGCTAGATTGATTTGGATCTATAGCAAGGGTTTATGTTCTAGGGCCCAATGAACTCTGACGCTGGCTTAGTTTGGATCTATCTCAAGGGTTTAGGTTCTAGGGCCCAATGAACTCTGAAGCTAGCTTAGTTTGGATCTATCTCAAGGGTTTAGGTTCTAGGGCCCAATGAACTCTGAAGCTAGCTTAGTTTGGATCCATCTCAAGGGTTTAGGTTCTAGGGCCCAATGAACTCTGACGCTAGCTTAGTTTGGATCTATAGCAAGGGTTTATGTTCTAGGGCCCAATGAACTCTGACGCTAGCTTAGTTGGGATCTATAGCAAGGGTTTAGGTCCTAGGGCCCAATGAACTCTGAAGCTAGCTTAGTTTGGATCTATAGCAAGGGTTTAGGTTCTAGGGCCCAATGAACTCTGAAGCTAGCTTAGTTGGGATCTATCTCAAGGGTTTAGGTTCTAGGGCCCAATGAACTCTGAAGCTATCTTAGTTTGGATCTATAGCAAGGGTTTAGGTTCTAGGGCCCAATGAACTCTGAAGATAGCTTAGTTTGGATCTATAGCAAGGGTTTAGGTTCTAGGGCCCAACGAACTCTGAAGCTAGCTTAGTTTAGATCTATAGCAAGGGTTTAGGTTCTAGGGCCCAATGAACTCTGAAGCTAGATTAGTTTGGATCTATAGCAAGGGTTTAGGTTCTAGGTCCCAATGAACTCTGAAGCTAGCTTAGTTTGGATCTATATCAAGGGTTTAGGTTCTAGGGCCCAATGAACTCTGAAGCTAGCTTAGTTTGGATCTATAGCAAGGGTTTAGGTTCTAGGGCCCAATGAACTCTGACGCTAGCTTGGTTTGGATCTATAGCAAGGGTTTAGGTTCTAGGGCCCAATGAACTCTGAAGCTAGATTAGTTTGGATCCATAGCAAGGGTTTATGTTCTAGGGCCCAATGAACTCTGACGCTAGCTTGGTTTGGATCTATAGCAAGGGTTTAGGTTCTAGGGCCCAATGAACTCTGAAGCTAGCTTAGTTTGGATCTATATCAAGGGTTTAGGTTCTAGGGCTCAATGAACTCTGAAGCTAGCTTAGTTTGGATCTATCTCAAGGGTTTAGGTTCTAGGGCCCAATGAACTCTGACGCTAGCTTAGTTGGGATCTATAGCAAGGGTTTAGGTTCTAAGGCCCAATGAACTCTGACGCTAGCTTAGTTTGGATCTATAGCAAGGGTTTAGGCTCTAGGGCCCGATGAACTCTGAAGCTAGCTTAGTTTGGATTCATAGCAAGGGTTGAGGGTTCAATAATCTCGATAAACTCTGAAGCTATCTGGGTTCGGATCTGATAGCAAGGGGTAAGGGTTGCAATGCACCTAGGACTTGTCCGCCCTCTATGGCGCCCATTTCAGGGTAATTCAAAGCGCGCGCCTTTGCGCTTTTGAGCGCTGACTTTTTGACCCCCTCTGCCCTTTAAGCGCAGTTTTTTGCAACCCCTTGTGGGCCCTGCAAGTTTTTTTTGCTCTTTTTGCACTACAAAGCGCAGTTTTTTTGTTTTCAAGTGCGCTAAAGCGCTTGTCAATTTGGCCATTTGAAGTACCCTGGCCCATTTGAGAAGGCAGATATGGTACTTAACCTTTTTATTTTGTAGTGAGATGCTAGCACATAAATTCCACTTGACACCACCAAGCCGTGGGCACATGTGGAGTCCAGCAGGCTAGCATAAGTATCATAACCATCACCACCACCACCACCATCCACTATGAAAACGGATACAAGTCACTTGAGTTCCCTAACAGATTCCCTTAACTTGATTCTACTAAAAGGCGTCATCACCACCACACCACCACCACCCTATCAAACACCATCATCATCACCACCACCACCACATCTATCAACACCATCATCATATCACCACCACCACCACCTATCAACACCATCATCATCACCACCACCACCACCATATCAAACCACCCATCATCATCACCACCACCACACCATCCTATCAACACCATCATCATCACCACCACCACCACCCATCAACACCATCATCATCACCACCACCACCACCTATCAACACCATCATCATCACCACCACCACCACCCATCAACACCATCATCATCACCACCACCACCACCTATCAACACCATCATCATCACCACCACCACCACCTATCAACACTATCATCATCACCACCACCACCCATCAACACTATCATCATCACCACCACCACCACCTATCAACACCATCATCATCACCACCACCACCACCTATCAACACCATCATCATCACCACCACCACCACCTATCAACACCATCATCATCACCACCACCACCACCACCATCTATCAACACCATCATCACCACCACCATCATCACCACCACAATTTCCAAATTAACAGAACCAAATCACAAATTTCCAAATCATCATCAATTCGCACCTCCATGATGCGCTGGGCTAGCTGCCTTGGGCCGACTCCCACGTTGCACGCTTAGCACACGATATAGCAGATTCAGCACTAAAGGCACAATTTCATCTCATCTCTTCTTAAGATAACTGTTCAAATCATCAGTACCAAAGCATTTCACACCTCCATAATGTGCTGGGCTTGGGTCCCCGTCGCACTTGGGTCCCCGTCGCACTTGGGTCCCCGTCGCACCTGGGCCCCCGTCGCACTTGGGTCCCCGTCCACTTGGGTCCCCGTCGCACTTGGGTCCCCGTCCACTTGGGTCCCCGTCGCACCTGGGCCCCCGTCGCACTTGGGTCCCCGTCCACTCGGGTCCCCGTCGCACGCTTAGCGCGCGATAGAGCAGAATCAGCACTAACAACACAATTTCAGCTCATCTCCTCTTAACAGAACTTTTGAAATCAGCAGCACCAAAGCAATTCGCACCTGCATGATGCGCTGGGCTAGCTGCCTTGGGTCGACTCCCATGTTCCCATGTTCGCGATTGAAAGGGGGGGTTTGCTTCTGCATGCGATGGGGTGAGATGGGTTGGGTGAATTATGGTGTGTTTGGTTTGGTTACGTAGGAAGGGGGGGCTTGCTTCTGCATGAGCTGGGGTGAGATGGGGTGAGATGGGATGGGTTAGATTAGGATGCGTTTGGTTCGGTTTGGTAGAAAGGGGGGGCTTGCTTCTGCATGAGATGGGGTGAGATGAGATGGGATGGGTTAGATTAGGATGCGTTTGGTTCGGTTTGGTTGAAAGGAGGAGCTTGATCCAGCATGAGATGCTGGCAACAGGGTGCTGGCATGTGCGTGCTGACAAAAAAAAGGCAGTTGCCTAAAACAAGCAATTTCAAATGGGCCATTGTAGCAAGCAGTTGAAAAGCTTCAAGTCAACTGCGTGCTGGCGTCGGTGTGCTGGCACAGGCATACTGACAAAAAGAAGGCAGTTGCGTGGAACAAGCAAGTTTAAATAGCCCATTGTAGCACGCAGTTCAAAAGCTTCAAGTCAACTGCGTGCTGGCACGTGCGTGCTGACAAAAAAAGCAGTTGTGTGAAACAAGCAGTTTTAAATGGCATATCGCAGGACACATTTGAAAACTGCACTGGCAGGTCACCTGCGTGCTGGCAACGGGGTGCTAGCATGGGCATGCTGACAAAAAAGGCAGTTGTGGGAAACAAGCAGTTTGAAATGGCATATTGTAGCATGCAGCTTTTTCAAGTCAGCTGCGTGCTGGCAACGGGGTGCTGGCACAGGTATGCTGAAAAAAGGCAGTTATGTGAAACAAGCAATTTTGAATGGGCCATAGTAGCACGCAGTTCAAAAGCTTCAAGTCAACTGTGTGCTGGCATCGGTGTGCTGGCAAAAAAAGCAGTTGCCTAAAACAAGCGATTTCAAGTGGGCCATAGTACCACGCAGTTGAAAACCTTCAAGTCAACTGTGTGCTGGCAACGGGGTGCTGGCACGTGCGTGACGACAAAAAAGGCCGTTGCGTGGGACAAGTAATTTCAAATTGCCCATTGTAGCACGCAGTTGAAAAACTTCAGGTCAACTGCGTGCTGGCAACAGGTCGCTAGCACGTGTGTGCTGACAAAAAAGGCAGCTGCGTGGAACAAGTAGTAGTAGTAGTAAATGGCATATTGTAGCGTGTAGTGTTTTCAAGTCAACCGCTTGCTAGCAACAGGTTGCTGGCAACAGGGTTCTGGCATGGGCTTGATGAAGCTGCGCGGAACAAGTAGTTTCAAATGGCATATTGTAGCGTGTAGCGTTTTCAAGTCAACCGCTTGCTGGCACGTGCGTGCTGACAAAAAAAGCAGTTTTGTGAAACAAGCAGTTTCAAATGGCATATCGCAGGACACATATGAAAACTTCAGGTCACCTGCCTGCTGGCAACGGGGTGCTGGCATAGGCATGCTGACAAAAACAAGGCAGTTGCCTAAAACAAGCAATTTCAAATGGCATATCGTAGCATGCAGTGTTTTCAAGTCAACTGCATGCTGGCAACAGGGTGCTGGCACGTGCGTGCTGACAAAAAAAGGCAGTTGCCTAAAACAAGCAATTTCAAATGGGCCATAGTAGCACGCAGTTGAAATGCTTCAAGTCAACTGCGTGCTGGCACGTGCGTGATGACAAAGAAAGCAGTTGTGTGAAACAAGCATTTTCAAATGGCCCACTGTGGCACGCAGTTGAAAAACTTCAAGTGAACGGCATGCTGGCAACGGGGTGCTGGCACGGGCATGGTGACAAAAAGGGCAGTTTTGGGAAACAAGCAGTTTCGAATAGGATTTTGTAGCATGCAGCTTTTTCAAATCAGCTGCGTGCTGGCAACGGGGTGCTGGCACGGGTATGCTGAAAAAAGGCAGTTGTGTGAAACAAGCAGTTTCAAATGGCATATTGTAGCACACATTTAAAAACTTCAGGTCAACGGCGTGCTGGCAACTGCGTGCTGGCAACGGTGTGCTGGCATGGGCATGCTAACTAAAAAAGGCAGTTGCGTGGAACAAGCAGTTTCAAATGGCATATTGTAGCGTGTAGTTTTTTCAAGTCAACTGCATGCTGGCAACAGGGTGCTGGCGCGGGCATGCTGAAAAAAAGGCAGTTGTGTGAAACAAGCAGTTTCAAATGGCATATTGTAGCGTGTAGTTTTTTCAAGTCAACTGCTTGCTGGCAACAGGGTGCTGGCACGGGCATGCTGACAAAAAAAGGCAGTTGCCTAGAACAAGCAATTTCAAATGGGCCATAGTAGCACGCAGTTGAAAAGCTTCAAGTCAACTGCGTGCTGGCACGTGCGTGCTGACAAAGAAAGCAGTTGTGTGAAACAAGCATTTTCAAATGGCCCACTGTGGCACGCAGTTGAAAAACTTCAAGTGAACGGCATGCTGGCAACGGGGTGCTGGCACGGGCATGGTGACAAAAAGGGCAGTTGTGGGAAACAAGCAGTTTCGAATAGGATTTTGTAGCATGCAGCTTTTTCAAATCAGCTGCGTGCTGGCAACGGGGTGCTGGCACGGGTATGCTGAAAAAAGGCAGTTGTGTGAAACAAGCAGTTTCAAATGGCATATTGTAGCACACATTTAAAAACTTCAGGTCAACGGCGTGCTGGCAACTGCGTGCTGGCAACGGTGTGCTGGCATGGGCATGCTAACTAAAAAAGGCAGTTGCGTGGAACAAGCAGTTTCAAATGGCATATTGTAGCGTGTAGTTTTTTCAAGTCAACTGCATGCTGGCAACAGGGTGCTGGCGCGGGCATGCTGAAAAAAAGGCAGTTGTGTGAAACAAGCAGTTTCAAATGGCATATTGTAGCGTGTAGTTTTTTCAAGTCAACTGCGTGCTGGCAACAGGGTGCTGGCACGGGCATGCTGACAAAAAAAGGCAGTTGCCTAGAACAAGCAATTTCAAATGGGCCATAGTAGCACGCAGTTGAAAAGCTTCAAGTCAACTGCGTGCTGGCACGTGCGTGCTGACAAAGAAAGCAGTTGTGTGAAACAAGCATTTTCAAATGGCCCACTGTGGCACGCAGTTGAAAAACTTCAAGTGAACGGCGTGCTGGCAACGGGGTGCTGGCACGGGCATGCTGACAAAAACAAGGCCGTTGGGTGGGACAAGCAGTTTTAAATTGCCCATTGTAGCACGCAGTTGAAAAACTTCAGGTCAACTGCGTGCTGGCAACAGGTCGCTAGCACGTGTGTGCTGACAAAAAACAAGGCCGTTGCCTAAAACAAGTAGTTTTCAAATTGCATATTGTAGCACATAGTTTTTCAAGTCAACCGCTTGCTGGCAACAGGTTGCTGGCACGTGTGTGCTGACAAAAGAAGGCAGCTGCGTGGAACAAGTAGTTTCAAATGGCATATTGTAGCGTGTCGTGTTTTCAAGTCAACCGCTTGCTGGCTTGCAAAAAAGGGCGTTGTGTGAAACAATCAAACAAGCAACCCAAAATGAGAAAGTGTAGTACCCTGGGGCAGGGTACTCCTTCTTGCCAAATTGGTCAGCGCTTTAAGCGCACAAACGTCAAATTGGTCAGCGCTTTTTAGTGCAAAAAGCGCAAAAACTGCGCGCAGCGCCCACAGGGGGTTGAAAAACTGCGTGAAACGCGCCGAGGGGCTCAAAAGGTACCCTGCCCTGGGGCCTATGTACCTTGGGTGTGGTTGAAATAAACACAGGGGAAACGCAAAAAAAGCAGTTGCGTGAAACAAGCAGTTTCAAATGGCCCATTGTAGTACGCAGTTGAAAAACTTCAATCAAACGGCATGCTGGCAACGGGGTGCTGGCACGGGCATGCTGACAAAAAAAGCAGTGCGTCAAAACAAGCGGTTTCAGATGGCCATTGTAGCACGCAGTTGAAAAACTTCAGGTCAACTGTGTGCTGGCAACAGGTCGCTAGCACGTGCGTGATGACAAAAAAAGGCAGTTGCCAAAAACAAGCAATTTCAAATGGCCCATTGTAGCACGCAGTGTTTTCAAGTCAACTGCATGCTGGCTTGCAAAAACAGTTCCGTGAAACAGGTAACCACCAAAATGACAAAATTGTTAGTACCCTGGGTGCTACGTACCTTGGGCGTGGTTGAATCGTTGAGCATAGCAACCTTACCCAGCCCATACCACCCCAACTCAACCCAACCCAGCCAAACCCAGCCAAGCCAACCCTCCCAACCTACATACCTTGGGGGTGGTGAATCATTGGGCCGTAGCAACCCAACCCAACCCAGCTCAGCCCAACCCAACCCAACCCATACCACCCCAACCCAACCCGAACCAGCCCCAGCCCAGCCCAGCCCAGCCCAGCCCAGCCCAGCCCAGCCAACAGCCCAGCCAACCAGCTAAAGGTCAACCCAACCTACATACATTGGCGTGGTTGACAATCGTTGGGCATAGCAAGCCAACCCCAATCCATACCACCCCAGCCCAGCCCAGCCTAACCCATACCACCCCAACCCATACCAACCCACCCATACCAACCCAATGCCCAGCCCAACCCATACCACCCCAAAACCCCCACCCAACCATGACACAACAACACCACCCAAAACCCGATACAACCCATACCACCCCCCCATAATCGCCCCCGCCCAACCCAGCGCCCAACCCATACCACCCCAACTTACCAGCCCAGCCCAACCCATACCCGCCCACCCCAAAACCCATACCAACCCATACCAGCCCCCAACCCATAGCCCCCAGCCCAGCCCAACCCATACCGACCACCCCAACCCATTACCACCTCCCACCCATATCCCACCCGCTCATACCAACCCAGCCCAAAGCCCAACCCATACACCCAACAGGCCAGCCAGCCCAACCATACCACCAACCCCCCAGCCCAACCATACCACCCCAACCCATAACCACCCACCACCAACCCAGCCCAGCCCAACCATAACATACCACCCCATAAACCCAGCCTCAGCCGCCAACCCATACCACCCCATACACCCCATAACACCCCAACCACCCAACCCATACCAACCCACCCCAGCCATACCCCCCATACCACCCACAACCCCACCAGCCCAGCCCCAACCGTATACCACCCCACCCAGCCCAGCCCAACCCATACCACCCAGCCCAGCCCAGCCCACCCAACCCAGCCCAGCCCAACCCATACCACCCCAACCCATACCACCCCAACCCATACCAACCAGCCCAGCCAACCCATACCACCCCACCCAGGCCCCAGCCAACTAACCATACCACCCCAGCCCAGCCCAGCCTAAACCCATACCACCCCAACCCAGCCCAACCATACCACCCCAACCCGGCCCAGCCTAACCCATACCACCCCAACCCGGTCCACCCCAACCCATACCACCCCAACCCATACCAACCCCAAGCCCAGCCCAGCACCCATACCACCCCAACCCATAACCCCAGCCCAGCCCAACCCATACCACCCCAACCCAGCCCCAGCCCCCATACCACCCCAGCCCACCAGCCAACCCATACCACCCCAACCCAGCCAGCCCAACCCATACCACCCAACCCAACCCAGCCCAACCCATACCAAACCCAGCCCAGCCTAACTCATACCACCCCAACCCAACCCAGCCTAAAACCCATACCACCGCCAACCCAGCCCAGCCTAACCCATACCACCAACCCAGCCCAGCCTACCACCCCAAACCCAGCATACCACCCAACCCAGCCCAGCCTAACCCATACCACCCCAACCCAGCCCAGCCTAACCCATACCACCCCAACCCAGCCCCAGCCTAAGCCCAGCCACCTACCAAACCCCAGCCCACGCCTAACCCATACCACCCAACCCAGCCCAGGCCTAACCCATACCACCCCCCAGCCCCAGCCCCAAGCCCTAACCCATACCACCCCACCCAGCCCCAGCCTAAACCCATACCATACCACCCCCAACCCAGCCCAGCCTAACCCATACCCACCCCAAGCCAGCCCAGCCTAACCATACCCAGCCCAGCCTAACCCCATACCACCCAAAACCCAGCCCAGCCTTACCCATACCACCTCAACCCAAACCCAGACCCCACCCCAACCCAGCCAAACCCAGCCAACCCAAACTTCCCCAACCTACGTACCTTGGGCGCGGTTGAATCATTGGGCGTAGCAACCCAACCCAACACAGCCCAACCCATAACACCCCAACTCAGCCCAGCCAAACCAACCCTTCCCAACCTACGTACCTTGGGAGTTGTTGAATCATTGGGCATAGCTAGTAGGTGGCGTAGAAAGGTCTCACCACTG
>JAJSRW010000515.1:0-7500 GCA_022414725.1 Microglena sp. YARC | reverse complement strand
TGTTCTAACCTGTTTATACATATGATATCATAGTATAAAGTAAGTGCTTGATACAAACTCAAGCAACTAGACAATCACATGTGGTAATGAAAGGGATCTTGCCCTTCTGGGCCTGTAACTGGTGGGGTGGTGGTTATACAATGTATTATACATTGACTTGTGTATTGCATGAGTTAAATAAAAGGGATTACTCTGCTGGGCCTGCAAACTGTTGCTGGTTGTTGGTAACAAATTATCATACCATTTGACGTGTATATGTATGAGTTAAATAATGGGATCTACTCTGCTGGGGCTGACACTGTTGTGGTGGTTATTACACATTTTTTACATGTGATTGTGTATGTATGTGATTTAAGTAAAAGAGATCTGCCCTTCTGCATGTTTTTCGGGCTGCACACTGTTGCTGGTTTGTGGTAACACAATTTATTTATACATGTGACTTTTATATCAGCTATATGCGAGGGTAGGGGGCATGAAAAAAGCTGCCGTACCGCACCTTCGCTTTGGAATACGAGCCCATCCTCACTATATTAAAAAAGTTTTTTTAGCCAAATAAGTTGTCAAAAGTTGAGGGTCCAAAGTTTTTTTCACCAAAGCGGCCAAATCTTAACTTCCGATATCACGTTTGGGTAACCTGAAAGGATGTAAGAGCATAATGAAATGGGCTTTAAAAGATCTTTC
Organism: Microglena sp. YARC; assembly: GCA_022414725.1. Taxonomy (NCBI): domain Eukaryota; kingdom Viridiplantae; phylum Chlorophyta; class Chlorophyceae; order Chlamydomonadales; family Chlamydomonadaceae; genus Microglena; species Microglena sp. YARC. The sequence goes on along the minus strand of JAJSRW010000515.1, from coordinate 6,819 downwards.
GAAGGCCCCCTGGTTTAGGGGGGTAGGCGATGAGGTAATTGGGTTTTAGAGAGGGGGAGGGGGGTAAACACTTGTAGCCAATTTTTTCCCCCTCTTTTTGTATGAAACGTTCCACATTCAACTCCCATCTGAATCGGGACCATATCGAAGTGGGTCCAAATTTTGTCTTTCTGCCCCCCCCTGAGTATATGTATGATTTGTATTATTACAATGATATCATAGTATAATATGAATAGATCAAACTAGACACAACTACATAGGACCAGGGTACTAGTTCCTTTGCCAATTGGTAGCACTTGAAGCGTCCAAACGTCAATTGGTCAGCGCTTTTAAGTGCAAAAAAGGCGCAGAAACTGCGCGCTCGCGCCCACAGTGGGGTTGGAAAAACTGCGCGAAACGCGCAGAGGGGCTCAAAAAAGGCTGCGCGGCACGCGCTTGCCGGCGGGCACTTAGTAGTACTTGCATAGGATTGCCCAACGTGACACGAGGCTGGAAATAAAAGTATCGATGAATGGAACCCCAAACAATCGTTTTACGACAGGGGGGCTGGTTTGTGCTGCAGTGATAATATCGAAAGAAGGACTTCCAGATCAAGATTTGATTTCCCCGTTCATTCCCCTTAATTACCTGTTTAGTTAGATGATTTTAGATTTATTTTCTCGAAATACTTCCTAGTTCATAGTTCGTACCTCGAATTTGAGGATTTGGCCTGATATTTCTGAAATGTTGGCCTGAGAATCGAGAATTATGATCATTCTGAGGACTGTCGTAATTTCTGCCTGAACAAGTGGAGGTACTAACTATAATCGAGGGCTATCAAATATTACCCTGTATGTATATATGTTACAGTCAGGGGTAGCCAATAGGTAAAGAATTTGCCACCGTACCAGGAAGGACTTAAAGAAAAACAGCACTGATGAAACCTGATGGCTAAAGCACCGTTCGTGAGGGCCATCATTCTGTCCCGGTTGCCATCTCTCTGCATGGGATAGTCACAAAGCAGGTCTTAGTGATTTAAAATAGAATTTCAAAGATAGGGGATACTGTGAGCAAGCTTCAGTTGACCGGTTCCCGTCTTTGCATTGGGATGAAAGTTCACGAAGCAGGTTACTTCGTCAGTGAGCAAGCCTATAAGACTGTCCCGGTTGCCCATTCTTCTGCAAAATACACCAATCAAACTTGGCAGTACAGAGCACTCTGTTGTTGGTGGCTTAGCAGTACGCTGCACAAATAACAGCCACTATGGCAACAGGAACAGGGCGTTATAGGTGGTTGTAGTCGTTGTAATATGCATTATAGGTGGTTGCGAGGTCGTTGTATACTTATAGGGTGGTTTTCGGTGTTGTATATCATTATAGGTGGTTGTAAGGTCGTTGTATATCATTTGGTGGTTGTAGGTCGTTGTATATCATTATAGGTGGTTGTAGGTCGTTGTATATCATTATAGGTGGTTGTAGGTCGTTGTATATCATTATAGGTGGTTGTAGGTCGTTGTATATCATTATAGGTGGTTGTAGGTCGTTGTATATCATTATGGTGGGTTGTTTAGGTCAGAATACTGTATGATCAATTGGTAGGTGGTTGTAGCTGTTGTATATCATTATAGGTGGTTTAGGTCGTTGTATATCATTATATGGTGGTTGTAGGTCGTTGTATAAATTATAGGTGTTGTAATAAGTTAAGTAATATTATCTTTCTCTATGAGTAAGGTAGACCGTTATGCTTCTGCAGATGCCTTTGCAAGTACAAGCACTCAGGTGTCGGTGATTGGCAGTACGCAGCACAAAATACCCCAAATGCACTTGGCAGCACAAGCACTCAGGTGTAGGAAGTTGGCAGTACAAGCACTCAGGTGTAGGTGGTTGGCCAGTAAACGCACAAAAATACACCAGAGAATCACTTGGCAGTACAAGCACTCAGGTTTAGATGGTTGCAGTACAAAGCCAAAATACACCAGATGCACTTTGCAGTGCTAGCACTGCATGTGTAGGTGGTTGGCAGTACAAAGCACAAATTACACCAATCCCACTTGGCAGTGCTAAGCACTCATGTGTAGGTGGTTTGGCAGTAAAAGACAAAAATACAACCAGAGCACTTGGCAGTACAAGCACTCAGGTTTAGATGGTTGCAGTACAAAGCACAAAATACATTCCAGATCCACTGGCAGTGCTAGCACTCATGTGAGGTGGTTGGCAGTACGGCAGCACAAAATACACCAGATGCACTTGGCAGTACAAGCACTCAGGTTTAGATGGTTGGCAGTACAAAGCACAAAATACACCAGATCCACTTGGCAGTGCTAGCACTCATGTGTAGGTGGTTGGCAGTACGCAGCACAAAATACACCAGATGCACTTGGCAGTACAAGCACTCAGGTTTAGATGGTTGGCAGTACAAAGCACAAAATACACCAGATCCACTTGGCAGTGCTAGCACTCTGCTGTAGGTGGTTGGAGTGCAGCACAAAATAACACCAGATGGCACTTGGGGCAGTACAAGCACTCAGGTTTAGATGTTGGCAGTACTAAAGAACAAAATACAGCCCAGATCCAACTTGGCACGTGCTAGCACTCAATGTCGTAGGTGGTTGGCTGTACAGCACAAATACACCACGAATGCACTTGGCAGTACAAGCACTCATGTGTAGATGGTTGCAGTAAAAGCACACAAAATACAACCCAGATCCACTTGGCAGTGCTAGGCACTCAGGTGTCAGGTTGGTTGTAAGGAGCAGTAGGGCAGAAAGCAGCGCAAGTATAATATGGGATCAGCCATGTTTAGGGACCGGCATATCATATGATGTTGACCAAAGGCGAGTATGATATCATATGATCTTGTATGTAAAGAGTATCTTTAGCCTAGTCAGACTACCGGCATCATATGATATCATATTGCCGTTCCTAGTCATGTGGGCATGTGCAATGTAGGCAGTGCAAGTACAGGAGTAGGCAGCAGAAGTGCAAGTGGGATAGGGGAGACCGTACTGCCATCGTAGATTACCATTCTATCACTGTGGTACACACATTATGCACTGTAGCACGATTCAGGGCCCCGTTGGTAAAATGATTGTTTGGGGTTCAGTTATCAATGTTTTTTTCTTTTTTGCTTTCCTGTCACGGCTTTGGGCAATGTCCTTAAGTCTACTTTGGCTACTCCGGACTTAAACCATGCATACCATTGGGGAGTCAGTCTAGACTTTCCGGGGATGAGCCGGCCGCCCTCCTCTTGTCCTTTTGCCGCTTTCCCCTGGGCAGAACGCAACAGTTTTTTTACTTGGAGGATTTTTGCCTCGAAGGTTTGGGCCTTCCTATTCTAAGCACCTTTACTCAAAGCTTGTTTCATGTTGTCACATCTTTGCTAACCGGTGGTTCAAAATCAAGTGGTTAATAATATTAGCGATCATGATTTTTGAGTTGCTTGAGTTATTTCACCCCAGGAGGTGGGTCTCCCGACGCAAACCAGCGACACCGAGGATTCAGTTTGAATGGAGTTGCCACTTCTACAAAAGAGTAGGCGCACTTAGGGTTATAAGAATAGGAGCCGCCTATTTTTTTTCGCCCAGACGCCCGTCCGCTCATGGTTTTGGTGGGGTTTTCAGTTTGTGCGTGCTGATTCTCCCAACTGGTTGTCCGACCTGTAAATTTTTCATTTTTGTTTGTCATTGCCGTCATGTTCTCCATGCTGCGATGTTATGAGGGAACTGCCTGCCTTCGCCGTCCTGTCGTGATGTACTGCACGGTTCGCACCCTGATGATCGACGCCGAGCTAGTGGCGCGGTGTTACAAGGTTGCTTGGAAGGGTGCTTATGATTAAGGATGGGTGATATGGCGGGCCTACTTGGTGCTACTAGTAGTATCCAAAGATTAGAACAAGCATATATATACGGGAAGCGGCTATGTTATATAATAATTAATATTTAGATAATTATCTAATATTAGTCGGCGGCGGAGCCACTTAATATTAGGAATTTGTTGCCTGTACTTTCGGGGGCGTTTTCTCCTTTTCCTTCATTCTTTCTTCTCGCGGCATTGCGCTTTCATTCTACTCGCAGCTTCCTCCATATCGCGCAGCTTCGCAGCTTGGCCTGGCAACGGCGCGTTGATTAGTTTTCGTTTCTATTTGTGAGTGACAGCGATATGCTACGCCGAAGCCCTGGCGGTGTTAAGCGCGTAGAACGCTTCAGAGCAACTCGAACGATGGTGGAAGATGGCAGGCAACACAATGCACATTGTGGAAGCGGAAGTGCTGGTAGCTCCACCTAAACGGGGACAAGTTCACCTACCACGGATTTTCGAACGTGGCCCCTCAGTGAGAGCCCAGGCACTCTCGGGGTTGCGTGTGTTTTCGGAAGCGGTGCACAATTAACCAATTTCCGCATCGAACCCCCACCAGCAACAGCAGCACACAGGATTCTTACACGGTTCTAGGACCAAGCAGGACGCGAGATGGGCCCAACTTGATTCATCATTGATGGGGCAGATGGGCTTTCCCTCCATGACAATGAGGTTAGGACCAGCTGGGAATTCCTCAAAGAACACAACACACAAACACATACAACGCACACAAACACATACAGTACAAAACATCACAACAAACAACCACATAACACTCATCAATACGACGCACGCACACCAAACACGATACAATGAATAATTTTAACACACAAGTAGCTGTTGGTGTGGGATTTCAATAGTTGGTTGAGTTTGTTTGACCACATAACACACGACAAAACATACAATGTACTTTTTAACAACACAACCATACAAGCATTGTATTGTCACAAAACACATAACATAGAACACACATACAAATGCGCACGCACACACACACAGTCACACGCACGCAAGATTGAAATGATTGTGATCTATACTATTATAGTTGCGTTGTCGTCCGTGCCCGGGGCCTCAGGGCTTAACTGGCAATGGGTTCCGCTTATCTGGGCAGCATTCCCTGCTGTCTGTAAATTTCGCATCAATCGTCGACTGCTGATCTGGTCACACTTTCCACTCAACCCTCGATAAATTCAACGCTATACTGGTTCAACCTCCCCCGAGATTTCAAACGCATCTTTCACTGCTTTCACAATGCGATGCGCCAGCGCGCTTTTGCCTCCCGCGATCTGACATGTCTTTGCCCACACACAATGGGAGCTGTGCTCGGCTGTGCCTCCCTCACCCAAGCATGTTTGTCTTCAACTTTTTCTCCCTTCCCGGATTTGCCGCACTTTCTGCTGTCACTATTCGATGACAGCTCTTGCTTATACCAACTAACCTTGCTGCTCTCCCTGTCACAACATCTCTTCTCCTTTCTCCATGCGCTCTCACTCTGCTCGCTCGCTGACTGCTTTTCATCGCATGATCCCCAGCTCCTCAGCAAAATCTTTCAATCTAACACAAGCATGTACCAGCCCGGGAACCACCAGCCGCCGGGAACCGTCAATCAGCGCAGACAAGATGCTTAAGACAGTCGAGGCCAAACCTCGTCGCTTATAGCGCTGACAATTTCGCGCTGTTTCGTGGCAGATTGATCCGAACCTTCATGACAGCTGCTGGCTCCCTGCTTTTTTCCCCCTAGCCCTTTAGTTCCAGCGCGGAGCATAGTGTAAATAGCTGATGGGCATCGCATTTGTTCCTGCACGATGTGTCGCTTTGGTACGAAACGAGTGACTTTGGTTCATGCGTCAATGCGTGGGGTGGGGTGGGAAGGGTCGCTCGCGAGATGCTGCGCCCAACATGCTCCCTGGATGCTATTTTCCCTTCACTTTGCTCTTCTTTGCTCAACTGAACGGCATCGTATTGATTCCTAAAAACGCTGTGTCCCGTTTTTCCGAGGACATTGGCTCTTGGGGGGGGGGGGGGGGGGGGGGGGGGGGGGGGGGGGGGGGGGATAACATGCATGGGTGGGGATGGTAATGGTGTTTTTGCATGTACATATGTGTTTGTGGCCATTGCATCGGAGTGCATTGTGATGATCATGGGCACAGTGCACGATGATAAGCCACTGAATGTATGGGGGATGGAAAATGAGTGGGGTGGGTGACGCTTCCAAACTCATTGAATTGGGGGGTGGGGGGAGGGCGGGGGGCTGGGCCGTCGTACGAGGGCCTAAATGCCACTAGTTGTGACAATAGATTAGTAGCCTAGAGATTTGAACTGTGCATGATATTGTATGTTGCAATGTATTTATTAATGATAATAATGTATGGTGTAGTTCAGTCCAGCTTTGGCTAAATGGGCTGCTGACTAATATCCATGATTGTATGGTGATTATGATAGACAGAGAATTTGCGCGGTGTGCTCTATACAAAACAGATTGATCGCGTGATCCTAAATTCCGTGGCACGATGTGGGCGAACGCCCGGATTCACCGATAATTGAGGCAGGGCGGCAATTTGAGGGATACCTGCGCGTGACTAAGAGGCAATTCAACGATACTTCGGCACCCAAGACGCGGCAAAAAAATTCACGTGTTTTCGGTATCAAAGACAGCATTCACCATGCTTCGGCACAATGAACGGCAAATCCAATGCTCTGGTTTGAAAGGCGCGTTCACGGATGCTTCGGTGAAGGGGTATTCGCCCGGTAGTCTACTCAGGTTCTCTTACGTACTATCGAGAAGCCCACCCGGAATTGCAGTTCATCGATTCAGGAAAGCCGACATGAGTTGAGCTGCATTCATAGCTGCCGGCTGTTTCGCAGCTGTTGCCCTGTTGCTTTTGGAAGGTTGCTGCGCTTTAGTCTTGGCAAATACTGGAGGAGCAGCCGGGGATACGCAGCTGAACGAGGCGATGCACATGCACTTTCTTCTTGTTCGGTTTCG
>JAJSRW010001579.1:0-44539 GCA_022414725.1 Microglena sp. YARC | reverse complement strand
CTGGAGATTAGGTTGGGATGAAAAAACGCGCATGCCTGAAACCTGGTTTCTTACCCACAGATGGAAGTCAAGAAGGATTATGAAAGTAATTAATTCATAAATCCCCAGTTACGGCACTAACAAACATTCTAGGGAGGCCCGGTATCGGGCAACCGCAAAGAACTCATGCACTCAAGACAAACAAGCGCCTAACTAAAGCAAACCAAACTTGCCACGCAACTGAAAAAATTCCAAAGGATGCGAATTGTTAAAATTTTCAAAAACTTGTAACCAACAAGGAAACACAGTTCAATGACAATAGAAGGGAAGATGTACAACCTACAAGTAACATTAAAACCTATTGTCCACGTGAAAAATAGTAAACGCATAAAAGGACTTCACAAGAATTTACTGCAAAGGATGGACTGAAAGGGCGCTTGAAATACACTCGGGAAAACAAGAAAGAGGTGAGCGGCGGTACACTCTGCAAATTACAACTGCAAGATTACCCGCCCACAATTCACAGTAAAATCCGAAGGGAAACAACTACTACAACTCACAAAAAAGTTCCGATCACATGAGGGGCTGGGATCTAAAAACAGTGTGGATAAAAAGAAATAGCTAATCTAAATGATGAGCATCCACCGGAACGAACCATCTGCCTAATGGAACTAAGAGTCAGAACCATACAAGACGCTATATACGGTGGTCTGAATTAAGTACACCTTCCACCAAAACCAGAAAGACAGCTGAAAGGAAGCTGGGCCTAAACCAAGCGTCGTACACGCTTGTAGTGTCGGTCCCTCCAATCTAGCTTACGCCTATAAGTCAGGTCTAGGAGGTGCTGAGGAATAGGCACCACCATAGGGCCATGTTAACCTACGTATGAGAAAACCCGCAGCACCTAAAACAATGAATCCTGGGTGGACTGTAACACCCCACGCCATACGCCGTCATCAAGCTAGGACCAGTGTCAAAGGATTCATCTTTCTCTCATCCAGTACTGACTTACAGGTTCTAAGGCCATTCGGCAACGGCTTACATTGCATGCATGGGCTTGACGCACGAGTAATCCACCAGAGGACGACAGGAGGCGTCGGAATTATCGACACCCGCGAGCCATCCGAGGTGGTCGGAGGTTGGCGACTATTAGTCAATTGGACCTGATCCAGGTACCACTTATGATCGAAGGCTGTCTCTAAATCCTAAAAGCTTCACCGCTAATAAAACGGAGGATAGCTGTTCATGGCACAGAGGAGGGCCTGGCGACCCCTGAGATTCGCGCTAAGATTATAGTTGGATTATCCAACTCCCCCCCGCTCCTAAAACTTCAACAATACAGTCAATGAATCAGGCCCTCGGTCTAGAATGCAACAATGATACATCAGCCAGGCCAGCCAACAACCACTTGGGTTGTTAAAGGGCGTTAGGAATTACTCGGTAACACATAAACATATCACCGTTTGATGACAGGAGGGATGCAAGCGGGGGGCACGGGGACCCATACTATAAGGGGAGAACCCAGGAAGACAGTTGTTAGAACTGAACTGGGAGATAGAGAGTATCATTCGACTACTCACTACTAACTGGCGGCAACATTGGAAACCCAAATATAATAACCCTCTTGGCTGATTTACTGTCACCAGTGCGAATACCCAATCCAGTCTACCAAATAATGCCTTTCTAACTAGCTTTGTTGCGTGACTGCCCAATACTAAGATTACATAGCAAGGGCAACCAATATACAAACGCAACCAACGACACGGGGGCGATTTATGTTGTCTGTAGTTGGGACATCAGTGCAACCCAAAAGAAAAGCTCCGAAGGAGTCTTGTCTCCTAGATGAACACGACGCGATTGCAAAGATAACAACTAGCACCATTGCTGAGCAGTGGTCATGCATCACAACTCATGCATGGCCCCAAACTAATCGAGATCAAACCATGCCTCTATTACCACTGTAACTAAAAATTCCTCAAGCCCTCTCAGAACTCAAAGCACTTGAACCCAAACTCACGTAGCTAAGGCAGTACACCTAAGGGGGGAACCAGGGGCACGGGAAGACAAAAGTAGTAACTCGTCTGTGAACCACGGAACGCACCCCGAAAGGGTCATCAAGGAGCCCTGAGCAGAGAAAAATATCCACGCCAAGATATCATGCAAAGATCCTCCACGGGCTGGACTTAGGGCCAGGACGCCGCCGTCTCTGCGGCCTGTAGCATGGGCGAAGTCCGGCGCTGCGAGACCTGGATCCTACAGAAAGTGGGGAAAGCGTTAGGTCGAAGTCGAGATTTGAGGTATGGGAAAAAGGAGAGACGAGATGACAGTGGCAGCAAGTCACACCTGCGGCAACGGAAAATCGCACCAATGGCAGAAAATCGCAAAATCGCAGGGCAGAATTCGAAACATCTTTATCGTAGGATGCGAAGAGCAGAGCCGAGGCATGTAAAGGTCCCTAATATCCCGCCGTCGATGATGCAGTCAATCTCAAAGTCCCCCCCTCTATCGCTCGGACTCACCCGGTGGGGGTAGAGGGGAGCAGCACCCGTAGTGGTGCTGACCATACCCCCCTGCTTCCTACCACCTCCAGAATCTCCAGGTCCAGACGCGTAGGTCGTCCTCCTCTGGCGAATCCTACGGCAGTGCCGGGCGATCCGCCAGTTTGATCGAAAAATTTCTCCAGAAGGTAGCACAGAGCCACTAGAGCGCAAGCTCATGCCAGTAGCCGACCGTCGGCTGGCAGAGCAAAAGGGGGCAAAGACGACGTAGACATCAGCAGGGAGCTTGGTCGGCTTGGCAACCTCCGGTATGCAGGCAGAGCTCAAAACACCGGAGAAAGGTTAGCGACGTCAAGGACGCGAGCAGACGAAGACGGGGTATTCCACCGATGTCCAGGCTAGTCGCCGACTTGAGTCTGCACGTCACAGTCATCTACGACAGACGGGAGGAGGCGACAGACGGCAGGGGAGGAAAAGGAAGAGAAGATGGAGGAATGACCGCGGGGGGGGTTACTTCCACGATGGGCGAAGGACTCTCATGACCGCTAGCAGAGGCAGCTGGTGCACAAACGTCTAGCCAATCATCAAGAGGAGCCGTTCCTCCCGTTGGAAGGGATTGGTCGCAGCCATCGCTGAGAATGATACTGCGCATCCCGCGCGTCCAGGAAAAGACCATCCATGTCATGGAGTTTCTCAAAATGGCGGGAGGGTCCCTGGCGGAAGTTTGCATCGCAAAGCAGTGGTAGTAAATGAAGGGGCGTATAACCTATCAGCTTGGATAACCACTCCGGAGAGTGGACTTTGTGTGTGCAGCACGCCAATCTATAAATGCGGAGACGAGAATAAGTTACAAGCACAGGAGACCCATTAAGGGGCACCAGTGGAGGAAAGGGGGCGGTAGCCTGGAACCTGATCAGGGTACAGGCTAGACAGCGCGTGTCAGAAGAACCGATTGACGCAGTCAACAGGAAGCTGACATAGTACTGTCAGGACCGATAGTCCTAAGGGATTACACAAGGAGTCACCAAGACATAAAACAAGCGAGAGCACCGCTATTCATGCTGATAGTAGGTTAACATGGCCCTATGTGTGAGTGCCTATTCCTCAGCCACTCCTAGACTGACTTATAGGGTAGTCTAGATTGGTGGAGCGTTACGACGCTTTGTTTAGGCAGCTTCCTTTCAGCTGTTCTTTCTTGTTTTGGTGGAAGGTGGTACTTAATTCAGAACACGCGTTATAGCGTCTTGATGGTTTCTGACTCTTAGTTTCCATAGGCAGATGGTTCGTTCGGTGGAGCTATCATAGATTAGCCTATTTCTTTTTACTCCACACTGTTTTTAGATCACCAGCCCCTCATGTGATTGGAACTTTTTGTGGATGGTAGTAGTTGTTTCCCTTTGGATTTTACTGTGAATTGGTGGCCTGGGTAATCTTGCAGTATGGTACTTGCAGATGATTTTACCATACCCCGCCCGACTCATCTCTTTCTTGTTTTCATGAAAACGAGTGTATTTTCAAGCGCCCTTTCAGTCCATCCTTTGCAGTAAATTCTTTGAAGTCCCTTTTTATGCGTTTACTATTTTTCAGGTGGACAATAGGTTTTATGTTACTATGGTTGTAATCAAAATCTACCCTTCTATTGTTCATTGAACTGGTTTCCTTTGTTGGTTCAACAAAGTTTCTTGAAAATTTTAACTTCTGCAATTCTTTGGATTTTCACTTTTCAGTTGCTTGCAGGTTTGGTTTCTTTAGTTAGGCGCTTGGTTGGTCTTGAGTGCACGAGTTCTTTGCGGTGCGATACCACCTCTTAGACTGTTTTTCGTTAGTGCCGTAGCTGGGGATTTATGATAATTAACTTCATAAATCTTCTTACTTCCATTTTTGAGTGAGAAACAGTTCAGCTTTTTTCATCCAACCTAGTCATGAATTCTATGCTAAGAATAGTTTTTAAGGTAGTGGATTTTTCCATCGACTTTTTTTTTTTCCATCGGTAGTCTTTAGTGCTCTTCATTGTTGCGTCCTTTAGGCTTTGATTCTCTCGTGTGCTGCGCTCACAACGATATTTCAATCCGTTCTGCTTTGGTTATCATTGATTGGCGCTTAGGTTCCTATTCCCGGGAATCGGGTTTTCTATACCGTTGTTCCCCAACTTTGATATACGATTTTTTCAGTCTTCTCTTTAGGTTAAGTTCTCGGTTCTTTCAGTCACCGTTGTTCCCCTTCCTTTGGTATTGGATTGATTTCTGTTTGGCCTCCCTGTGATTTTCTGGTTTGGTGGCTACTATCTGGATGAATAGTATTTTTTGCGCTTACCGTGGATGGTTAGCATTTCCATTTTGGTCTCAGCTCAGCTCGGTATGACCCAAGTTTATGCTGCTACATTTACGGAGTACTACAGTGGTTTTTTGGTTCATCTTTCTCATCCTTTTCTTTAGACAAGGCTTTCTTCTGGTTTCCTGTTTTTCCGCCGTTCCTTAATATTTTTTGTTTGCTACCAGTTTGGATGGTTCTATGTCCCCAGTGCCATAGTGGAGTACTAGTATTGTATGTCACCTGCGTCATAGGTGGAGTATCAGCATGAATAGCGGTGCTCTCTCGCTTGTTTTATGTCTTGGTGACTCCTTGTGTACTCCCTTAGAACTATCGGTCCTGACAGTACTATGTCAGCTTCCTGTTGACTGCGTCATCGGTTCTTCTGACACGCGCTGTCTAGCCTGTACCCTGATCAGGTTCCAGGCTACCGCCCCCCCTTTCCTCCACTGGTGCCCCTTAATGGGTCTCCTGTGCTTGTAACTTATTCTCGTCTCCGCATTTATAGATTGGCGTGCTGCACACACAAAGTCCACTCTCCGGAGTGTTATCCAAGCTGATAGTTTGAAACTCCGTTTGGAAATTCGGCGCAGGCGCTGGCGACCGAGGGAGGAGATATTTGCAACCTCGAAACTTGATATTATATTTGTGTAATGAGAAGTATTATAATAGTTGCCCTCGGTTTCGTTTGGATATGGCTGTTGAAGCCTAACAGTGATCTACTAGCCTCGTTCCCAGCCTCGTTGGTCGGCCCTTGACGGCAGACCTAAGGAACGATAATTCTAGAAAATGTCGGGAAATGTAGAAAATCGATTTGAAATGGTCGAAAATCTTGGCGAAAGAGGTCGTTGGTTAGAATGCCCGATATAACTAAAGAACGGTTGCGACCGCGGTTGGTACTCCGCTCGGAATGGGTTTGGTTAAAATTGGGTTACCGAATGTGAGTCACATTATGTGACCAACCCACGTCAACTTTGTCCCGTGTGAACGGAACTATATTGACCGCCCACTGAGCTGTTGGTTTTTGGAATTATAAGCTTATGCATGGGCGGTCGGTTATGTACTTCTGTTGTAGCCTTGTTGCTTACTAAGTAACGAACAAACAAAAAGGGACATTTGCACTGTTGCTGTTTTTAAGCAGTATTGAACGTGCCTATACTGTTATGCAGAGCATTATCAGCTTGGATAACACTCCGGGGAGTGGACAAAGTGTGGGCAGACACGCCAATCTATAAATGCGGAGACGAGAGTAAGTTACAAGCACAGGAGACCCATTAAGGGGCACCAGTGGAGAAAGGGGCGGCAGCCAGGAACCTAACAGGGTACAGGCCAGACCGGTGACGCAGCCAACAGGAAGCTGTCACTACGGGAAGCTGGCACAGTACTGGCAGAGCCGATAGTTCTAAGGAAGTACATAAGTAGTCACCAAGTCATTAAACGCGTGAGAGCACTGCAATTCATGCTGACACTCCACCTATGACACAGGTGACATACAATACTACTTCTCCACCTATGGCACTGGGGACATATAACGATATGTAACAGATAAAAAAAAAATCAAAGAACGCCGAAAAATCGAGAGAACCTGAAATGAAACCCAAAGGGTTAAAGGAAGGAATGAAACAAGGCAAAAAACCAAATGTTGCCAAGGGAGAAAAGGATGAAAAAACCGAATATCAAAGTTGGGGAACAACGGTATAGAAAACCCGATCCGGGAATAGGAACCTAACGCCAATCAATGATAACCAAAGAGACAGATTGAAATATCGTGTGAGAGCAGCACACGAGAGAATCAAAGCCTAAAGGACGCAGACAAGAGGACACTAAAGTCCACTATGGAAAAAATAAAGTCGATGGAAAAATCCACTACCTTAAAAACTATTCTTAGCATAGAATTCATGACTAGGTTGGGATGAAAAAACCATGATGAACTGGTTTCTTACTCAAAGATGGAAGTAAGAAGATTTATGAAAGTTAATTATCATAAATCCCCAGCTACGGCATTATCGAAAACATTCTAGGAGGTGGGTATCGCACCGCAAAGAACTCATGCACTCAAGATACACCAAGCGCCTAACCACAAGCAAACCAAACCTGCAGCAACTGAAAAATCCAAAGGATGCGAAGTTAAACTTCAAGGAACTCGTAACCAACAAAGGAAACAAAGTCCAATGAACAATAGAAGTTTAGACGTACAAACACAGTACAGAAAACCCATAGTCCACGTGAAAAATAGTAAACGCATAAAAAAGGACTTCAAAGAATTGACTGCAAAGGATGGACTGAAAGGGCGCTTGAAATACACTCGGAAAACAAGAAAGAGGTGAGCGGCGGTACATCTGCAAGTACAACTGCAAGATTACCCAGCCCACCAATTAACATTAAAATCCGAAGGGAAACAACTACTACACTCCACAAAAAGCTCTAATCACCTAAGGGGCTGGTGATCTAAAAACAGTGTGGAGTAAAAAGAAATAGCTAATCTATGATGAGCTCCACCGTTTGAACCATCTGCCTATGGAACTAAGAGTCAGAAACCATCAAGACGCTATAACGGTGGTCTGAATTAATTACCACCATCCACCAAAAACAAGAAAGACAGCTGAAAGGAAGCTGCCTAAACAAAGCGTTGTAACGCTCCACCAATCTAGACTACCCTATAAGACAGTCTAGGCGGTGCTGAGGAATAGGCACCCACACATAGGGCCATGTTAACCTACGTATGAGAACCAGCAGCACCTAAAACAATGAATCCTGGGTTGACTGTAACACTCCAGCCATACGCAGTATCAAGCTAGACCAGTGTTCAAGATCATCACTTGCGCTATCGGCAACGGCTACGTCATCACAGTGACTATTAGGCAATGGACCTGATCCAGGTACCACTATGATCGAAGGCTGTCTAAATCCTAAAGCTTCACCGATAAAACGTGGCACAGAGGAGGGCCTGGCGACCCCCTGAGATTCGGCTAAGATTATAGTTTGGATATACAACTCCCACCCACCCTAAAACTTCACACACAATACAGCAAGATCAGGCCCTGGTCTAGAATGCAACAATGATACATCCCAGCCAGGCCAGCCAACAACAATTGGGGTTGTTAAAGGGCGTAGGGAATTACCGGCGCCACGTAACATATCACCGTTTGATGGCAGGAGGGATGCAAGCGGGCACGTGGACCCATACTAATGGGAGAGCCCAGGAAGACAGTTTAGACTAACTGGAGATAGAGAGTACATCACTACTCACCACTAACTGGCGCAACATCGGATTCCAAATATAATAACCCTTACTCACCAGGGAATACCCAACCAGGCTACCAAATAATGCCTTTTTAACTAGCTTGTTGCGTGACTTCCCAATACTAAGGTGACATAGCAAGGGCAACCAAACAAACGCAACAACGACACATCAGGTGCAACCCCAAAGAAAAGCTCCAAAGGAGTCTAGTCTCCCTAGTTGAACAGTCGATTGCGAAGATAACACACTAGCACCATGCTGAGCAGTGTCATCATCAACAACTCATGACTGCCCCAACTAATCGAGATCAACCATGCCTCTATACCACTTAACTAAAAATTCCTAAGCCCTATCAGAACTCAAACACTTGAACCCAAACTCACGTAGCTAAGGCATACACCTAAGGGGGGAACCAGGGGCACGGGAAGACAAAGTAGCAACCTCTGTCGAACCACAGACCGCACCCAGGGGTCACAAGGAGCCTAAGAGAGAAAAATATCCACCAAGATATCATGCCAAAGATCCTCCACGGCCGCTGGACTAGGGCCAGGACGGCGTCCACTTCGGCCTGTAGCATGGGCGAAGTCCGGCGCTGCGAGACCTGGGATCACAGAAGGTGGGGAAGCGTTAGGTCGAAGTCGAGATTAGAGGTATGGGAAAAAGGAGACGAGAATGACAGTGCAGCAAGTCGCACCTGGTGCAGAAAATCGCACCAATGGTAGAAAATCGCAAATCGCAAGGGCAGAATTCGAAAATTTATTGCTAGGATGCGAAGGGCAGAGCCGAGGCATGTAAAGGTCCTAATATCCTTCCGTCGATGATCAGTCAATCCCAAGTCCCCCCCTCTATCGCTCGACTCACCCGGTTGGGGGGTAGAGGGAGCAGCACCCGAGTGGTGCTGACCATACCCCCCTGCTTCCTACCACCTCCAGAATCTCCAGGTCCAGACGCGTAGGTCGTCCTCCTCTGGCGAACCCTACGGCAGTGCCGGCGATCCGCCAGCTTGATCGAAAAAATTCTCCAGAAGGTAGCACAGAGCCACTAGAGCGCAAGCTCATGCCAGTAGCCGACCGTCGGCTGGGCAGAGCAAAGGGGGCACAGACGACGTAGACATTAGCAGGGAGCTTGGTCGGCTTGGCAACCTCCGGTATGCAGGCAGAGCCTCAAACACCAGAGATATGATAGCGACGGCAAGGACGCGAGCAGACGAAGACAGGGTTTCTCCACCGATGTCCAGGCTAGTCGCCGACTTGAGTCTGCACGTCACAGTCATCTACGACAGACGGGAGGAGGCGACAGATGGCAGGGGAGGAAAAGGAAGAGAAGATCGGAGGATTGACTGGGGGGGGTGGCTTCCACGATGACGGAAGGACTCTCATGACCGTTAGCAGAGGCCGCTGGTGCTCAAACATCTAGCCAATCATCAAGAGGAGCCGGTCCTCCGTTGGAAGGACTCGGTCGCAGCCATCGCTGAGAATGATACTGCGCATCCCGCGCGTCCAGGAAAGACCATCCATGTCATGGAGTTTCTCAAAATTAGCGGGAGGTCCTCGCGGAAGTTGCATCGTAAAGCAGTGGTAGTAGATGAAGGACCGTATAACCTATTAGCTTGGATAACACTCCGGAGAGTGGACAGTGTGGGCAGACACGCCAATCTATAAATGCGGAGACGAGAGTAAGTTACAAGCACAGGAGACCCATTAAGGGGCACCAGTGGAGAAAGGGGCGGCAGCCAGGAACCTAACAGGGTACAGGCCAGACCGGTGACGCAGCCAACAGGAAGCTGTCACTACGGGAAGCTGGCACAGTACTGGCAGAGCCGATAGTTCTAAGGAAGTACATAAGTAGTCACCAAGTCATAAAACGCGTGAGAGCACTGCAATTCATGCTGACAAGCATAACTGAAGGTTGGCTAAAGTTGTAAGAATTTGATGCAGAAAAAATGAGACCAATCAGAGGTCGGGTTAATTTTAGGGATTTTTGACAAGGTGTTGCATGTGTGGGCTGGGCAGTATGAGCCGTTCAGGTCTGGGCTGCACCCGACGTGGGGGGGTGGTCGGGTGTGTCGGGGTGGATGCCTGTAGCGTGGGTCGGAGCATAGGGTCTCAATAGCCGCTCTGCCCATGATTTGGAATGGCTGGGCCTAGAGTTGCGCCTGGCCATGGAGAATGGAGATAAGTGGCCACCATTGTGCAACGCCGCTGCCCCCTAGGTCGAAGCACGAATCTGAAAGCTGCGTTGGTCGAAGCTCTGCAGCTTCTCAGGGTAGTGTCACCTTCTTGGATAGCGAGTTAGTTCTTACTTGTGTAGCTTCGCAGCTCCGCAGAACGAACGATTGGTACTTAGGTAGCTATAAATAGCAAGTCACTTTGGCTGAGACGGGGGTCGGAAGTGCACCAGTTATCAATTCCGCAGTTCGAAGGTCAGCATATGCTCAATTTACACGTCCGCAAGTAGCACGTCTAGCAGGTTGCAGGCGATGGGCCCCTAGGTCAGAGCACGTAGCTCAAAGCTGCGCTGGTCCAAACTCCACAGGTTCGCAGGGTGGTGTTACCCACTTGGCTGGATAGTAATTAATTATGAAGCTTCGCAGGTCTGCAGAACGAATGATCAGTACTGAGGCATGCTATTAATAGCAAGATTGGCAGATTCAGAGGTTGGAAGAGCAGTAGGCATGCGCGCAAGTAGCAGGTCCAGCCGCGATGGGAGTTTGCAGGCGATGGCTCAGGGTCGGGCGGAAACGCGAATGTTGCATGTTGCATGGACAGTTGGCTTGTGAAGGATGGTTCTTTCAACGCGAACCCTTCAGGGCTAAATGGCTCTTCATCCGGTTACTCGGTTTTGTTACACTCACGTGACGCTACTTGGTCGGCCCCCTCTTGACAATTTTTGAGTTTGTGTGACTCGGTGTAACTCTTGAGTATCTCCTACATTGAGGGCGGTAACCTACATTGAGGGCGGTAAAAAGGTTGGGGTTATCATAACGACGGAAACGCCAAAGTCAGACCCAAACCAATCTCGTCTGACCGACCTCTAACTTCCATGGGTAAGCCCTAGCTAGCTACCTAGACTGGGCCTGTGCGACCCAGGGCACAACTCACTGGCGGTCGCAAATCGTGGCGACGAAGGGCCCATTTCGCCCTTAGCTCGCACACTTGGCAACTGGTCGGGAAAAAAACTGGAGGCAGCGTGCAGTTTTTTTACAGCCAGTTGCGCTTTCGAGGCATCAAAAAATGGCAGTTGCGCGAATGAATGAAAGTGAACCTATGTAGTGCCCTGGTGTGGGTCAGACCTGGTCTACGTTTCGTGTGGCCTATGTTTTACCGGCACATACAAGTGTGATAGATTTTTGAGGTTGAAGCATGTTGTACGCTCGACAGCGGGAAGACGTACCCCCCACGGTTCCAAAACGTACACAGGGACACAAATTGACACACAGTGATTGAGTCACGGAGGCAGAGGCACAGATTGACACACACAGACAGATCGAAGTATGACATCTACGATGCAGAAATTAGTCAAGATGAGAAAGGCTTATTCGCACCTTGTAGCATCAATTATTCTTCAATGTCGTGAACTACTGGAACTCCAAACTTTGAAACATGCGGGAGAAATTCGGGTACTGTGTTAAGGAGCTCATGCACGAAGCCTGTTGGAGTTGCAGCACCCAAGTCATGTGGGAAAAGCAAGTATAACACAGATTTTACACAATAGTTTTGCGCGCATATTGAAAGATATAGCACTAGAAGCTCTCCACAAGACTTAGTAACGGCCACTTATTTGACGTGGCCCATCATCCAAGTCATACCCTCCTGCAATCCTTCACCGGTCTTAGCAGAGGCAGCCTGCAGAAGAGCATAAGCAGATACAGTTCAGAGGCCAAACTTCAAATAGCTGGGTTGAAAATAATGCATGCCCTACTTCAGTGCATGCGCCTGTGTGTGATGAGGGGAGGCAGGAAGGGTGGAAGGAGGTAGGGAGAGAGCGAGAGAGATCGGGGGGGGGGGGGGGGGGGGGGGGGGCATAGACTGTTACACGACTGAGTGAGAAGCGTAACCCATGTAAGGTGCAGGGGTGAGGTGAGCCAGGCTGTGGGCGCATGGTTGAGATGCATGACCATGACATGGGGACAACAATGTATCTTGTGACATGGCATGAGCGTGAGAACAAATACTAGTAAACTGAGCAGGCATACCAAATATCAAAATATGCCACATACCTGAATCTGCCATGACCTGTCGCGCATGGACACAAGGTCGAGCTTATCAGCAATGTCATCTGGTGACTCAGCTCCGACCAGATCTTGCTTGTTAGCGAATACGAGAAGAGGCACGTTCTTCATCTTCTCCTCCTGTTTGTGTGTAATGCGTAGCTTCAGTCTTTTTGCAACCATGGTGCCTCTTCTTTGATCTCTTCATATATGAGCTACATTTGATGCTTCCGGTCATAGTTTACAAATGGTTGCTACATTAGATCGCCTCCATTTAAATTTTAGCTTAGATTGTGTGAGTTTAAGCTTAAGCGAATAGAGAAGAGGCGCGTTCATCTTCTCCTCCTGTTTGAACAGAAATTCCAGGGCATGGGAGCGAAAGTCAGTTCTATCATTGGGCTTCATGAGGGAAAGTATGCTTGGTGCTTGGTGTGTTTGGCGTGTCTGGTGTGCTTGATGCTCATCGTGTTCGGTGGTGATATGGACACCTGAATCTGAACATCTTATATTTGAACATCAAATATGTATTGGTCTAGACTCTCACCGAGTGGGCAAATTAATATACATCATAAGTTGCCTGTGGGGAAGTGTACACGGGTTTGGTGGTGCTGTGGACACCTTGACAACAAATGTCTTAGTGCAGATTATCACTCAGGAGTAGGCACATTCAAACTCTGCATTGGCTGCATGAGGGGAAGTGTGTGTGTGTGTGAGAGGGGGGGGGGCTGCAGACACCTGAGCATTACATATGTACAGGGTAGAATATCATAGAGGAGTACTCCCATTTGAACTCTGTGTTGACATGCAGCTTCAGTGAGGGTTAGGTGCAGGTTGACAATAATTGGTTATCAGATTTAAAGATTTTTGGATGGGATCCACAGGTGAGCCAAGCATATGGTCGCCTGGCTTATACGATATGCATATTATCTTTATAGCACTTGACCTCAGGTTCTGCGTCATGATTCCAAGATTGTTTGGGACCAAGCTATAAAGCGCTTGTTCTAGCCCCCCCCCCCCCCCCCCCCCCCTAGTAGTCTACAATTATCTTTTGATTATTTTGGGTTGTGAAATTCCTTTAAGCCTAATTGGCCACCCCCTTGACTGTAGCATACAGATGCACTCATACATAGGGATCGGCATATCATATGATTTTGGCCAAAGGTGAGCATATCATATGATTAGGGAGAGGCATTGATCTATATAGAGATAGATCTATATAGATCTATATTGGCGAAGCTGGACTTTTGAAAATCGGCATAGGCCACCTTACAAAAATCAAAATCTGGTTTTACGATTATGGCATAGGGCACCATATCATATTGCAGGCCCTTCGACTGGATTTTCCGGTGTCTATCTGATGCAACTGCATATATTGTAGAAATACACAATATATCTATTTGCTATATATAGATCTACATCAGGGGGTGTTCAAGAAAGTTTTTTTTAGACACCCATGCTATGAAGTTTTTTGTGTGCCCTTACCCCCCCCCCCCCCCCCTTTTTGGCTTAAAAGGTCAATATCTTCCTCACCAATCATAATTAGGTCATGAAAGTTAGGTGTGTACTGACCCTTACCTCAAGCTCTATCAGGCAGTCATCTTAAAAACGTGGTTTGGCTTGCGTATAAGCAATCCCTGCCCCCCCCCCCCCCCCCCCCCCGCACACACCCACACCCACGAAAATATCTCCAGTAATAAGAGGTAGGCTGCTACTAGTGAGTTTCATCTGCAAATACATTTAGTTCAAAGCAGTGTTCCAAGTGTAGTTCATAAATAACATCAGCTACATGCAGGCTAGAGGAGTCTCCTTAGATACAACAGTGTGGGGCCAAAGGGGCCTCAGGCAGTGAAACACCCCTCCATCCACCCGACACCCACATAAAGTAAACTATTTGTCTAGCTTGATCCTTGGCGCTTGTGGCTAGGCTAGGCTAAGTTTGCTGCATGTCTTGTAGACCATCCAAAGCTCTTTACTTCAGCACTTTCCTCCAAAACAACGAGGCTGACTCGGGCTTCCTGTTGTTTGAGCTTCCAACAGCTGACTCGGGTTGTTGTTGCTTGAGCGTCAAGAGCAGGTCTTTGTACATAGCATCCACTTGCTTGGGCTTGAGCTTCATGCCGAGTGTAACTCCAGACAGTGGCTTGAAGAACTTGGAGAGGGGGGAAATGCCAAACTTGGACGCCTTGACTGCCATGCACTGCTTGCTGGCCTGGTGCGACTTTGGGCTTGTGAAGTTCTGGTTGACGTCCAGACTGGATGTACCTTCCAGTACATCCACTTAATTACACCCTGGGTCTAATCGAGCAACGACTGCATATTCGTAACGCTTTCGTCGAGGCGTTTTCGATTGTGTGCTGCACGTTCGATTCTGGCCACAGACGAAGAAGTTGTGAGGAAATTTTGAGATCGGCCTCGACCCCCCCCCCCCCCCCCCCCCCCCCCCTTTTTGGACCCCCAGATCTCAGCCCTCAGCCACTTTTTTTCACTTTTTCCGACGGTTTCGGGGCTTACGACCAATTTGGAGACGATTAACAGCTTGCGCCTCCCCACATACTTTTGGAACACCCCCCGATCTACATATATCTATATTTTTGGGCAATATAGATATACTTGCCGCCCCCTAGATATGATATCATATAAATTGCATCATGTGATATCGTATTTAAATGGTAACTTTAGCCTAACCAGACTGCCGGCATCATATGATATCATACAATGATATGATATCTAGGGGGCGGCAAATAGATCTATATTGCCCCAAAATATAGATATACATAGATCTAGAAATAGCAAATAGATATATTGTGTATATCTACAACATATGCAGGTACATCAGATAGACACCGGAAAATCCAGTCGAAGCGCCTGCAATATGATATGGTGCCCTATGCCATAATTGTAAAACCAGATTTTGATTTTTGTAAGGTGCCCTATGCCGATTTTCAAAATCCAGCTTCGCCAATATAGATCCATATAGATTTATCTCTATATAGATCGATGCCTCTCCCTAATGATATCATATGATGTCTCACTGCCGTTCCCTACTCATACAACATGATTATATACACGAGATGAGTAGATGACCCATGCAGAACAAAACAAGTCATCACTCATGTTAGAAAACACAAGGTTTCCTTGCCCTGCTCCAGTAGCTCAATTTTTGCGGAGCCCCCCCTTCTGGGGGGCGGGAGCCTTCAGTGTCACCCCGTTGTCCGTTTGACCGACCGACGTGCGACCGAGACAAATCCTGACACGTCAGCCAACTGTCTCATAACTAACTGACTTTGGTCCGCTCGATTCCATTGCCACCTGTCGCCCCAGTAACACTCTCTGCCATTTTTTGCAAGTGAAGCTGCCTATGACTTGCCAGTAAGAGAATATCTATCGTGCCAACCTACTGATACGTGGATGTATGCAACAGCTTCATTCATCTTTAATACAAACTTCACTAAACGCAATGGAACAAATTATTATCTGA
The DNA here is from genome assembly GCA_022414725.1 of Microglena sp. YARC. Lineage (NCBI taxonomy): Eukaryota > Viridiplantae > Chlorophyta > Chlorophyceae > Chlamydomonadales > Chlamydomonadaceae > Microglena > Microglena sp. YARC. The sequence goes on along the minus strand of JAJSRW010001579.1, from coordinate 28,823 downwards.
ACGAGTATCCGAACTCTGACTAAGTGTCTGAACGCTGAGTAATACTTTTCACAGCAGCTGGATTTCCTTAGTCCGGCAGGCCCTTGTAAAATCCAAATCAGGTCATCAGTCAAAATGTGCAATCTTTCTTCCTCTTCTTCCTATACCTCTTCCTCTCTTTCCTTCATCCTCTAAACCAAAAGTCGTCAGAAACTGCCTGTGATTCTCTCTCTTTAACACACAATGGCCTAGACCTCTGTACTGGGTTAACTTGTAGGACCTGGACATGTCTTTTAAACTATCTGAACATATGCGATTGAACGCTGTAAACATGAGTGTGGTGTAGACGTGTTTTTGCTACCCATGTTCACTCTGCCCGCAGGCGGTGAGCAGCCAGCAGGCTGATAGACCATGTAATCAAATGGAACATAATGGGTTCTCTCATCAATATACCTCATTATAACGAGTTTGGCGTCGCTTCCATACAACCATACCCCCCCCCCCCCCCCCCCCCCCCCCCCCCCCGCATCTCTCCGCATCTTGCCTGCTCCTGTCTTTATCCTGTACCAACCAATTGGGTACCCCCTCCCCCCACACACACACATAAACAATCTTATATTTATCAGCATCATCAACCTCAACCACCTACCTGCAAAATCTGCTCAAGCTCGGAAGCACTCTCATCCAAACGCTTAACGTCTGTGCTGTCGATCACGTAAACCAGAGCGTCGGTTCGGTCGAAGTAGTTCCTCCTGCATGTTCAAACAGTTTTCTGTTGAAATACACCTCTGCCTGCTGCAAATGAGTATGCATGCACACTTGTTTGCATGAGTATGTATGAGTATGCATACACACTTGAATACAAGTGCGTACACATGCATGTGTTTGTGTGTGCATGTGCACCTGCTGCTTCAAGGCCAAATCATGCGAGCATACACTTCCAGGGCATGCATATGTATTCTTTAGGCATATATAAATGTGCTCTTTAGGCAGTCTTCATGCATATGTCCATGAGCGACAGACACATGAAGCAGCTTACTTATGGGTACGAGCTTATGATTAGCATTTGGCTCTTCTTTGGCTTAAGGGTATGAGCTTATGATAGCATTTGGCTCTTCTTCACCTGACACAGAAGGAATAGCAGTTCTAATGCATAAGTGCACAACAAATGGATACTGCCAGATACGAAAGGCATCTTGGACAGCCACATGTAGCGGAAATTAAAAAGAACGCACCATGAATCAGCTGTTAAATCAGCACACTTCTCATGTAGTCATGTTATTTGGTTGCTGATTGTGGTGGTAAAGGTGCACCTGTCTTTTGCATATTAGTATACCGTATGCGCCTTAAGTATTGGCAAACGGTTTGGCAAACGACCTTTTGCCAAACCGTTTTAGGGATACAGCTTGAGACCACTCCAGGTGGTAGGCCTTTGCCAAGTTACGTTTACCATGGTACTCTGTCTACCCTAGCAAGTTAAATGTTCCTGATTTGAATTGCTATATGGTTTTAATTTCAGCAAGCTTGGGCAGACTACTTTGTAAACATGTACTTGACCCTGAACTTGGTTACATGGCTCCAGCCGCCAATTTGGATGGCTGGAGCCATGTACCGGTCTGGATACTAAGGCCTAGCAAGTTTAATGCTCCTGATTTGAATTGTTACATGGTTTTACAGCAAGCTTGGGCAGACTACTTGGTGAACATGTAACAAGGAAATGTAACAATAACATAAGACTCTTTGCCAACTAGATTTCAAGTCTGAACTTGAGACAGTCAAAGCCATAGACCTCTTTGCCAAGTTAGTTTTGCCATGCTTTTCTGAGACCCACTTTTAGGGGGGAAATGACATTTGCCAATACTTAATCTTGCCAATAATTAAGGCGCGTACCGTATGACAGTTTAAAAATATTTTGAACGCTGATTGCGTTGCACCAACACATTTGTTGAAACATCACACACCGATAGATGTCAGATTGTCAGTCGACTCTCATAATGTGCTCTGGGATGTTTCTGCTGGATGTGCCAGTTGCTTAGTTTACTGCAATTATATCACCTATGACCAAACCACACCTCCCAAAGGTTTCTTTGCTCTCCTTGGATTTCCCAACACCCTTACCAGTAAGGCCTAATCGACTTCTGGCCTCCAATATCCCAAATCTTCAGGTTGAATCCATCCCTGGTCAAGGACTTGATGTTGAAGCCCTGCATGGTGAAGGAAAAGCCAGTCAACTTGGGCAGGAAGCTGCATCAGGGAGTGATTCAACAGCTTCCTCAGAAACTTTTGAAGATGAAAGCATCAAAGCTCTGGTATAGCATAGTTGGCACCGACTCGGTAAATTCCACATGGACTCCAATCAGAGGACCCCCAGTACTCGATCAGCATTTGCCCGGGCCTTCGCAGCTCAATCCACGTCAACAGTAAAGAGGATTTGCTGCGCTTCGAGCATTCGCACTAATTGAAGGAAGGTGCACGGATCTTGCCTGAGTGGGGGTGATGGTGGTGATGTCCTCCTCAGACAAACTCTTCAAAATTGTCGTCTTGCCAGCGTTATCAAGTCCTAGGACAAGGATGCGCGCCTGTCAAAGAAGCATGGAAATGTGTCGGTGAGACACAGTATCAAGATGGCAAGTCGAACGTTTCGGGAAAGGTCAGTACATCATGCTGTGCATTACCTCGCCTTCCCCCTTCTTCAGGCTACGAATCATATCGAGGAGACCCTAGAGCGTGGAGAGAGACGAATGTGAGGAAATAAAATCGACAATCCACGAGGAGGAAACTCTGAGCAACGCACCATGGTGAAAGGAGTAGTAGAGATACTATGAAATGTGGATTCGGAGACTATAATCGAAGTGCGACTTAGGAACACACTTCTTCGAAGCCGCTGCTGAAATAGTAGAGCGGGGGCTCCGCCAAAAAGGACACGCCAGACACGCCAGACTTGAGATTGGCCCACCTCCAGCCCCCCGCGGCCGAGCCAAGCCGTGCCAACTTTGGGTTCGTTTCCCGGGTCCAACCGTTTCGCGCATGAGTATGAGCCGCAGCACGCCATGGGGCAGCGAAGTTTGCAATTGACACCCCGTTTGCTTCTGGCACCTGATAAGATGTCAGGGAGAGTTGTCGAGTTCTCTGCTAACGATCCTGGAAATCAATCGGACGAGAATGGGAATCTCCATCAGCACAAGAAGCAAAGGCGGGACTTGGAAAATGGAAAACGGACGGGCATGCAATCAAAGTAGGCCTACAACGCAGCCATGCGAATTCTGACGTACACCCACTTCCCCCAAACCCAAGAACCTGCCCACCCCACAAACCACACACCACATCCCACACACCACACCCCATGTTCCCGCACACTGGCTACCAACCTGACCACCCCCAGGGCACATACAAAAAGAATATCCATGCGGGCATACATTACCCACCCATCCAGCAACCACAAACCAAACATATTACCTACCTACCTACCCTACCCTACCCTACCCTACCCTACCCTACCCTACCCTACCCTACCCTACCTACCCTACCCTACCCTACCCTACCCTACCCTACCCTACCCTACCCTACCCTACCCTACCCTACCCTACCCAACCCTACCCTACCCTACCCTACCCTACCCTACCCTACCCTACCCTACCCTACCCTACCCTACCCTACCCTACCCTACCCTACCCTACCCTACCCTACCCACCCACCAACTTACCTACCAACCCACTCACAAGCCTACCTACCCTCGCCCCCCCTACCTTCCTACCTACCAAACCACCTACCTACCAAACTGCCTATCAACGCATGTATCTACCACCACCCCTGTCCCGCACTCATCAGGGCAAAAGAATTGCTCAAAATCAGGAAGCAGCTTCCTATCTGGTCTGCAAGGACAAAACTTCTGGAAATGGTCCGTGCCAACCCCTCAATGGTAGTCGTGGGAGAAACAGGCAGTGGCAAGACAACACAAATCCCTCAATTTCTCTTAGAGGTGAGCACATTCCAGCTTTGTGGTGGGCGTGTCATCACACTATGATCGTGATATGGTTGACATGCCGCCACCACACACCAACACAACTTGAGCGCAGGCATGTCAAGACCCCCCCACCCCACCCCACACACATTCCAGTCACACACATATCAAGGTCCTCCCCCCCATATCTAGGGAACGACAACCAATATAAGTGTTTAAAAAAATAAGATTAACTAATATTATTAAAGTGTCACAATATTATTAGTTTTTCAAATAATTTCGAAATTCTGGTGAGATGGCTCGTCTGACTAATATTATATAATATTATATAATGTTATGTATTCGCTAATATTATATAGCGTAGCCGAACCCTACCCATATCCCCCCCCCCCCCCCCTACAGAGACTCTTTCTCCTAGTTGGCTACCCCTGAATTGATATGTGCATTCACGCAATCCCCCAACCCCAACTCCCTGCTAGTACCCAAGCTAACCTCCAGGCTGGCAAACCCAAACTTTGACCCCCCCCAAACCCAAACCCAAACCCCAAACCCACAACCAAATTCAAACCCAGAATCTCAACCCCCGACCCATCTACTAGGGTGGACTAGCGGGCCACAAAGGAGCTATTGCTTGCACGCAACCGCGAAGGGTGGCTGCAGTCTCTATGGCTCGACGTGTAGCTGAGGAGATGGGAGTGCAGCTGGGACAGGAGGTGAGAATACCTGACTCCATTTTGTATTTCACAATGCTGTTTTAGAGTTGGCCATTTTCCACTGGCCACAACAGAGTTTGTAATCCAACATTCTCATGCAGCACATAGATACACGAGTCCCGCTCAATCTAGCCAGAAACAGCAATATTATAGCTATTCAGCAGATGATTTGGATTGGGGTCTTGTAGTTCATGGTTCGCAACTCCAATTTTCCAGACACGATTTCCGAAAAATCACAGAATTCTTAGAATTCTCCTTTCTCAGTTCAAAATGTCAGAATTCTCCAGCCAAATTCTCATGTTTGACGTACGAACGACAAACGATGAAGTCTTTCGAAAAACCAAATCCAAAGCATCGGCTGAATTGATATTACACATCCGCCCCTCCTGGTTATCTAGAGTGGATCTTGATTGTTTGAGGTTGGGAAGTCCCCTTTAGCCTATTTGGATACCCCTGAACTGGAAGATACATCTAAACACGATAAGACAGCAGGAAGAAAGGTAAAGGTAACAATAACACAATGGACGCAAATGCAGAGGCGTATGCATATGCAAAGATGCAACCCAAGAGGTGCTTGAGTGAGACTAGACTGGTAACAGTCCGACCCACGGCAGATAAGGATTGGAAGATACATACCTACACCTTCGCCCACATGAGCCACCCACTGTTTCTTTTGGGGGCTACACGTTGCAGCGTCTATTCAGCTTCATTATCACTGTTTCTTTTGGGGGCTACACGTTGCAGCGTCTATTCAGCTTCATTATCACTGTTTCTTTTGGGGGCTACACGTTGGAGCGTCTATTCAGCTTCATTATCACTGTTTCTTTTGGGGGCTACACGTTGCAGCGTCTATTCAGCTTCATTATCACTGTTTCTTTTGGGGGCTACACGTTGCGGCGTCTATTCAGCTTCATTATCACTGTTTCTTTTGGGGGCTACACGTTGCGGCGTCTATTCAGCTTCATTATTACTGTTTCTTTTGGGGGCTACACGTTGCAGCGTCTATTCAGCTTCATTATTACTGTTTCTTTTGGGAGCTACACGTTGCAGCGTCTATTCAGCTTCATTATTACTGTTTCTTTTGGGGGCTACACGTTGCAGCGTCTATTCAGCTTCATTATCACTGTTTCTTTTGGGGGCTACACGTTGCAGCGTCTATTCAGCTTCATTATCACTGTTTCTTTTGGGGGCTACACGTTGCAGCGTCTATTCAGCTTCATTATCACTATTTATTTTGGGGGCTACACGTTGCAGCGTCTATTCAGCTTCATTATCACTGTTTCTTTTTGGGGCTACGCGTAGCAGCTTCAATCCAGCTTCATTATCACTGTTTCTTTTTGGGGCTACACGTTGCAGCTTCTATCCAGCTTCATTAGCCAGCCATTGGGTCAAGCACGAAGATTTTAGCTTCATTGGAATGCCCGCCATGTCAGCTTTCAGACGCACTAGCTAGCTTCAGACTTGGCTGAAGCAGGGGGGAAAAGAGCTGCCTAGAAGCTGCTAGACGCACTAGCTAGCTTCAGACTTGGCTGAAGGAGGAGGGGAAAGAGCTGCTTAGAAGCTGCTGCATGCACTAGCTAGCTTCAGACTTGGCTGACGGAGGGGGGGAAAAGAGCTGCTTAGAAGCTGCTAGGCGCACTAGCTAGCTTCAGGCTTGGCTGAAGGAGGGGAGAAAGGAGCTGCCTAGAAGCTGCTACACGTAGCTCAAAAAGGAAACAGTGGAGCCATCTAAGCAGCCACCTAAGCAGGGGATGTAAGGTTGTGTAATCCCCGTTTGACGATTGGCTCGATGGCAGAGCTCCTTGAACGAAGAAGGTGCCGGGTTCGAATTCCTATGGATGCGCTTTAGTGCTCGCGGTCGCTGTCAACCGTCATGGTAGCTTTGTCCAGGTAAAGTTGCAGCCCGTTCCCTACCGCCGTAAGACAAGGCTTCCTTAATACCACGCCCCACCACGCGTTATCATTATTGTTTAAGCCTTTGGAGGGCTGCTTCTGCATGAGCCTGTTGAGTCCCACGTTGTTCGGTATGTTTGTGTTCATGCACACACACACACTTTCTGCACACTTTTCGCACACACACACTATTGCCACACTATTCACACACAATTAAAACCCACTGCACAAATCCATCAACAATCCATTACCCCGTTACAACAGGTTGGGTACTCTATTCGATTTGATGACACATCCTCAGCCCAGACCCGAATCAAGTACCTCACCGATGGTATGCTGCTAAGGGAAGCCCTCATTGACCCTAAGCTGGAGAAGTACAAGGTGAGAATGTACAGGCCTAAGGGGGGTTGTCCTGGGATATGCTGCGTTTTGTGTGCATAGTTCGTTTGCTTGCCAACTTGCTTGCTGGCTGGCTGGCTGGCTTGCTTGCTTGAGATCTTGCTTGTGTCTTTATATGCAGGTTAATCCAACATGTGTTTGCTTTAGTGCAATGCTTAACACTTCCAGAAAACGTGGAAGGGGCCCTGTATCAAACAAAGATGCCCTAAACCCTAAACAATAAAAACTCCTTCCAATCCAGGTGGTGATTGTGGATGAAGCCCATGAGCGTACTGTTCAGACAGATGTGTTGCTTGGGCTTCTGAAGAATGTGCAGGTGAGGCGCTAGCTCAGCAGCGATGTTCATCTTATTTCGCCTTTTTCCCACCTGTGTTCTCACACCCCTATTTTGCTTGCTGCAATCTTGCTTGCTTGCTCGCTTGCTGCAATCTTGCTTCCTGCAATATTGCCCTTCTAATTTTGAGGATTAGTTAGAAGACCCCTCCTGGATGCTGTGGAACGGGCTTGTCTTGGTTCAACAATGGCCTGTAGGTGACACCGTAATGTACTGTTATGTAATGTACTGTAATGTTATGTAATGTAATGTAATGTAATGCAATATTCACACGTGCTCATCTACTTTCCACCTATCTTCCTACCTATATTCAACCTTCAAGTTGTTTCGTCCCTCCTATGCTCAAACTGGTTTTGTCTTCTTCCCACACAGGCCACACACATGGCCATCCCACTCGAGTCTCTTGCTCCTTAACAGCAGATGAAGGAATGCATATACCGACACATGTGTACAAAATATCTTATTATATTATCAAATGTTGAAACTGACTCTGTATCTGGTATTTGAAAATACTTGCACTTTTGGGAGGCAAAAAATTACAAATATATTAGAAAGTTTACGCTGGTCCTGAAACAGATATTTTCAAATGTTTTTTATAAATAAGTGTTGGAGGCAAAAACAAGCAAACGCAGGTAAAAACAAGCAAAAACAGGCAAACACCGGTAAAAACAAACTGATGAAGATTCCACCATGCCCCTGTGCAGCAACTGCGGGGCATCGACTTTCGCCTCATTGTCATGAGTGCCACCCTGGACACCGAGAAGTACATGGCGTACTTTCCAGGCGCCCAAGCTGCATATGTTCAGGTGAGATTTTTTTCGTTTTTCTGCGGGTTTGGTTTTTTAGAGAGCCCCCAGAGTCACCCCGTTGTCCATTTGTTGTGCTGTCTGTCCGCTGCACTCGCTTCCAGTGCCACCTGTCGCTCCGATAGCCAACACTGTCCGCCAATTTTCCACGTTGCTTGCAACAAGCCTAGGACTTGTTGTCTGAGTAGACGATCAGCACAGTCAGGTCTGAGGGAGAAGAGTGAGATGCTGCATATCAAGGGTGGATGGATGGGGATTGGGGGTGGATGGGTTGGTAGGGGTTGGGGGGGCAGCAAAATTATATGATCAACGCTTTATGGTCAGGCTTAGCTCGACCTTATACTTCGAGTTGTATGCATGAATTGCTAATCCCCGCTGTAATTGACAACACTGGTACCAGGATGTATCTTATCCCGGGCAGGAATACAGGCTGTCATCGTGTTTTCATGTGGCTATTGTTTCTCCTGGGTGGGTGTGAATTAGCAGTAATACACAAATTTATATGGGTTTAGGGTTTAGGGTTTTCCCAAAACCCTAAAACCCTGGGTGGGTGTGAATTAGCAGTAATACACAAAGTTATACGAAGGAAACGTGGAATAAAAAGGTCCTATCTTTCTCAAATTGGATGGGATTTTTCAACTTGTCGAGTATGAGAAAATGTATGTACCATCCAAGAAGCTATAGTGCACATCCGCATGTTTGAACCTCTGACTGTGTTGCATTATGTTGTCATCAACAGGCCATTGTTGAACCAAGAAAAGCCCGCTCCACAACATCCGGGAGGGGTCTCCAACTAATCCTCAAAAATAGTTAGGCAATTTTGCAGCAAGCAAGCAAGCATTTTTGTCAGCACACACTATCATCATGTGTCTAACCCCAGACTGACCAACCATTCATCGCTGGTGCCTACACGATTACCCATTTTTGATCCTCTGACTGTGTTACACACTATCATCATGTGCTCCATTCTACTTCCACAAATCGTAACACAGCACACAACATACAACATACAACACACTGCACATCGGGCTCGTGCGAGCTCAGAAACTGAGATTGTAGGTGCTTTTAATTATCACCTTACCCAGACTGACAACCTATAATTGCTAGGGGTCGGCTATGGTATATAATGTTCGTGAATAAATAATATTATATACTATTATATGATATAATATAAGTCGGACGAGCCTTCTCACCAGAATTTCGAATTTATTTGAAAAACTAATATTATTGTGACACTATAATAATATTAGTTAATATTAGTTTTTTAAACACTAATATTAGTTGCCGTTTCCTAATCATCGCTGTTGCCTCCATGATCACCTAGGGTCGCACCTACCCGGTGGATATTCTCTTCACTGCCACTGCTGAGGACAACTACCTAGACGCTGCATTAACTGCAGCTCTTCAGGTCAGTATTTGCTGAGTGCGTTCCCCGTTGTTGAATGTTTGGAGTTTGGTTCATCAATGCTCTTGACTGCAGCTCTTCAGGTCAGTATTTGCTGAGTGTGTTCCCTGCTGTTGAATGTTTGGGGGTTGGTTCATCAATGCTCTTAACTGCAGCTCTTCAGGTCAGTATTTGCTGAGTGCGTTCCCCATCGAAGAAAAAATTGATTGGGGTTAAGTTCATCAATGCTCTTAACTGCAGCTCTTCAGGTCAGTATTTGCTGAGTTTGTTCCCTGTCGTTAAATGTTAGGGGTTAAGTTCATCAATGCTCTTAACTGCAGCTCTTCAGGTCAGTATTTGCTGATTTTGTACCCCGACGTAAAATGTTAGGGGTTAAGTTCATCAATGCTCATAACTAGGGTTGGGAAGCAAACGTATATTTTTATTTTTATAAGCCGTATAAACGTATAAACGTTTACATATAAACGTATAAAACGTATATAAAAATTAGGCACTTCTTGAGAAAATACTTTTACATGGGTTTAAAGGTATTGCCGCGTAGCTAATTTCATTGGCATCACATATCAACTCTCAGAAAAATAATCTGGCAAGTTTAGGTTGTCCAAATCTCAGAAAAGAAATCTCGACCAGAAAGCGCGTCGACCGGTGAAGAAGCGCGGTGCCAATCTAAGGGAGCCATTAAATGCCAGTTGTTATATTATATAACTGTATAAGTGTATAATAATATAAGTACATAACGTTATTGCGATATTGTCCATGTTCACTTTGCACTAGGCTTGCACCATCAATCCTTCAAGCCCACGTAGGAGCACAGCTTGTGGAATGGAAGGCTAGGTGGCTCTCTGATATTTGTGCCATCCTGGCTATCTAGATCAACCTTAAGGCCAAATGTTTATACAATAATGCTTGTGAATGGTAAATTTTATTGCCTGTTGTGATAAAGGAGGTCAAAAGCTTTCCAATGAGCTATCTAAATCAAAAATATAATGCAAACCAAGAAAGTTAAGTGCCGGGACGTGTGCTGTGCTTCTCGAAGTACAGACTATACGTTTGTATACGACGTATATAAGGCCGATTTGAGAAAAACTATACGGCGTATTTATACGTATAAACGTATAAACGTATATTATACGTTTATATGTCGGCCCAACCCTACTCATAACTGCAGCTCTTCAGGTCAGTATTTGCTGAGTGTGTTCCCCGCCGTTAAATGTTAGAGGTTAAGTTCATCAATGCTCTTAACTGCAGCTCTTCAGGTCAGTATTTGCTGAGTCTGTTCCCCGATGGCAAAACGATTGTTTGGGGGTCAGTTCATCATTGTTTTTCTCTTTTAGCCCTTCTTGTCACGGTTGGGCAAGTCCCTGTAGCCTATTTGGCCTACCCCTGGACTGTAACGTACATATGTAAATACATACCCTTTCTGTAAAGGTTTAGGACACTATGACCACAGACACAAAGTAGAAATAGCCTTTACGTGTACTATGTTTGTTCTGCAAGGGCTTGGGACACTGTAACCCCATATACACATAGCCCATTGGTGTTCTGTAGCCATAGGTTTGTGGTAGTCATTAAGTACATGGCGGCAGCATCAGACCCTAGCCAAATGTACGGAATCAGGCACTTAACCATGTCTCCCTGACGTGTTAGTTCAAGGATTCATGTTAGTGTCCTGTGACTCATCAAAAGTGAAACCAAGTTTGAAACCACTCGAAAAACGACAGGCAGGACTCAAGGGCGCCACATTTCAAAATGTTTGGACCGAAGAGTTTGTGAGACTTAAGATCTGTACACTGTGAGAACAACTGCACCATGTGAGGCAAGTTGTTATTGCGCGACGCGTCGCAAATCGAGCGACTTGGTGCAAACCCAGTGCAACGCGCTGCCCCCCTAACCCCGCGGAGCCAGGGGGGTTGGGGGGGCATCTCTGACTAGTTTAGCCAGACCCATACGTCACCATGCAGCGAAGGAATGGCAACAGGATGGCGAGGCGTTGTCGGAAGAAAAAAAGTGTGTGAGTAAGTGCCCATGAGCTTGTCGCGTGCAGACGACACATGGAACAGGCCCAGAACCCTCCCCCAGAGGGATTACAGCCCCCCCCCATATTGTTTGTTGGCCCCAGTGCAAGCAAACGGGCTGCCCCCCTCAACCTTACGCCTCGTAATAGGGCGAACTATATATTTACTCATGTATATATATTTATTTATGTATGTATTTATTTTTAGCTAATGTGCCTGTGCAGCTTCAACTATTGACTACGGGATAGTGTGCGTGGATGGCTATGCATTGCGCTGTTTCTTTTTGGGCTACGCGTAGCACCTTCCCCGTAGCACCATTAATCAGCGACTGAGTCGAGCCCACTATCTAGCTTCAGGTTTGGCCCAAAGGTGGCTGAATGGAGCTGCCTAGAAGCTGCTATGCGTAGCCCAAAAAATAAACAGTGATGCATTGTGGAGAGAGCCTGTGTAATTGCTCCGTTGTGCCAAGTGACCTCGAAGCATGAGCACGTGCACCCTGCGATTGAGAGCATTCATAAGAGCATCCATGTCTATGTAACATAAAAGGAGTGAGTGCTCTTGACGGTTGTACCCAGGTGCACACGGATGAGCCTCCCGGTAATATATCCTCCCATGCATTAATAAGAGCACCCATAGCTATGCAATTTAAAACGAATGTGCTTAAAATGAGTGTGTGTTCCTGATGGTTGTACCCAGGTGCACACGGATGAACCTCCCGGTGATATCCTCCTGTTTCTCACGGGCCAAGACGAGATCGAATCCTTAGAGAAGCTTCTGAACGACCGAGTGGGAAGCTCGAGCGCTGCAGTGCAGCGGACGATTGAGGCAAGCTCTCAGCGCGGCAGTGCAACAGAGGGGGGTGAGACCTCCTCTAGTAGAGCTGATGAGAAGCTGAAGCTGATGGTAGTGCCTATCTATTCATCCCTGCCTCCCGAGCAGCAGATGAAGGTGTTTGATCCCGCCCCAAAAGGCTATCGCAAGTGCATCCTGGCTACCAATATTGCTGAGACGTCTCTGACGATTGGCGGCGTGCGCTACGTGATTGACACGGGCTTTGTCAAGACCCGCGGCTACAATGCAAAAATGGGTGCTGAGTCTTTGCAGGTGGTGCCTGTCTCCAAGGCACAAGCAAGGCAAAGGAGTGGTCGAGCAGGTATGGCTGTGTTTTTCTTTTCAGCTACGAGCAGCAGCTTCTAGGTAGCTCCCTGAGCCAGCCATTGGGCAAAGCCCTCAGATTTCAGCAGCGCTAGAAAATTGATTTTGCCAGCTTCCAGGTGCACTGGCCTGCTTTGGGTTGGGCTTAATAGCCAGGAAGAGGAGCTACCTAGAAGCTGGTGCTCGTAGCTGAAAAGAAAAGCTCTGGAGTATGGCTGTATGTTTGGTTTGTTCTCACTTTGGTTTTGTTCAATTTTTTACCGTTTAATTTGTTTCTGTTTGATTTGGTTCTTACCTTCCTATTTGCTGCCTAACTACATAACTGATTGAACCCTTGCCCAGGTCCGGCTCCTGTTGATGACTGTTTTTCACATTCAATTTGGTGCAGTTCAATTTGGTTATTACCTTCCTACTAGCTGCCTAACTGCATAACTGATTCAATCCTTGCCCAGGTCGTGAGGCCCCTGGTCGGGCGTACCGCCTGTACATGGAGCGCTCCTTTGATGATCTGGAGGCTACCACGCTACCTGAGATCATGAGATCCAATCTAGGTGTTGTGGTGTTGCAGCTGAAGGCCATGGGAGTAGAGGATGTTCTGGGGTTTGACTTCATGGATCCGCCACCCAGGGCCGCGATCATCAGGTGTGTGAAGGTTCGGGTTGTCAAGTACGATATCGTATAGATATATCAACGATGTAAATAAATATAAATAAATCACGTTTGGGCAACCCCTTGTAATATGTATGAGCATAATTGGATAGGGCATGAAAAGGTATTTAGAATGACCTCCTAAAATGGGGGGAGAGGGTGGGGGGGGTAAAAAAATTGTTTTCAACTTTATTTCCCCCCTATTTTTTCTGCACCTTCCATAATTCCAACTCTCGTCTGAACCGGACACCGTTTTGATGATGCGGTCCAAAATCTGCCTTCCTATGCCCTCCTTGCGATATCGAATGATATATCGCCCGATAATCTCAGGGACCAGTACGATATGGACATCCCTAGTGATGGTGGATTGGAGTGCTTGCAGATCAGAGTGAACTCGTGATCATGTGCCGTCCTGTGCTCCTTGAAGCCCAAGGTAGACTGAATAGACCCAGCCTTCTACACTCAATCAACCACAGGATGAGAATTATCCAGACCCCTTGTTTTTTATTGAAGTGGGCAAGTCCCTTTAGACCTATCTGGATATCGATACCTGTAGATCACAATACTAACAAACACTTATCCTTGATGCCACAAGGTCTTTGGAGCTACTCTTTGCCTTGGGAGCATTGGATACGAAGGGCGACCTCACAGATGAAATCGGCAAAAGCATGGCCCGCCTTCCAGTAGAGCCCATGTATGGCCGAGTGCTACTTGCAGCGGGAAAATCAGGTTGCTCCGTAGAGGCCATGCAAGTAGTTGCCATGGTCTCCGCTGACAATATTTTCTTTGCGCCCAGGTAATCGGAGTGTGGGTGTGGGTGGGTGTGGGTGGTGGTGGTGGGGGGGGGGTGGGGTGGGGTGGGGGGGGGGGGGGCAGCATGGTTTTTCATTGATCTTGGGAAGGCGGTCTGGTGTGAGTGTTTGGCTCAAGAGGGAGGGGGGAGGAGAGGGGGGCTGAATGTCATGTGCTGTGACTGTGGCATATGGTTGGTGTCCAGGGAGGGGAGTGCTCCTCGGGTTTGACTTTCCGTTTCTGTTTGGGAATGCAATTGTTTCTGGATTCAAGACAGCTACTCACACCTCATTTCACTTATCCATGAGCATCACAGGAACAAAAGAGAGGAGTCCAACGCTGCCCGCATGAAGTTCGCACATCGCAGTGGCGACCACTTGACTCTGCTGGCAGTCTACAAGGGATTTATTGAGATCGCGCCAAAAAAGCAGGCTACATGGTGCAGTGACAATTTTGTAAATGTCAGGTCAGTCGTGTATCTGATATTTTGACACAAATGCCTCTTTATTCCTTATGTCCTCTGTTGATCTCCACCTGCTGTTTAGAGTTGCGGCCTTTGGTCAACACAGAGAACTGCGCAAATAGTTGCTTGATGTTGCAGTGATCAATGATGAACATAAATGAGGAGGGAATGTGCTTGATATCAAGGATCCACGTATTGACCTGATAAATTAGGCTTCAAGCTGAATCAAGCATGATTTAGGTGCCGTTGACTATGAGAATGTTCATGAACCCTGACTCATTCACAGGATGGAAACATCTTGTTACGTTTATAAATAAATGTGACAAGAAACATAATGTACAATTATCTGCATGGCACGAACTCCAGGCCCATGTCGTTTATAATTTGTTTGTGGTTCAATTCACTAGTGCTTGTTGTTTAAACTGTCGTTCCTGTTTTTAAGCTTAGGCAAGTCCCTTTAGCCTATATAGCCCCTGGACTGTAAAAAATACACAGTGACCTGCTATAGTGTTGTTTGATCTCATGTTTCAATATTTGCCATGAGTAGTGCCCAGCCAGCTGAGGCATGTATGTGGACCCCCCAAAACAATGCATGTAAGTGGAAAACTGTATGTATGGCCAGCTGGCAGGAGCTGCTAACGTATTCTGTAATGAAGGAAGCTATGCCTTTAGTTTTATGCAGTTAGGAGCTGATGTCTTTCCCCAACAAGAAATGATACTGTGTTATGCATCTACCAATCTGTCTGCCACAATTTGTGTGTGCACTCGAGCAGGTCTCTGCGAAGAGCTGCCGACATCTGTGCTCAACTGGAGAGACACTTGGTTCAGCTGGGGATCCCCATCAAGTCTTGTGGAGATAATGATGAGGCTTTGAGGCGGGTGCTGGTGGCTGGTTTGTTCCCCCATGCTGCTCGGCGGGGCCTGGACGGCACCTTCAAGGTGAGCAATGAGCACATTGACACTGTGTTTCTCAATCGTTTGGTACATTTGCTATCAGTACAGTGTATAAACGCCCCAACATACACTCTAGTACCTGAGAAAGTAAGACGTGGCTCAATCCTAGGTACTCAAATATTGAAAGAAAATAGCTTTCTTTCAATCCAAGTTTCAATGTCCATCTCAGTGTGTGTCACTTGAAAACGAAAGTAGCATAGATTTGAGCTTCAAATAGCAAATATCTTCCTACCGTTTACATCTTGGTGTCCTTGTCAAATGCAGGTTATTGCCACTGGTCAGCAAATATTCATTCACCCAAGCAGCATACTCTGTGGCAAGAAGCCGGAGTGCTTTCTGTATGACGAGATGGTCCGAACTACAAAGCAATATGTGCGAGGCCTGACTACTATTGAGCCAAGGTGGCTTCCAGAGATCGCGCCTTCCTTTTTCCGAATGCCTGCTGAGGCAAATCAATAAGGTTCTGGAACGGCAGCTGCGCAAAGTTAGGCCAGATGCTCCTTTGACTGGCATCACTGGCATTCATTGAGGCTCAGCCACGTGCAAATATCCAGGACATACTGATACCCGCACAAACCAATATGTTATGTGGTGCTATCATTTATCTTGCATATGTAGCTGGCCCAACTGCTCTGGCCCCAATGATCACCCCAAGAGCGCACGTCTTCTCATTTTTGGGCACACTCGTTTCATCAAGCATACAGTCTCACCTAGGATACCCCCGCCTTCTCGCCTAGGTAGGCATGAGAGTATCATGTATCTTCATATGGCCTTCTCGCCTAGAGTAGGTAGGCAGGAGAGTATCATGAATCTCCACATGATTTGGACAATTTTTCATTGGCTGCATATCGTCGGGAAATCAATCAAATTATAGGTAGCGATAATATACGGTAGGTTTTATTGTGCCTTTCACACATGGGTGGCGCAAGGTTTTTCAAACCCCTTACCATCCAGTGGTGGGTTGCCGCTAAGACGTCTGTCAATGGCCAGCCTGTTGAAAGAAGAAGAAAAATCTCCAGAAAAACACAGGCTGAATCGAATTGTGCAAAGGTTTCAGGGGTATCTGTCTGTTAATTTCACACTTCCAATGCAGCATTAGTTACTGAGTTGAGTATGCAATGAGATTTTGTAAACATGCTGCAGTGTTATACTGGCTGTAAGTGTTATAATGGCTGGTTATATCAATTCAGGGGATGAATTGGGTTCAGAGGTGAGACTCAATACTTCTACTCAGGCCAAATCTCCCAGAATTATCAGATTTCAGGCCAAATTTGAGATACGAAGTCCGAGTCCGATAATACCGAATGCATTCGTCAATGTCCCATGCCTGGCCATGATGGTAAATCGAGTTACAACTGGCGAGTGTCCAACTGGCTGACAAGGACAATCATTTTCACCCAAATTTGAATGGTCAGTCGGGGTCTTGGGTCCCGCTACGCTCGGGGGCCCGCTACGCTTTTAGGGCTTGTTTCAGGTTTCACATGGATTTCAAGTCCTACTCGCATCTGGCTCGCATTGATCGAGATTGTCCTATGCAGCAAAAATAAAGGGGCGAGATTCAACTTTTCATTCAACCATTTCGTTCGTTATTGAGCAAAATGCTAGGAGCAGAGGAGGAAGGACCTGATGTGAATCTTCGTAGTACTAAGCACGATCAGAGAGAAGTCGAGGAATCTGGCCAGGCTCAACGTTTCAAACTACACCGAGGCTCCAATTATGCTAGTTCTCCAGATCATGTCCAAGATGTGGCTAGGCAAGTGGGGGAGGAGTCTACATACGGTTCTGGTGGCGGTGATGATGAGCTTCCAGAAAGTGAACGGGATCAGCGGCCAGCGGAGGAAACTGACCCTGATCAGCAGGAACGTCAAGAAAAAGAGCAACCTTTGACCAACACAGTACAGGCCGGAATTCTGAGTCTCCATCAGGTGAATACATGATTGTCAATCTACATCTCGCAGAGTTGATCGACATTTCTCAGAAATAATTGTTACACTGATAACCTCTCCGATTGGTCTTTGCAGAGAAAGTCTGAGTTGGAGAGCAAGGTAAGACAGAAGCACGATTCTATTGAAATTGAAGCTCGCTAGATATTGCTATTTTCCTGGAATGAGGAGTCTTTCCAGGAAATAGGAAATAGGAAATATTCAGGAATAGTTCATCCTGAATATTTGTCGATGCGCCAGATCGCTGACACCTGGCCTCTGACACTGAGACACAATTCCATTTTCGTTTTTGCAGATACAAGCTCTAACAGAATGTAAGATTCGAATAATATGGTGAACAGTATCGTACCTGCTTCCAAAGGCGCTCAAGTTCTGATCACATTGCAATTCTGGATTTGTAGATGGCTGCTCATTTCTTGACACAATACGAACCAGCTTCGTAGCACACATGGACAGGTGAGACATTGGTTTCCTTATCAAACATACTGCGTATTCTAAATCTCCTAGGGTCTGCACAGACTGTTCAATCCTTTCCTCCACCAATTTGTGAATCCCCAGGCCTGTACAGACTGTTAAATCCTTTGATCCGCCAATTCGTGAATTCTCTACATCGTATTAAGCAAATAAATGAAATCCAACCTGCCTTCTAGATAAACCTAGGCAGAATCTGTCTCTGATTATTTGCCACCTGACTGTGCTCGAAAATGAACTCAAATGTTTGCAAGTATTTGATACCATTTTGCAGGGTCTCGGAAGATGTGAGGGTCCACTGTTTATCACAAGAAGAAAGTTGGAGACAACTCTCGGATGAAACACAGGTGATAAGCATCCATTCGTGATACCATGAGCATCATGTATTTTGCTGCAATTGGGTATGACAGACAGTAACATGCTAGGCAGGTAGCTAAGTAAGCCCACTCAGATATTTTGGTGGAAGGCTATGTTTGGTTTCAGGAGTAGGATGTAGAGTGTTTTGCAGGATAATCCTGCATCCTCCTGGGGCGCATACAGCACACCCTTGAACACATTTTAGACATGATATGTGCTGAAAATAACACCCCAGGATCCTCTATTTCACACATGCACACACACAGAAATTCAAACACCTTCAAGATAATTTTCAACCGAATCCATAACCAATTTATCATGCAAAATTGAATGCCAGAGTGGGAAACAGACCTTCAACCACACAGGCATCCTATCGGTTCTTATGGTCTTATTATCCTTCCTGAGATTTGCAGGATTTGCAAGGACGCCTAGATGCTGCGCAGTACCTGGTGGATTCTTTGGGGCTTTCAGCCAAGACACAATGAGTGCCAGATCATGTCATGGGGCAGATATAATCCAGCTGTTGAAGATCCTGGAGGCACGAAAGACGTCAAGCCATTACATTGATAGGGCCATCGATCGTGATCATTCACAGCAGTGTGCAGAATCGATTCGTTATTTCATTCAGAGTAGACCTCTTTGTCTTATTGCACCCTGTGAGCGCAAGGACCAATATGGCATGACAGCGATGGACTCCCAATGTGACCACGTGTTATCTGTGACAAGACTGTTTTTGGAGTCAATCAGTGATTGTCAGTAACCGATATACCCCTCAAAGGTGGTGAATGCAATCAAGGATGGAATTAGGGTGCGTATCGTGAAAGTCCACCTTGCTAAGAGTGCTCTGAGTGGCAAATTATATTATAAGCAGTTAGGCTCCTTAGGAAGATGCCTCAGACAGACAACTGGCAAAATAGACAGTTCAGTTACCTCCTCTCACTTATCAGCATGGCAGCTGAGTCTCTGGATAAAGTGTTTGCATTGAGTAATTCATTATATTGATTGAATGCTATCTTTGGAACCAATAAATAGACATATACACTATTTTGCTCCAATTTGTGAGATGTGCTTAGGCAGTCAAGACTATCATGTGCACTGTTTCTTTATGGGCTACGCACAATAGCAGCTTCCAGCCAGCTCCAATAGCCAGCCATTGGGTCTAGCCGGCTGCTGTCAGCTGCATTGGAATGCCTGGCATGCCAGCTTTCAGACACTCTTCAGGTAGCTTCAGGTTTCACCCAAGTACATGGGAAGGGAGCTGCCTCGAAGCTGCTACGCGTAGCCCCATAAATAAACAGTGATCACGTGATGCATACATTTCTGATCTTTAAATCTGCCAGTCTGGCAAGAGGCTCGTTGCTGATCCAGGATTTCATTTCTCAGAAATCCATTCTGTACTGTAGCCTGTTGTAGCTAAAGGAAGTGCGGAAGGGAATACCTGCACAAGAAGCTGCATATTAATGCTGTAACCTCAGATGTCCATAGCACTTTTCATATTTTGGACATTCGAGATCCTGAGACACATTATACTGACTGTGTTGAACTCTGTAAAGGAAAAATATGACTAATCGTTTGAGCAAAGGACCCCCCCCCCCCCCACACACACACCCACCCACCCATCCACCCGGCACACATCCTCACCTTTGCGTAAATGACAATTGATTCATCAATCAACTGCCATGTACTTTCTGACCAAGGCAGCATCCACCCTGGGAATGTACCCCCCCTCCTTGCTCGCCCGTTGGAGCACTTCTGGCCCCACAAGGTCAGATAACCATTCTGGAGGTCCATCTGACGAAAGCACTGATAACAATGTCGGAGACTCGAAAGCAAGGCGCCGCAATGTCCGGCCGGCGGTAGCATCCATGGGGTCCTTGGACATGTGCAGCTCCCATGCACTGATGGCCAGGCACCATGCAACAAAGTAGCCGTATGTCTGACCCTGTCCCTCCATAAAGCGGATGAAAGCTCGAGTCTACAGCATCAGCATCATTAATACAACGATAAGGGCAGGATATTGGGCCTTTATCAATAGCCTTAATAAGGATTTTGGGGGTTAAATTCAGAGTTTGACAATTCTCAGGCAGCCAATTTGACTATCCCCGGCGATATACAAATAGCAGGGTGCCCTGGCCCCCTCATGGTCGGCCCTAGTGCGTGTATGAGGGAGGGGGGGGGGGGGGGGCTTCAGGGGTGATGGCGCGGTTGGCTGTGACATACAAATCTTGACGTATTTCAGCCAAACGGACCAACGGTTACAGGGTTACCGATGACAAGATACACCCTGTAAATGCGACCACACCAGCGTTTGCACAAACTACTGTACTGCCGGGTCTAGAGATATTACCGTGCATGCAGCTGACATAACAACTGCATATACGACAGGTCCCGTGAAAACAAACTTAACAACAATCAAGGAACTAGGGTTCTTGGTAGCGATGCATTACTCGGACAGCGCTGACCAACTAACATCAGGATATAGGGAGTTATGCGGATGATCTTTGGCGCACTTCGTGAAAAATGTGCTTAGGTGGCCACTGGGGGTATTACTCAAAGCAAAACAAATTGAAGTCGAAGCACAAGGCGCATGAAGAGATGGGATGAAGCTCTGTTATCCACTTTGGTGGCTTTATCTCAGGTCCTCCGTCATATCTTTGTGGCGGAGCCCCCTCTTCAAGGGGGCGGGAGCCCCCAGGGTTACCCGATTGTCTGTTGGACCGTCTATTGGTCCGACCGCCCCCCCCGAGACGAAGCCTGACACGTCTAGAATTATCTTGACTATTTGAGTCTAGGATTAATACTGATTATTTATTTATTTTAGTCTAGAATTATCTTTATTATTTGAGTCTAGAATTATCTTTATTATTTGAGGTTGGGTGCGTCCCTTTAGCCTACTTGGCTTGGTATGTTGTATGTATATTGTTACAGTCAAGGACCTTGACTCAAGGTAAAGGCCCAATAGGCTATAGGGACTTGCCCAACCGTGACAAGAGGGGCTATCACGAAAAAGCACTGATGAACTGAACCCCAAGCAATCATTTTACCGACGGGAACCCTGAGTTTGTGCTACAGCGATAATTTAATCCTACCCCCTGAACACCCACACATACTTTGGTGGATTGAACATGAGCACTTACTGAATTTTGAAAGGAGAAGGAAAGAAAAAAATTGTTCATGTTCACATTTTCCCTTTTTGTTTTTCCTGCCAAAGACGGCAAGCAGCCAAATTGCAGGCTGGAGCCATGTAACCAAGTTCAAGTTGCACATGACGGTCCATGGCTCACCTGTAGAGAGGAGAACATAGGGGGTAGCATGGGGAGGAAGCTAGCGTGAAGCTGCAACCACAGCTCCACAGCCTGAGGTGGCCCTTGCTTGCCTTGATCCCTTTTTTGCTTGCGAGCTGTGGAACCCACACCAGGCGACCACGCACGCACGTCCTCCTCTGTGCCGCTGTTGGACTGCTGCTGGGCTGGTAGCTGCTGCTGAATGGTGAGTTGATCCAACAGAGCGCTGATCACTTGGAGCTGGAAGCCAATCTGAGGTTGGCAAAGTAGGGGGGTATTGATGATGATGATGATGATGATGATGATGATGATGATGATGATGATGAGGAGGAGGGAGGGGAGAGGAGGGAGATGGGAGGAGGAGGGAGCTGGAAGCCAATCTGATGATAGCCAAGTAGGGGTTATTGAGAAGGAGGGAGCTAGAAGCCAAGCTGAAGCTTGTAAAGAAGGGATTTATTGAGGAGGATAGAGCTGGAAGCCAAACTGAGGTTAGCAAGATAAGGGGTTATTGAGGAGGAGGGAGCTAGAAGCCAAGCTGATGTTAGCGAGGAAGGGGGTTAGTGAGGCGGAGGGTGAGTCAGTTAGTGAGGCGGTTGAGTTGGTTAATGAGGCGGTTCAGTCGGTTATTCAGGCGGGAGGTGCCGGTTGAGCCGTTTAGTGGGGTGGAGGGTGGGGGAAGGGGGACGGGGGAGGGAAGAAGGGGGTTAGTGAGGCGGAAGGTTTAGTGAGCACGGGGGCGGGGTGGGAAAGAAGCAGATAGGGTGGGGAAAGAGGGGAGGGAGGGAGGGAGGGGAGGGAGGAAGGGAGGAAGGGAGGAAGGGAGGGAGGGAGGGAGGAAGGGGGAAAGGGAAGTGGACAGGGGGGGAAGAAGGTGGTAGGGTGGGGTGGGGTGAGGCAGGCGGTCAGTAATTACAAACAATAGAACTGGGGGCAAATATAAAAGTCATGTATTGGCAACGTTAAATTTTGGCACTTACAGGGCTGTAGAACTTTGAGCGAATGGCTGCAGCCAAGGCACATGTCTCCTCCCAAGACAAGTCTGAGCAGATGACTTGCAGCACCCTAGGATCCATACTCATCATTTCAAACAAAGTTGATGGCAGCTCTAACAGCTCCAGGGGCAGCTGACTCCCGGTGTTCAAAACACAGTCCCACGAGTAGCTGAGAGGTAGCTGACTATCGCTACCCTGACTGACAGTTCCATAGCTACTTGAGTCTTGCACCCTATCTCCACTAGCCACTTCTGCCATACCATTCTCGGTATCAAAACCGCCACTTCTGCCAGCAGCGTGGACTCCACCCCTTGCAGCATGTCTACCAACAACACCGGTGTCGCCACCCCTATCAGCATCTCTACCAGCACCACCAGCATCTTTGACCCCAGCACCAGCTTTGCCTTTATCACCGGTATCTATACCACTTTCACCATCAACTTCACCCCTAGCACCATTGCTGCCGAACTGAACCCCGCCTTCAGGCTTGGGCTGGGGAACCTCAACCGGAGTACGCTGGCTGGACAGGAGAAAATGCATCGCATGGCCTAGCTCATGCAGCAATTCCCAGATCATGAAGGCTGATCCGTCTAGACCCATGCTTTGCTCCAATTGTGGGCCCAAGCTGGCCTGTTTTGAAACCAGAGTCTGAAAAGCCTGGTTCCCCGCCGGATTTTGGCCACAAGACAGGCCAACAAGAACCACCGGGTTGGGAGATGTTGAATCCCGGTTGGGATCCCCATGGGTTAGGTACCTAGGGGTAGATAGGTGGGCAGGTGTTGGGCATGGGTATTGATTTTATTGGAAACAGTCGTGTGTTTGCGTCTGTGTGTGTGTGCGTGTGTGGGGGGGCTGTTTTTCTTGGGGGAGTTGGAGGTGGTGGTGATGGTGGAGGTGGAGGTGGTGGTGGATGAAAAAAATGAAAAATACACTTCCCATCCAGTCCCATCCCTCATTTCTATCTGCATTCACACCACGATATTGTCAATTGGTGATATTTATCTTATCAACAAGAATTCAGACATATGCTGCCATGAATCTTCCCCACCAGACTGCAAACATAAGTCGATATGAATCTTCCCAACAAGATAACAGTCATATGCTGGTATGCATCTTCCTCACTGACTAGTTGAATGCTGCCATGAATCTTCCCCACCAGACTGCAATCATATGCTGATACGAATCTTCCCAACGAGATAACAGTCACACGCGGGTATGCGTCTTCCCCACTGACTAGTTGCATGCTGATATGAATCTTCCCCACCAGACTGCAATCATATGCTGATACGAATCTTCCCAACGAGATAACAGTCACATGCGGGTATGCGTCTTCCCCACTGACTAGTTGCATGCTGATATGAACCATCCCAACCATACCACGATCATATGCGGGTATGCGTCTTCCCCACTGACTAGTTGTATGCTGCCATGAACCATCCCAACCATACCACGATCATATGCGGGTAAGCATCTTCCCCCCACACTAGTTGCATGCTGATATGAATGTTCCACACCAGACCTCAACCACATGCTGGTATGCAACTTCCTGAATAACTAGTTGCATGCTGACATGAATGTTCCACACCAGACCACGATCATATGCTGGTATGCATCTTCCCCACATACTAGTTGCACCCACCAGATCACAGCAAGATCGCACCTGGTCCCAAATCCGCCGTCAGGGTGAACCACTAAGGTGCCAACAACTCCCCTGCTTTCATGCTGTACCTCAAAACAGAGCATGCTGCGCGATGCCGCAGAAGATGGCTTTGCAGGTGCACCAGGCTGAGAGACCAACGCAATCATCTGCTGGATGTATTCATACATGGGGTTTGAATTTGAATTCGAATTTGATCTCGCCACTGACCCACATCCTGATCCTTGTCCTTTGGAGGGCTCCTGAGCACCAGGTTTTGAATTCGAATTTGAATTTGAATTTTCCTCACCAGAGGAAGCCTGATGAATGCTGCTGGGGTTTGTACTAGGAACTGTGGGGGGCTCCAGAGTACCAGGATTTGAATTTGAATTCGAATTTGCGTCAGCAGATTGAGCCTGTTGAATGCTGCTGGGGTTTGTTCTAAGGGCTGCGTTGGAGTGGCTGTGGATGAGGCGAAGCCCCATGGATGAGTCAAGGTATCTTGACAGCCCCTGTATGAGGTCTAGCAGGTTCAGCTCAAAGCTACCGGCCCCATAAGAGCCAGAGACGCCACTCGGAGCCGTGCCTTTATCCTGGTGGCTGCCAATTCCTTCATCTCTTTCCCCACTTAGGCAGGTGCTGGCACCATTAGAGCCAGAGACACCACTCGGAGCCGTGCCCTTCTCCTGACGCGATCCATTTCCCTCGTCTGTATTCCCACTGGCACCTTCGTCTCTCCCCCCACCGATGCAGGTGCTGCTTGCCGCATTATGCTGCACCCCACTGTCAACGTCACTGCTTTTACAAACGTCCTTGCTGCCCTTAGGCTGGCCGGAGTCGCCACCAGTGCTGCTGCTATGAGTGATACCGTCCCCCGTAAGGGCCATGGTACAGCTGGCAACACCATTTGCAAGCCGGGCATGTAGTGCTTCTTGCCTCAGCCACTCCACATCCCATGGACCAATGTTGCTGTGGTGTCGCTGCCATTCATACATCTGAGCAGGTAGAGAGAAGGGGGCACATCAGATATAAAAACTGATAACAAAAATAGTATGTCTTATTACAAGAGGTTGAGGGGGCCAGCCAGGGGGCGGCCCATTTGCTTGAATTGGGGCCAACCACCAATAAGGGTGGGTGGGTGGGTGAGTGGGGTGGGTGGGGGCTGTCATTGCCCTGGGCACATTAAATCATGCATCCGTGTGGTAGTTAAGGGATGGAGTATGGATTTGCCCATCCCATGGACCAATGCTGATGTGGTGTTGCTACCATTGAGGTATATGAGCAGGAAGGGAGGAGGGGGCACATTAAATAGAATTAGATAAATAAATAAATAAATAAATAAATAAATAAATAAATGAATAATACGCCTAATTACAAGTCGTGAGGTTTGAGGGGGCCAGCCTGTTTGCTTGTACTGGGGCAACCACCAATAGGGAGGGGTGGGGGGTGGGACGAGGGGTGGGTGGGGGGTGGGGGGCTGTCATTGCCCTGGGCACATTACATCATGCATCCTTCTAGTAGTATAGATATGGAGTTTGGATTTGCACATCCATGGACCAATGCTACTGTGCTGCTTGCCATTCATACCATCTGACACGGTACAGTGGAGGGGACACATTACATCACATTAAACCTGTTATTACATTGCATTACATTACATTACATCACATCACATCACATCACATTACATTACATTGCATTACATTACATTACATTACATTACATCACATTAAATTACATTACACCTATCATTACATTACATTACATTACATCACATAACACCAAGCATTACATACATCTGACCAGGTAGAGAAGAGGGAACACATAGCATCAAGTATCCCTGTTGGAGTTAAGAGGCGTTACATGGATTTACACATCTAATGGACCAATGCTGGTGTGCTGCTGCTGCCATTCATACATCTGAGCAGGTACAGAGGGGGCACATTACATCACATTACACCTATCCTTACATGACATGGCATGACATTCCATTACATTCCATTACATTCCATGGATTTGCACATCCATGGACCAATGCCTGTTTGTGGTACTTGCTGCCAGTGAGGTACACGAGCAGAAAGAGAGGGGGGGCACATTACATCACATTACACGAAGCAGTACATTACATCACATTACACCAATCATTACATTACATTACATTACATTACATTACATTACACCAAGCATTACATTGCATCACATTACACCAATCATTACATTACATTACACCAAGCATTACATTGCATCACATTACACCAATCATTACATTACATTACACCAAGCATTACATTGCATCACATTACACCAATCATTACATTACATTACATTACACCAAGCATTACATTAAATCATGCGTAGTCATCACCTCTATACCATCAAGTTCTTCTCTTTTTACTTTTTAATCTCCCAAATAAAACTGATGTACCCGGAGTGGTAAATTATCCATCTGATGATAGTGTGCAAGCATGCATGCATGCACATATGTGTGTGTGTCACAGTGTTCATGCATGCGCATGTGTGTATGCATGCGTATATGTGATTGTGTGTATGCATGCGTATATGTGATGCATGCATGTGTGTGCGTGTGATTGTGTTCATGCATGCGCATGTGTGTATGCATGCGTATATGTGATTGTGTGTATGCATGCGTATATGTGATGCATGCATGTGCGTGTGTGTGATTGTGTTCATGCATGCGCATGTGTGTATGCATGTGTGCTTGTGTGATTGTGTCCATGCATGCGCATGTGTGTATGTATGCGTGTGTGTGTGATTGTGCTCATGCAAGCGCATTTGTGTGTGTGATTGTGTTCATGCATGCGCATGTGTGTATGCATGTGCGCGTGTGTGATTGTGTTCATGCATGCGCATGTGTGCATGCGTGCGTGTGAGCGTGATTGTGATCATGCATGCGCATACAATGTGTGTATGCATGTGTGCTTGTGTGATTGTGTCCATGCATGCGCATGTGTGCATGCATGTGCGCGTGTGTGATTGTGGTCATGCATGCGCATGTGTGTGTGTATAGGACTTTATTAGGTACAGGTAGACAACAACAGGAGGCAGTCACGTACCAGTTCCTCAGCTAAGGGTTTGATTGCCTCAGCAAGAAGTGCCGTGAAGGTGGTGGCCGCTTCTCCACTACCAGCAAAGGAGCGTGTATGGACTATGTTGGATAAGCGATCCATAATGTAGACCTAACTATGCCTAATCACGGAAGCACATATGCACTCAGCACTAGGCAGAAACAAGTAGAAAGAAAGAGAAGGCAGTCAGCCAATACCTGTTCCTCAGCAAAGGGTTTGATTGCCTCAGCAAGAAGTGCCGTGAATGTGGTGGCCGCTTTTTTCTCCACTTCAACAGTTTTTTCTTTTTTCCGACGGCGCGTCGCATCCGTCGCCATCCTGTCGCCTGCATGTCTGGCTAAACTAGCCAGAAATGCCACCCTGGACCCCCCCGGGCTCCGCAGTTAGTTAATGCGTGTTCCTCGGCTAAGGGTTCAATTCCTCAGCAAACGTGCGTGAATGTATGTGGCGGCTTCTCCACTGCCAGTAAAGGAGCGTGTATGGACTATGTTGGATAAGCGATCCATGATGTAGACCTAACTATGCCTAATCACGTAAGCACATATGCACTCAGCACTAATGTGGTGGCAGGTTCCCCGCTTTACTGTACACTTTTTCTTCCGAAAACACTCCGACATAAGCAGCACACTCACATCAACAGTAGGTATAAACGAGTAAGACAACAACAGTGAGCTGTCGCCACACGTACCTGTTCCTGGGCTAAGGGTTTGATTGCCTCAGCAAGAAGTGCGTGAAGGTGTAGGCGCTTCTCCCACTACCAGAAGAGCGATCTCTCTCTTATGACAGGTCGGGATGAGCGGTTTCCAAACTGTGGGACATTCGCGGCAATTGCGGCTGCAATCGGGGCGTGGGTGGTGTGGGGGAGCGGTCGTGGGAGGGGGGGGCAAGGGGTGGGGTATTAAGGGGGAGGTACAGGGTGTCTGTGTTGGGGGGGGGGGGGGGGGCGCTGAAAGGGTGAGTGGGCGTGCAGGTTAAAAATAATTAAATGTATAACCACACATAACCCCAAAATTGGTTAAACCCCATAAAAGGCAAAAGGAATTATATTCTTCGTGCCAACACCCCTACCAAACCACACCCACCCACAACCACACCACACAAACACACACACCAACCACACACCCACCACCACACCACGAACCCACACCCCTACCAACCAACAACCACAACCACCACCACACCACACCACACACCACCCCACAACCACACCCCTACCAACCACAACCACACCACCACCACACCACCACACCCACAACCACACCCCTACCAACCACAACCACACCACAACCAAAACCACATACACAATCACACCCCTACCAACCACAACCACACCACCACCACACCACCACAACCCCAGAACCACACCCCTTACCAACCACACCACCCACCCACCACAACCAAACCGCCTACCACCACAACCACCACACACAATCAAAACCAACATACACAACCCACACCCTACCAACCACACCCACACCACCACACCCTCAACCACCACCCCTACAACCAATCTCTCTCTTTTGGTGGGTGGTGGTGG
>JAJSRW010000028.1:0-34494 GCA_022414725.1 Microglena sp. YARC | reverse complement strand
AAAGAGAGAGATTATGCATGTCAAGGAGAAGCGCGACTATCCACACACATGCCAGTCGCTGTATATGTGCATCGACTCTGAGAACTGATCGCAACAGACTGGTACGCGATCACAACACAAGCCAATAGCGGAGAGTGCATCGACCTCTGAGAGGCAACATGACTGGTGCGCATGAGCGACCAACACCACGGCGACTGCCAAAGACCCAGGAGTGAAGGAATATACCCACCAGGAGTTTTAGAGCCAATGCGCGGGACTCGATATTGCCCGATGATGTTTCATATCAAGTAGATTGCGTCGGATTGAGCAATGGTCAAGTAGTCTGCAGCTCAGGTATGACTAGAGGGTGGGTGTGATGTGTTGAATGTATGTGCGTGTGTAAGGTGTGTGTGGTGTGTGTATGTGTGTTTGTGTGTTTGTTTGAGTGTGTGTATGCTTCTGTGCGTGTGTACGTGTTGGATGTTCAATAGAGCCAAGTCCTCTTACTAGAGGTGGGGTGTATGGTGTGTGAATGTGTGTGTGTGTATACGTGTGTTTGTCTGTGTGTGTGTGTGTATACGTGTGTTTGTCTGTGTGTGTGTGAGCTTCTGTGTGTGTGTGTGTGTGTTGGATGTTCAGTAGTGCCAAGGTCCAAGTAATCTGCCCAGCGACAGGTAACAGAAGCTCACAGCCACCAGGAGGTTTTCAGAGCATGCGCGCTCGATATTGCCAGATGCTCGTTTCAAGAGATATACGTTCGGATCAGCCAAGGTCCAAGTAGTCTGCCCAGCCACAGGTAATGAACACATCGTCCTGGACCTCTTAGTAGAGGTTGGGTGCATGGTGTGTGAGTGTGTGTGTTTATACGTGTGTTTGCTTGTGTGTGAGTGTGCTTCTGTGTGTGTGTGTTGGATGTTCAGTAGTGCCAAGGTCCAAGTAGTCTGCCCAGCGACAGGTAATGAACACATCGTCCTGGACCTCTTAGTAGAGGTTGGGTGTATGGTGTGTGAATGTGTGTGTATATACGTGTGTTTGCTTGTGTGTGAGTGTGCTTCTGTGTGTGTGTGTTGGATGTTCAGTAGTGCAAGTGTCCAGTAGTCTGCCCAGCGACAGGTAACAAACACATCGCCCTGGTCCTCTTACTAGGGGTGGGGTGTATGGTACGTGTGTAGGTGTGTTAGTGTGTGTGTATGCGTGTGTTTGTTTGAGTGTGTGTATGGAGTGTGAATGTGTATGTGGGTGTGGGTGTTTGTGTTTGTGATCAACACATACGCACAATCCACCACATGTGCTGAAGAGGCCTAAACCTACAAAGCAATTGGGCGGATGATTTGGGTTCAAGGTTTCTGAAGAACCCGGACTTCGTACATGAAATCGAGAATTTGGCCTGGAAATCTGAGAATTCTCGCGAGAATTCTCGATATTTGGCCTGAGATTCTGAGAACCAAGTGTGAAGTACAATGTGTGCTTCCAAATCATCCCTGAATTGCTTTAAGCTATAAAACCTGTTTCTGAACAGAAAAAAAAACTGTTTCTGAACAGAAAATAATCTGAAAATATTCAGAAAATAACATAAAAACACTGTTTCTGAACAGAAAATAATCTGAAAATATTCAGAAAATAACATAAAAACACTGTTTCTGAACAGAAAAGAATCCCTCGAACACAGGGCCCCCGTCGGTAGAACGATTGTTTGGGGTTCAGTTCATCAGTTTTTTAATTTTTAAGCCCTTCCTACACGGTTGGGCAAGTCCCTTTAGCCTATTTGGCCTACCCCTGGACTGTAACATACATACACATGAAACAATCTGCCAACCAACCAGTGTCTTTTTCTTTTCAGATAAAAGCAGCAGCTTCTAGGCAGCTTCCCGGGCTGGCTATTCAGCCAAAGCTAATGCAACCTGGTGCGTCAACTAGTGTAGTGTCTACCCCCGTCCTTTGTCTACACCCCCTCCCGTCCCCTCCCTACCCTGTTTCCTCCTTACGCCCGTTTCCTCCTACCTTCCCGTTTCCTCTCTCTACCCCCGTTCTCCTCCCTACCCCCGTCCCCTCCCTACCCCCCTCCCCTCCCTACCCCCGTCCCCTCCCTACCCCCGTCCCCTCCTTACCCCCGTCTCCTCCCTACCCCCGTCTCCTCCTACCCCGTTCCTCCCTACCCCACTCCCGTCCCCTCTCTACCCCAACCTCAGGTCAATATTTGAGTCCCCATACATGTGAAGTAGCCTGCATCTTGCCCAACACCTTACAGACCTCTCTACCCCTGTCTCCACTCTACCCCCTTCCTCATCCTCCCCCCCCCCTCCTACCCCCAATCCCCGTCTTACACCCCCTCCTGTCCCTCCTAACGCCCTTCCCTCTCCACAACCACTCCGTCCCCTCCCTACCCCGTCTCCTCTCCTACCCCCCACCCTCTACCCTCTCTACCCCAACCTCAGGTCAAATATTTGAGTCCCCATCACATGTGAAGTGGCCTACGTCTTGCCAACACCTTTAGACCCTATCAGCTGCAACGTGCCCTCCCTACTCCAATCAATTTCTACCCCCTTACCCTCTCTACGCCTACTCCTGTCCTCCCTTACCCCTGTCCTCTCTATACTTCCACTCCCGTCCCTCCTATCCCCAGTCCCCTCCTATCCCATTTCTCTCTACCAACCCAGGTCAATATTTGAGTCACCATAACATTTGAAGTGGCCCACGCCTTGCCCAACATCTTACAGACCCTCTCTACCCCCGTCCCCTCCCTACCCCCGTTTCCTCCTACCCCCGTTTCCTCCCTACCCCCGTTTCTTCTCTCTACAACCTATTCCTGTCCCCTCTCTACCTAACCCCAGGTCGAATATTGAGTCCCCATGCATGTGAAGTGGACTACGTCCTGCCAAACACCTTCCAGACCCTATCAGCTCCACTGCCCCTCTCTACTCCCGTCCCCCCTACCCCTGTCTCTCTCTACACCCCCTCCCGTCCCTCCCTAACCCCGTCCTCTCTCTAGCTACAACCCACCCCCATCCCCTCTCTACCAACCCCAGGTCAATATTTGAGTCACCATACATTTTTAAGTGGAACCATGCCTTGCCCAACATCTTACAGACTCTCTCTACCCCCGTCCCCTCCCTACCCCCGTTTTCTCTCTCTACACCCACTCCCGTACCTTCTCTACCCCAACCTCAGGTCAATACTTGAGTCCCCATACATGTGAAGTTTACCTAGTCTTGCCCAACACCTTCCAGACCCTCTTTACCCCCGTTCCTCCCTACCCCCGTCCCTCCCTACCCCCGTTTCCTCTCTCTACACCCACTTCCCGTCCCTTCTCTACCCCAACCCCAGGTCAATATTTGAGTCCCCATACATGTGAAGTTTACCTCGTCTTGCCCAACACCTTCCAGACCCTCTCTACCCCCGTTTCCTCCCTACCCTGTCCCTCCTACCCCGTTTCCTCCCTACCCCCATGTCCCCTCTCCACACCCATTCCCCTCCCCTCTCTACACCGTCCCCTCCCAACCCCCGTCACCTCCTCTCCCCACCCCTGTCCCCTCTCTACCCCAACCCCAGGTCAATACTTGAGCCCCCATACATGTGAAGTGGCCTACGTCTTGCCTAACACATTCCAGACCCTGTCCCATGGCTTCCTGGCCTCCTTGGAGCTAAACCTGCAGCTGATGGCCTACCAGCTCCACAGCCTAGACAACTCCATACCCCTTCTACACCCATCCCCTCTGCACACCCACTCCCTACCCCTCTCTATCCCAACCTCAGGTCAATGTTTGAGTCCCATACATGTGAAGCTAACCACGTCTTGCCCAACTCCTTCCAAACCCTCCCTACCCCCGCCCTCTCTCTACCCCTGTCCCCTCCCTACCCATGTCCCCTCTCCACACCCATTCCCCTCCCCTCTCTACACCCGTCCCCTCCCAACCCCCGTCACCTCCTCTCCCCACCCCCGTCCCCTCTCTACCCCAACCCCAGGTCAATATTTGAGTCCCCATACATGCAAAGTGGCCTACGTCTTGCCAAACTCCTTCCAGTCCCTGTCCCATGGCTTCCTGGCCTCCTTGGAGCCAAACCTGCAGCTGATGGCGTATCAGCTCCACAGCCTAGACAACTCAAAACCCTCACTGCAGCCACTCATAGCCCAGAAGTGGAAGAGGTACCACGCGGACCATGCGCAGCTTCGCCTCCTCTCTAAGAATGGTCGCAGGTGAGATATGGGCTGTGATAACTAAATAACTCTGACTAAAGAATAAATAAACAAGAACTATTTATAAAAAAGAAATAATAAATAAACATATAAATACATAAAAAACAAATAAATAAATAAATAATAACGAATAATACATAATAGATAAAAGAGTAAATAAATCATAGCCCAGATGACGAGGCGTGAGGTTGTGCCAGCCCGTTTGCTTGCTATACACCCACTCATAGCCCAGAAGTGGAAGAGATACCATGCGGATCACGCGCAGCTTCGCCTCCTCTATAAGAATGGTCACAGGTGAGATACGGGCTGTTGATAAATGAATTACTAAATCTGACTAAATAATAAATCGTAGATGAATAATAGCTAGAACAAAAATGCATGTAAAAAAACGCCTGGAGGGGCGTGGCGTAGAGGGGACCCTCCCGTACGCCGCAGCTGGGGAAAGTCATAGTGGCAGATTTTGAGTAGCTTGGTCTAAATCAGAAGCGAATTGTGAGAAAGCTTCAAGTTCAGCGAATTGAGCTATAGTAAGTGTCATCCTCCAGGGGGTAAGGACTATTTCATGCGATGCTTGTTAATTTAGCCAAGGTGTGGGATGAGGGATGTGGGAGGAAGGAGAAGGGAGGAGGGAGGTGGTAGGTGGTAGGAGGGAGGAGTTGTCCGCAGCTGTCGCTAGTCTCCAGCGCTCGAGTGTTGGTGTTAACGCGCAAGCAATCAAACTTTATGTGTTCTTACTATTTTGTTTTCTGTTGGCCGCAGCTGTCGCTAGTCTCCAGCGCTTTTGTGTTGGTGTTAACGCGCAAGCATTCCTACTATATTTTCCTACTTTTTGTTTTTTTATGTTGGCCACAGCTGTCGCTAGTCTCGAGTGCTCCAGTGTTTGTGTTGACGCGCAAGCTGACGTTTTTGCCTGCTTATTTGATCGGCCATTAGTGCTGATCGGTACCAACCTCATGTACCTCTAACGATATCTTGGTTTCCCTCGGCTACACTGCTCTTGGTTTCTCTCGGCTACACTGCTCTTGGTTTCCCTCGGCTACACTGCTCTTCGTTTCCCTCGGCTACACTGCTCTTGGTTTCCCTCGGCTACACTGCTCTTGGTTTCCCTCGGCTACACTGCTCTTGGTTTCCCTCAGCTACACTGCTCTTGGTTTCCCTCGGCTACACTGCTCTATTAGGCAGCTCGCCGATGTACTGCCAAGTACCATCTCAGAATCCTGGTTTCATAGGTATCTGAGCAGCCCTCGGCTCCACTGCTCCAGGGTACTACTAAGTGCACGCGGCAACACGGTGCCGCGCCGCCTTTTTTAGCCCCTCTGCGCGTTTCGCGCAGCTTTTTTCAACCCCCTGTGGGCGCAGCGTGCAGTTGTTGCACTTTTTGCACTAAAAAGCGCTGATCAATTTGACGTTTGTGCACTTTAAGCGCTGACCAATTTGGCAAGAAGTAGTACCCTGCACTGCTCTATCGGACAGCTTCGCCGATGTACTGCTGAGTACCGTCTCTTTGTTCAGTTTCTATCACTGTAACTATCTCACACTTAAACAAAAAAAGTTCTGATCAGTGCTTATTCCAACATAAAATAGTGTTGCATGATGTGGGATGGGAATACAAAGGATGAGAACACTGTTCCAACAAGATTGCAAAATCTGTGCTTTTTTAGTTTTGTTTTGAAATGAGGATGATAATGAACCGTGAGAACATGCTGTGTTAAGCTTTGTATACATTTTGAGTTGCTTATCATTATTATCAACGATCCAGGAACGATCTATCAAACAACAAAATCTTCGCGATCAAGGATTGGAGATGACGATCCTGATTTAAGAGCTATTCGGTGCTATTTAAGTTCTCGTCCAATCCTGCTCGCCGCATGAACCATTTGAATCCCGAGACAACGGCACAGGGTTCCGACGTTGGTCGGCCCGTAGGCGGCTGACCTAAGCGATGGGAACTGAGAAATGGTCGAAAAGGCGGTTAAATGGCGAAAATTGTCGAAAGTCGGTTGGAATGGTCGAAATCACGAACAACCAATTCAACGGACCAATTCAACGGACTCATTTGGGCCGACCACCGCAGGGGCCCTAAGGGCACCCGATTATTTACCTGTCGATCGCGGACCCAAGTCCCAAGGTCCAAGGTTTATAGCCCTCTGGTTTATAGCGGTTTTCATTGATGATGTGGCGACCCCCGAAACAGCTGTGTAGCTGTTTCCAAATACGGCTGATATCCAGTTTTTTTCACTTCATCTGTCCTCGCTTCTTCCTGATTACGAAGTAATGCCTTCCTACTGCAGGCAGCGCAGTCCTTATTCTAACGACCTTCGAGAGCGAATTGTCCACATGGTCCTCGTCTAAGAGTTTAGTCTAAGAGAGGTCGCGTCGCAATTTGACAATCATCCCTGTGCAGAGACCGTACGCCGGATCATAAAGCACTATGACGAATACGGGTTCGTCGTGCGCCTGGAGGGGCGCAAGGGGATATTGCACGGGACCAGGAAGGCAGGAAGTACGACGACCTGGCCTGGGCGGTTCTGATGAGCATTGTTCAAGATGAGGAGCAGAGCTTCTTGTCCGATATGGACACATGGATTTTGTACTCGTCCTCCAGGTTCCCATCGCTGCCCGACCCCTCTGCAAGGTTTGCTGTAGCTGGGGTAGCTGCATGTCCGATCGAGACTCTTGCGGCAGCAGCAGGAACCGAGGAGGAACGGGCACGGGAACCAGAACCAGAACCAGAAGTTGCGAGATCTGGGCCAGGTCCAAGAAAGTTCGAAGCTGTGCGCTTGCGGCGCGGCATAGAACTGGAAGGCAGTGGGGAAGGCATTTCTTCGTAATCAGGAAGAAGCGAGAACAGATGAAGTGAAAAAACGGGATATCAGCCGTATTTGGAAACAGCTACACTAGCTACACAGCTACACTGCTACAGAGCTGTTTCGGGGGTCGCCACATCATAAATGAAAACCGCAATAAGTCCCAAGGTCCTAAGTGTAAGTCCCAAAGTTTTATGCATAGGACTTGTCTGTCCTCGCTCAGTTTCTTTCCCTGTATCGATTCTACAAGCTTGTATTTCCTTATGTATATCCGTCTTAAGCCCTTTCCTGAATTCCACACAACGCGAACATTCCCACTACCAAGAAGCCCTTATGTCGGCTCGCTTCGCGCGCAATTTAGCGGGTAGGTGCATGGACTGCATGATCGCAGAGGACTAAATGATGAGCGGGGAATTGTAGCGCGGAGTCGGGATTCCAGGCACGAAGATGGTTGTTCGCAGCGACCCGGACAGTGTAACTGTCCCGGAGTTTCTTGGATCTGGGCGGAATCCGAGGGGGGAACGTCTTACAGCGGAACGTTTAACAGCGGCAAGTGGATGCTATTCCGCGAGACGGGCAGCAAAGTGATCGAGACCTGGCGGGATGTCGAACGCTTGCTTGCAACGGGATTGCTCGGAAACGTCGGGTAATACCAGGAGGCACCTGATATGCATCTACACCAGAGACTACCGTGACATTGCCGACTGCTTCCGTGTCCTCCTTGCCCTAAGAGATGGCGTGCCAGGCTGCGAGGACGACTTGATCAACTACAAGACGGACGATGCCACGTTAGCCGGTATTTACTCTGAGAGTTCTCAGAGGGCTGGTGGTCATTCAGCCAGCAAGAAACCGCACAGGAACTTCAAGGTCAGCCGTTACACATCTCCAAAGATTTTGACCCCGTCGACATCCGTGGAGATGTTACAGAACAACCTCGGACCAAACTACGAGAGGCGTCTCGTTGCTGAACGTACGGAGTCGGGCGCCCTTCGTGTGTACGGAACGAAAGCCGATGAAGAGGACGAAGAGGAAGCTGGGTGGTAAGACCCCTCAACATCACGCCTCGTAATAAGGCGTACTATTTATTTATTTATTTATTTGTGAATGTATTTTCTTATTTATTTTCCCTCCGTCCTCCTGTACAAAATGCGATTATAATTCCACAAATAAATTATCATCCCTTTTGGGGTTATTATTGCATTATTAATTAAGTTATTATTGCATTATTAATAAAGTTATTGTTGCATTATTATTAAAGTTATTATTGCATAATTAATTTTCCACTGTAGCCAGGAGGTGTCAAGGCCTCCAAATGTTTTCTTCTCCCGATCGATTTGTTCTGATGATGGGGCTGTAATGGCATGTAACATGGCGATATTATGAGACATTTTCCAGGTCATTTTTAGCACCTCATTTAGGGGGGGGGGGGGGGGGGGGGGGGGGGGGGGGGTAGCCCTCCTAGAGTTTTTCCTGACTTTTGACTCAGACCTCCAAATGACATTCTGAGACCACCCATGAGTAGGCCTTGGCACGGGCAGTTCATTGGCACAACTTTGGACCTCGTGCAATAAGAATCTACCCCTTGGGTGGGTGGGTGGATGAATGGGTGAGTGGGTGAGTGAATGGGTGACTATCTGACGATCCCTGCGGGAATTCCGAGGATGCCATTGTGTGCGCCATATTGTAACCCCCCAGAAACCATATCTAAGTTTTAGGAAAGAGGTGTATTTCCATTTAAGGGGGGGGGGGGGGGGGGGGGGGGGGGGGGGGGGTCAGCCCTCCTCAGTTTTTTTTAGGGATAGGTGTCCCCCATTTTTTTATTGTACTCCCGCTGTAGCGACAAAAAATGGTAACACGATTGTTTGGGGTTCAGTTTATCAGCGCTTTTTCTTTTTAGCCCCTCCTGCCACGGTTGGGCAAGTACCTTAAGCCTATTTAGCCTACCCTTTGACTGTTACAACATAAAATATCCACCCCACGCATGGTAAGCATGTAACATACTATGAAATCCCCCTCAACACACACGGCTAAGACGTGCACGGTAACACATACACATGCACTGTAACAGATACGCGTACACTGTAACACATACACTGACACTGACACACATACACGGTAACACATACACATACACTGTAACACATACACATACACATACACTGTAACACATACACATACACGGTAACACATACAAATACACCGGAACACATACACTGTATAACGTACACTGTAACACATACACTGCAACAGGATGGATGCCCGGGATCCAGCTGTCACCAGAGGCGCTGGTCAAATGGACAAGGCAAGTCATGAGCTGGAGAAACTTTCCCTCCCTGACCACCCTGCATCAACATCATCTGCTGGTGAAGTGCGCTCGGATGCTGGAGAAGTACACTCGGATGCTGGTGATGTACGCTCGGATGCTGGTGAAGTACGCTCGGATCGTACGCAAGAGCCTTTTCCCGACAGTCCAGGAACCAGTGGAGGGTCACACTCCAGAGCTGGTGGACATTCCCAAGGTCGAGCGTTACACTCCAAAACAAGCGAACCCACAACAGGTAATGATAACGCCTGGTGGGGCGTGGTGTTAAGGGAACCCGTCGTACGCGGGCAGAGAACGGTCTACCACCGCGACTGGACAAGCTACCATCGCGGTTGACAACGACCTGCAACGCTAAGGGTGGCCGAGGGGGAATCGAACCCCCGACCCTTCGGTAAAGCGATTTGGTGTACCAGTAGACCAACCGTATCACTGAAGCGGGCTACAACAGGTAGAGTAGTATGCAGGGTACTACAAAGCGCACGTGGTGGCGCGTTAACGCGCTGCCTTTTTTAGCCCCACTGCACGTTTCACGCAGTTTTTTCAACCCCTGTGGGCGCAGCGCACAGTTTTTGCGCTTTTTGCACTACAAAGCGCTGACCAATTTGACAAAATGTAGTACCCTGTTATTATGTATGTTACAGTCCAGGGTTGGGCCAAATAGGCCAAAGGGACTTGCCCAAGCGTGAAAGGAAGGGCTTAAAAAGAAAAGGCATTGATGAACTGAACCCAAACAATCGTTTTACCGATGGGGGCCCTGAGTTCGTGCTACAGTGATCATTTAATTCTACAATATGATTCAATCATTATCTCATCCCAGGTTACACCCCACCCAGGTGAATCCACCACCCCCCAGGATTTTGCTGGAGTAGAAGAGCTGGAGGCTTTGTTTCGACAACTAACAAGGAAAGGGGCACCGGCAAAGTCTAGTGCTGATGATGATGATGATGATGATGATGATGATGACGATAACATTTCTCCCGGTTTCGATGGTGGTACCCCTCAGAGAATAGACCTACCCCCATGCAGACCAAAAGGAGTCACTGTTCGCGAGCTTGTCGCGTTTTGTACACTCAATGGGTCAGGCAAATGGAAAAGGAAAAAGAAGGTCAAACGCGAGCTCTTGGAAGATGCTATCGCAATCGCAATCGCAAGCCAAGGTGGTGGTTCCCAAGTATAGAAGTGGGTGCATGTGTGGGTGTAGGGGGGGTAGGTGTGGGGGGGGATGTGGAGCTCTTGATAGATGCTATCGCAATTCAAGGTGGAGGCTCCCAAGTATAGAATACCGGTATATATATGTTTTTTGCTTTGTGGGTGCTTTTTCTTTTTGTTTAAAGCACAGAGTCTCATACACCCTCGCGGTGTCAAGTAGACTTTAACATGTAATGTAATGTATGTACGATAATGAATTATTTGTGTATATGATTTGATATCTTACTCTCCCTTATGCCTCCCTCCAAGAATAGACCCACCCTTTTGCGGACCGCAAAGAGTTACTGTACTCGGGTTTGTGGATTGTATGTATGTTACAGTCATGGGGTAAGCCAAATAGGCTGAATGGACTTGCCCAACCGTGATAGGAAGGGCTTAACAAGAAAAGGCATTTATGAACTGAACCCCAAACAATTGTTTTGCCGACGGTCGTGCTACAGGGATCATTTAATTATAAAAATTCGACGAAGATTTCACTAGCGAAGCCCTGGTGTCGATATTTACTAACTTAGTTGTGATGCTAGTGGTGGTTGTGTGTGATGACGGTGGTGGTGGCAGTGGTGTGGTGGCAATGACATACTCTACATATATATAATATGCATAGTTAATGTAGTGTACTAAGAGTGCACCGACGGGGGCCCTGAGGTTGTGCTACTGTGGCTGGGTGGAGAAGTCGATGCCAGATTGCCGAGGCATATGGAAATGGAGGAAGAAGGTCAAAGCTCTTGGTAGATGCTGTTGAGATTCAAGTTGGAGGCTACCAAGTATTGTATTATACTATTAGCACATGTGCAGTACCGAAATATGATTTGATATCTGGCTCGCCCTTATGCCTACCTCCAAGAATATACCCACCCGCATGCATGCGGATAGCTATTTGCAAATGAAGCCACTTTTTTAAAGTTGTGAAGGGATCTTTACCCCAGAAGGCGGGTCTCCCTACACAAATCAGCGACACCGAGGATTCAGTTTGAATGGCGTTGCCACTCCTGCAAAAGAGAAAGCCACTGGTTTGACGGGATTTTGATTGAGTAAAGCTAATAGTTGTCGCGCAAAGGAGAACGTGAATTAATTCAAGCAGACATGTAACATAAATAAATGCCGGTTTCGACAAGCCAAAAGTGGTTACCGCTCCAGTGGGGGTTGAGGTAGACTCAGGTCCAACTTCTGAAAATCAAATGAAAGTAATGGAGAAAATTGATTTGTCGCGTTTACGCTGTCCTAGAACTTGAACTTGAACTAAGCTCCAGCCAACAATGGCTGCTCGCCGTCCTCGGCAGTAAAACAAAAATACCAGGAAAATGTAAACGCGAACAAATCATTTTTCCATATTCCCCTCCTCTTCTTCTGATCGATAAAAACAGCAAAAAACTAGCCATACCTTTGACAAAAGTCTTGATCCAGTCTCTTCATACATTCATGGATGAACAAAAGAAGCTTATGCATAACATTTTCCTAGTAATAAATTTTTTTAAAGCCGAAGACGTTGAACAGCCAAACTGCTGGTTGAAGCTATGCAACAAAGATCAAGTTCAGGTCTTACTTCTGTTGCGATTAATTAATTACATTACTCAACTATGAGCCCCTTTTTGTTGCGTACTGCTTTCTTGTGAAGTTGTGATAGGTGCTTTACTCGGGGATGAGTGGGCGGCAACAAGCACTGGACCTTCGTTATGTTTTTTTTAGTTGTGAAAGGACTTTCATTCCAGGAGGTGGGTCTCCCAACACAAACCAGCGACGCAGAGGATTCAGTTCGAATGGTGGTGCCACTCCTACAATATGCAAAGTAGGCGCATTGTTGAGGCGAGAATCCCTGAATAAGATAATGTTATAGTACGACTTATACGTCGTAAATAGAGTGGCTTCGTGTGCCCAGGTCTGAGTCCTTAATGGTCTCAGCACTGGCAGCCTAGTAGGGGCGACGCCCCCAATCTGGGGAGACGCCGCCTACCACACCCTGGCAGTACCAACAGTACTGCCCAGCCACCACTACTTGTATTCTTCCGATACCTCCTAATACTATCTTTGTGTCTTTTGTAAGAGCGCTACCTACGGCAACGACCGAGTCCCTGCAGTCCCTGCACCGAATACTAAAGATAAGGCTTAGGA
This sequence comes from Microglena sp. YARC, assembly GCA_022414725.1. Lineage (NCBI taxonomy): Eukaryota > Viridiplantae > Chlorophyta > Chlorophyceae > Chlamydomonadales > Chlamydomonadaceae > Microglena > Microglena sp. YARC. Next base: position 21,872 of record JAJSRW010000028.1, on the reverse strand, counting down.
TGAGCGAAGCGCTTCAAGTTTTTCCACAAGGGGGTGGACGATATAACCCTTCGTTTTGTCGATTTGCCGTTTTCAGGTTGTCTTCGATTTTTCGGTCTATCCATTTTCCAGCCTTTACAAATTGTGTACAAGTCAGAAAACCTTGTGCTGGGCCACAATGAGGTGGACGATAGGGGGTTCTTAAAAAAAGACATTTATTGTTATATTTTAAGATTTCACACCCCTAGCATCTTAATTAAATAAACATCCCATCCCATGATGCTTGTTCTTTTGCTGGGTTTTTATGGCTCTGGAAGGTTGTGAAAATAGTGTGAAGCTGTCATTCGTGCGACTACATGTGGCTGGAAGCATCTTGAGGCGTGGATGAGGTAATGCCAATGGCGTGTTTTGCATGTCACCATGTGTTGCTAAGGCTTGTTGCTTTTGCGGTGTTGTCTGCCATGACAAGAGCTCTGGTGTGTGCAATGTGGACTTGAGGAAGGGATGCACCTCACGCATAATGGTGGCGAAGTGGTGATGTCTTCATGCTCAAATTTTTACAAGATGCCCCACGCTTCTGTTGAGAGGGGATCTACAACCAACCCTTGTAGCAATGGCCTAAGGCATTTTTTTAGTTGCGAAAGGACTTTCACCCCAGGAGGTGGGTCTCCCGACACAAACCAGCGACCCGGATTATGCCCTGTCTGCCATTAAAATCCCGGCAAGACCCGCAAGTAGTCAAGTACGTGTGGAGCACTGGAGCTACCACTTCCTTCATCACATGCAGTCTGTCCACCCGGCATAGCAACTCAACACGGACGACATGAGGCATTCGCCCTGAGTGTGGCTGAGTTTCAGGGGGTCATTGGCAAGGAGCACAAGGCTAACAGGCGTGATCAAAAGGTGCAAGATCTATTGCGGGCTGATACAGCCCTAGTAGAGGTGCTGGCACTGTTATATATGGAGTAGGGTGGTTAAGAAAGAGGGAGAGGGAGGGGATGACCCCATGGCTCAGTGGTGCTTAACCTCGTTGGTTGGTTGGCTAGGTGATTGGTTGTTATAGGCTGAGCGTGTGATCCGTATTGGCTGAGAATGTGATTGAGATAGGCCAAGCATGTTACTTTGGCAGGCTAGGGTTTATTAGGGGCCTGGAGGTTCTAACCCCCAGGCCCTACCTCTCATGATGTTGATGATGGCGCTTAGTTCGTGTGCCAACAAACACTGGTTGTATTGTCTGTTTCGCTTCTTCTTGCTCCACACATGGTGCATGGTCATGGGTGCAACACCAGTAGATAGACCATTTCAAGCTATGCAATATGATTTCTAATTTGCCCCCCCCTTGCAAGTATTGTGTGAGGAGAAAATGGACACCAAATCGGGTTGGTGGTAGGTTCAGCCAACTATGGGATAAATAGGCATGGGGGAGTGGGGGACTGTATTTGTTGTTGCCCCCCCCCCCCCCCCCCCCCCCCCCCCCCCAATCGGTCAAAACAGGGAAATTTACATGTACCCGTATGGTACTTACTTAAAGATGAATACCGGTACGGTGCTTATATTTACTCACATACACATAACCGTATGGTACTCATAAATCAATAAAATCTCAATCTTATATCTATTTTTGGGGGTAATAATATGAGGAAAGCTCCCAAAAACCTTGCCACCTAGTAGCACTACTTCGCAGCAGCCAGAGGGGGTCTGGGGTGGGGTTGGCGGAGGCACTACTACCTAGCAGTACAACTCCCCAGAAGGACAACCTAGCAGCAACTCAAACTTAGCAGCAGCCAGAGGCTGAAGCGGTCTTCTTGGCCCCCCCAATGCACCCACCTCCCACAGGGGTGGGGGGAATGGAAGCACTACTACCTAGCAGTACAACTACCCAGAAGGGGTGGGGGGAATGGAAACACTACTACCTAGCAGTAAAACTACCCAGAAGCACAACCTAGCAGCAAAACAAACTTAGCAGCAGCCAGAGGCGGCAGCAGTCTTCTTGGGCCCCCCAATGCATCCAACTCCCTCAGGGGGTGGGAGGCAGAGGGGGTCTTGGGAGTGGGGGGGACTGGAGGCACCTAGCAGTACTATTACGCAGAAGTGTTGGAGCACGAATAGGTGTGTGTGTACTGCCAAGGGGCAGGACCCCTGTCCTGCCCAAGTAGCTACCCTTCTAAGTCAGCCCCCTTGTGGGCTCAGTACTGAAAGAGTCAATTGTAATATGAAGTAGCCTCTACTCATTCTCCCCAGTCTTTAGACTGCTGCAACAAGAAGCACAACCTAGGAGCACAACCTAGGAGCAGTCTTCTTGGGACCTCCACTGCATCCACCTCCCTCTTAAGGGGGGGTCTTGGAGAGAGAGGGTGTGTGTGTGTGTGTGTGTGTGTGTGTGTGTGTGTGTGTGTGTGTGTGTGTGTGTGTGGGGGGGGGGGGCAGAAGCACAACCCAGAAGCAGCCCAAGGTCGCAGCAGTCTTCTAGGGACCTCCACTGCATTCACCTCCCTCTTAGGGGGGGACTTGGAGAAAGAGAGAGGGGGGGGGAGGGGGGGTAGAGGCACTACTGCCCAGCACTACTACTTACTACCCAGAAGCACAACCTAGCAGCAATACAACATAGAAGCACTACTTACCCTACGGCAGCCTGCACCCTGTTCAGGTTGTTAAACAGGTGTCTAGGGTGTCAAGCACCTGTTTATGTACATCATATGTTCAACATGTAGTTGTTGAACAAGTGATTAACACCCTGAACGCCTGTTTAAAAACCTGAACTGGTGCAGGCTGCCATAGGATTAACAGCAGCCACAGGGGGTTGGGGGTTTGGCGTGGGTAGAGGCACTACTACCTAGCAGTACAACTAAGTAGGGTTAACAGAAACCACAGGTTGCAGCAGTCTTCTGAGGCAGTGGCGGTGGGTGGAGGCACTAATACCTCGCAGTGCAACGAAGTAGGTTTAACAGCAGCCACAGGCTGCAGCAGTCTTCTTAGGCAGTGGCGGTGGCGGTAGCAGAGGGGGCCTGGGGAGCTGGAGGGGGGACCATGCTTGGGGCCTGCTTGGGGAAAGTGCTGCTGCTCTCATTGCCCGAAGAGTAGGGCATGAAGGCAGGTCGGCTGCGTAGGCCAAGTAGTTCAAACATCTCCATGTCCTCATTCCTGGGAAATGGTGTTGAGGGTAGGTGAGGGTTGGCGATGAGGGTTGGTGTGGGCACAAGCAGTGGGTTGATTGGCAGTGTATTGGTTGGTTGGTTGGCAGTTGGTTGGTTGAGTATTAGTTGGGTGGTTAGCAGTTGGTTGGCCGAGTATTGGTTGGGAGGTTGGCTACGTAGGCTAAGTAGCTCAAACATCTCCATGTTCTCATTCCTGGGAAATGGTGATGGTGTTGAGGGTTGGTGAGGGTTCCCGATGGGGGTTGATGTGGGCACAAGTGGGTTGATTGGCAGTGTATTGGTTGGAAGGTTGGCAGTTGGTTGGTTGAGTATTGGTTGGGTGGTTAGCAGTTGGTTGGCCGAGTTTTGGTTGGTTGGTTGGCAGTTGGTTGCCAGTGTATTGGTTGGTTGGTTGGCAGTTGGTTGGCAGTGTATTGGTTGGTTGGTTGGCAGTTGGTTGGCTGAGTATTGGTTGGTTGGTTGGCAGTTGGTTGGCCGAGTATTGGTTGGTTGGTTGGCAGTTGGTTGGCTGAGTATTGGTTGGTTGGTTGACAGTTGGTTGGCCGAGTATTGGTTGGTTGGTTGGCAGTTAGTTGGTCGAGTATTGGTTGGTTGGTTGGCAGTTGGTTGACAGTATATTGGTTGGTTGGGTGGCAGTTGGTTGGCCGAGTATTGGTTGGCAGGTCGGCTGCGTAGGCCAAGTAGCTCAAACATCTCCATATTCTCATTCCTGGGAAATGGTGTTGGTGTTGAGGGTTGGTGTGGGTTGGCGATGAGGGTTGGTGTGGGCACAAGCAGTGGGTTGATTGGCTGTGTATTGGTTGGGAGGTTGGCAGTTGGTTGGCCGAGGATTGGTTGGCAGGTCGGCTGCGTAGGCCAAGTACGTCAAACATCTCCATATACTCATTCCTGGGAAATGGTGTTGGTGTTGAGGCTTTGTGTGTGTTGGCGATGAGCACTGTTTCATTTTTGGGCTACTCTTGGCAGCTTCCAGCCAGCTCCAATAGCCAGCCACTGGGTCAAACGCAATGCTGGAAGCTGCATTTGAATGCTTGTCACATCAGCTTTCAGACGCACTCGCTAGCTTCAGGTTTGGCTCAAGGACAGGGGAAGGGAGCTGCCTAGAAGCTGCTCCGCGTAGCCCCCAAAAGGAACAGTGGCGATGAGGGTTGGTGTGGGTACAAGCAGTGGGTTGATTGGCAGTGTATTGGTTGGGTGGTTGGCAGTTGGTTGGCCGAGTATTGGTTGGCAGGTCGGCTGCGTAGGCCAAGTAGGTCAAACATCTCCATATACTCACTCCTGGGAAATGGTGTTGGTGTTGAGGCTTTGTGTGGGTTGGCGATGAGGGTGGGTGTGGTCACAAGCAGTGGGTTGATTGGCTGTGTATTGGTTGGGTGGTTGGCAGTTGGTTGGCCATGTATTGGTTGGCAGGTAGGCAGTTGGTTGGCCGAGGATTGGATGGGAGGTTGGCTACGTAGGCTAAGTAGCTCAAACATCTCCATATTCTCATTCCTGGGAAATGGTGTTGGTGTTGAGGGTTGGTGAGGGTTGGCGATGGGGGTTAGTGTGGGCACAAGCAGTGGGTTGATTGGTCTGTTGATTGGCTGTTGGTTGGCCATATATTGGTTGGGAGGTTGGCAGTCGGTTGGCCGAGGATTGGTTGGCAGGCCGGCTGTGCAGGCGAAGTGTCTTGAACCACATGTGTATTCATATCCAAATGCCTAGGTCAATCGTGTTATTAGTGTTGGGGGTTTAATACCTACGCCACCAAAACGGTGGTTGGGAGTTTGGTTTGTTTGTCCTCGACACACCCCTGATGTAATGGGTTCTTTTGCTTTGTGGGTGCTTTTTCTTTTTGTTTGAAGCACCGAGTCTCATACACCCTCGCGGTGTCAAGTAGACTTCAACATGTAATGTCATGTAATGTAATTGGTGTTGCGGTTTGGGAGGGGCACAGGAAATAGTGGGCTGATTGGCAGTTTATTGGTCGAGTGCCTGGTAGTTGTTGGTAGGTCGGTAGTGGTTGGCACTTTGGTAGTGGTTGGTAGGTTTGGTAGTGGTTGATAGTGGTTGGTAGTGGTTGGTAGTTATTGTAATCAACTACCAAGCACTACCGACCTGCCAACCACTACCTAACCTACCAACCACTATCAATTACAATAACAACCATGTCACTCTCCCTAGGGTTGATCAGATTGTCACACTCGCACCATACCAGACCAGCAACTGCCTCCACCTCTTACCTGTCGTTGTTTTTAGTCGTGAGCAGCTTGAAGATGGAGTTAGCACCTACTAAGAAAGCAAGGGCCTGCTCGGCCATGGTCCAGTTCAAGCCCCCCCCCCCTTCCCACACACACACACACGACTCTCACCTGTCGTTGTTCTTAGTCGTCAGCAGCTTGTCACCGTCAAAGATGGAGTTAGCACCAGCCAGGAAGGCCAGGGCCTGGTCGGCCATAGTCAAGTTCAAGCGGCCGGCGGAGAGGCGGACGACGGTTCGGGGCATAACAATACGAGCGGTGGCAATGCAGCGCACCAAGTCCAATCCTGTGGGGGACTTCAGGTCCTGTGGTGTTGGATTGTGGTGTGGAAATGAGTTTGTTATGTTTTGTTTGCCTTTGTCTTGTTGGCTTAGTATGGCAATGCAGTGCACCAAGTCCAATCCCGTGAGGGACTTAAGGTCCAGTGGTGTAAGATTGTGGAGTGGAATTGAGTTTATCATGCTCGGATACTCATTTGGAGCTCTGTTTGGCTTGTTGGCTTAGTATGGCATTGCAGCGCACTAAGTCTAATCCTATGGGGGACTTGGACTTGGACTATGAGGTCCAGTGGTGTGGAATTGAGATTGCTTGGCTCAGATATTCATTTGGGGGTGTGTTTGGCTCGTTAGCTTAGTATGGCATTGCAGCGCATTAAGTCTAATCCTGTGGGGAACTGAGGGTCTGTTGGTGTAAGATTGTGGTGTGGAATTGAGTTCGTTTTGTTTTGTTTGCCTCTGTCGTCTTGACATAGTAACACAATGTAGCACACCAAGTCCAAACTCGTGGGGAACTGAAGGTCCGGTGGTGTTGGATGGTGGTGTGGAATTGAGTTCGTTTTGTTTTGTTTGCCTTTGTCTTGTTGGCATAGTCTGGCATTGCAGCGCAGTAAGTCCAATCCTGTGGGGGATTTCAGGTCCTGTTGTGTAAGACTGTGGTGTGGAATTGAGTTTGCTTTGCTCAGATATTCATTTGGGGCTGTGTTTCGTTTGTTGGCTTAGTATGGCATTGCAGCGCACTAAGTCTAATCCTGTGGGGGACTTGAGGTCCAGTGGTGTAAGATTGTGGAGTGGAATTGAGTTTGTCATGCTCTGATACTCACTTGGAGCTCTGTTTGGCTTGTTGGCTTAGTATGGCATTGCAGCGCACTAAGTCTAATCCTGTGGGGGACTTAAGGTCCTGTGGTGTTAGATTGTGGTGTGGAATTGAGTTCGTTTTGTTTTGTTTTGTTTGCCTTTGTCTTGTCGGCATAGTAACACAATGCAGCGCACCAAGTCCAATCCTGTGGGGGACTTCAGGTCCTGTGGTGTTGGATTGTGGTGTGGAAATGAGTTTTTTTTGCCTTCGTCTTTGTTAGCTCAGTAACACAATGCAGCGCACCAAGTCCAATCCCATGGGGGATTTCACGTTCTGTTGGTGTTGGATTATCGTGTGGAAATGAGTTTGTTTTGTTTTGTTTGCCACTGTCTTGTTAGCTCAGTAACACAATGCAGCAAACCAAGTCCAATCCTGTGAGGGACTTGAGGTCCTGTTGTGTAAGATTGTGGTGTGGAGTTGAGTTTGCTTTGCTCAGATATTCATTTGGGGCTGTGTTTGGCTTGTTGGCTTAGTATAGCATTGCAGCGCACCAAGTCCAATCCTGTGGGGAACTGAAGGTCTGTTGGTGTAAGATTGTGGTGTGGAATTGAGTTTGCTTTGCTCAGATATTCATTTGGGGCTGTGTTTGGCTTGTTGGCTTAGTGTGGCATTGCAGCGCACCAAGTCCAATCCTATGGGGAACTGAAGGTCTGTTGGTGTAAGATTGTGGTGTGGAATTGAGTTCATTTTGTTTTGTTTGCCTTTGTCGTGTTGACATAGTAACACAATGCAGCACACCAAGTCCAAACCCGTGGGGAACTGAAGGTCCGTTGGTGTTGGATGGTGGTGTGGAATTGAGTTTGTTTTGTTTGCCATTGTCTTGTTGGCTTAGTATGGCAATGCAGCACACCAAGGCCAAACCCGTGGGGAACTGAAGGTCCGGTGGTGTGGTCTTATGGAAATGAGTGATTTTCTTTTGTTTGTCATTTTCTGGTCTTGTGGTATGAAAATGAGCGATTTTCTTTTGTTTGTCTTGTTCTGGTTTTGTGGTGATGAATCAAGGGATTGTGGTGACGTATTAAGTTTTCTTTTCTTTGCTTGCTTGTCTTGTTCCAATATTCATTTTATATAATTATGTATTCATCCATTAACCCGCCCCCCCCCCCCCCCACCACCACCATGTGTTCATCCATTAACCCCCCCCACCACCACCACCACCTCCACCTGCATGGAGGTTCCTTGGAATACCACCAGTCAGTTGATGGGCACCGACTTGGGATGGGCAGGCAGAGTAGCCAACTGGTGCATGAGGCCCACTCGATCCTGCTTACCCCCCCCCCCCCCCCCCCCCCCCAACACACACACACATCCTTCTCTCAACACATAACCCCCCCTCCCCCCCCCCCCCCCCTCCCACCTGCATGGGTGTTCCCTTAATGGCCACCAGTCGGTTGATGGGCACCGACTTGGGATGGGCAGGCAGAGTAGCCAACTGGTGCATGAGGCCCACTCGATCCTGCTTGCCCCCCCCCCCCCCCCCCCCCCCCCCCCCCAACACACACACACATCCTCCTCTCAACACAGAACCCCCCCTCCCCCCCCCCCTCCACCTGCATGGGTGTTCCCTTAATGGCCACCAGTCGGTTGATGGGCACCGACTCGGGGTGGGCAGGCAGAGTAGCCAACTGGTGCATGAGGCCCACTCGATCCTGCTTGCCCCCCCCCCCCCCCCCCCAACACACACACACATCCTCCTCTCAACACAGAACCCCCCTCCCCCCCCCCCCCTCCCACCTGCATGGGTGTTCCCTTAATGGCCACCAGTCGGTTGATGGGCACCGACTCGGGGTGGGCAGGCAGAGTAGCCAACTGGTGCATGAGGCCCACTCGGTCCTTCTCGCCCTCACCCAGGCCGATGATTCCACCAGCGCAAACACTGATGCCTGCCAAGCGAACGTTTTCTAGGGTTTCAAGACGGTCCTGGGATTGGGTTGTGTTGTGTTGGGTTAGGAGGGGTCTGGTTGAGTTGGGTGAGGTGTTTTCTAGGGTTCCAGAATGGTGTTGGATTTGGGTTGGGTTGGGTGGGGTCAGGTTGACATGGGGTGATCTCTCGGGTTTCAAGACGGTCCTGGGGTTGGGTTGGGATGGGTTAGGTGGGATCTGGTTGAGTTGGGTGAGGTTGAGTCGGGTGCGGTTGAGTTGGGTGAGGTTGAGTTGCGCGACTTGTTTTCTAGGGTTCCAGAATGGTGTTGGTGTTGGGTTGGGTGGGGTCGGGTTGAATTGGGTGAGGTGGGGTGTTTCCAATGTTTCAAGACGGTCCTGGGGTTGGGTTGGGTTAGGTGGGGTGGGGTTGAGTCGGGTGAGGTGTTTTCTAGGGTTCCAGCATGGTTTTTGGGTTGGGTTAGGTGGGGTTGGGTTGAGATGGGGTGATCTCTCAGGTTTGAAGACGGTCCTGGGGCTGGGATGAATCTGGTGAGGTGGGGTGTTCTCGAAGGTGTCAAGACGGTTCTGGGGTTAGGTTGGGTTGGGTGGGGTTGAGTTAGGTTAGGTTGGGTTTAGTGAGGTTGGGTAAAGTTGAGTGAGGTGGAGTGTTCTCTAGGGTTTTAAGACGTTCCTCGGGTTGGGTTGGGTTCGGGTAGAGTTGGGTTGAGTGGGTTGGGTTGGGTCTGGTGAGGTTGGGTTGAGTTGGGTGAGGTTGGGTGTTCGCATAATCTCCTCCTGATGATTGATGCTGTAGCTTGCATGTGCTGGTCAGGAGGTGGTGAGGGTGGGTGGGACGTGATAGGATCAAGGTGAGTGTGTGTGTGGGGGGTGGGGTGGTGGGGGGGGGGGGGATGGGCCTCACACTAATGATGATTGATGCTGCAGCTTGTGTGTGCTGGTCAGGAGGTGGTGGTGAGAGTGGGGTGGGACGTGTTAGGGTCGGGGGTGGGTGGTGTGTGTATGGGGGGGGGGGGATGGGCCTCACACTCATGAATGATTGATGCTGTAGCTTGTGTGTGCTGGTCAGGAGGTGGTGAGGGTGAGGTGGGGTGGGGCGTGATAGGATCAAGGTCAGTGTGTGAGTGTGTGTGTGTGTGTGTGGGGGGGGGGGGGGGATGGGCCTCACACTCATGATGATTGATGCTGTAGCTTGTGCGTGCTGGTCAGGAGGTGGTGAGGGTGAGGGTGGGGTGGGGCGTGATAAGATCGGGGGTGGGGGTTGGGGTGGGGGGGGGATGGGCCTCACACTCATGATGATTGATGCTGCAGCTTGTGTGTGCTGGTCAGGAGGTGGTGAGGGTGGGGTGGGACGTGAGTAAGATCAAGGTCAGTGTGTGAGTGTGTGTGTGTGTGGGGGGGGGGGGATGGGCCTCACACTCATGATGATTGGATGCTGTAGCTTGTGCGTGCTGGTCAGGAGGTGGTGAGGGTGAGGGTGGGGTGGGGCGTGATAAGATCGGGGGTGGGGGTTGGGGTGGGGGGGGATGGGCCTCACACTCATGATGATTGATGCTGCAGCTTGTGTGTGCTGGTCAGGAGGTGGTGGTGAGTGTGGGGTGGGACGTGATAGGATCAAGGTGAGTGTGTGTGTGTGGGAGGGGGGATGGGCATCACACTCATGGAATGATTGATGCTGCAGCTTGTGTGGTGCTGGGTCAGGAGGTGGTGAGGGAGGGGTGGGACGTGATAGGATCAAGGTGAGTGTGTGTGTGTGTGTGTGTGGGGGGGGGATGGGCCTCACACTCCTGATGATTGATGCTGTAGCTTGTGTGTGCTGGTCAGGAGGTGGTGAGGGTGAGGGTGGGGTGGGGCGTGATAAGATCGGGGGTGGGAGGTTGGGGGTGGGGGGGATGGGCCTCACACTCATGATGATTGATGCTGCAGCTTGTGTGTGCTGGTCAGGAGGTGGTGAGGGTGAGGTGGGACGTGATAGGATGAGGGTGGGGTGGGGGGCTGGGAATACCCCTGATGATTGACCCAGTTCCCTTGTAGAAAGTTGGAGGTTGGATTTACCACTACGGTACATGCAAACGGGAGGGTTCCTTCAATCTCACGTCCTGCGGCAGCTCGTACTAATCGGCAGAGCCCCCTCTTCAAGGGGGCGGGTGCCCCCAGGGTCACCATGTTGTCCGAACGTGTGACCGTCTGACCGAGACGAAGCCTGATACGTGAGCCAACGGTCTCGTAACTAACTCGCTTCCGTTGTCACCTGTCGCTCCGTTGAGCACACTCTCCGCCATTTTGTACATGCATTTCGTACATGCATATAACTTATCAATTTTGAATATACCTGGTTTTTTTTTTTTTGCTTTGACGGTGCTTTTTTCTTTTTGTTTAAAGCAGAGAGTCTCATACACCCTCGCGGTGTCAAGTGGACTTTAACATGTAATGTAATGCAATGCAATACCTCACTCAGCCGTATCTTACCTCATACTTTCGGGTTGTGGTCACCTTCTCATAAAACTCGGGGCTGGTGTCAAGGTTGTGGTTGTAAGCTGTCAGACCTGCCTCCCTCAATTGCTTGGCCTGCTCAGGGGTGAGCATACCCAGTGTGGTGCACACCTCCATGCCCAGGCCCCTGAAAAAACAGTCGGCAGGGTTGTTGTGAAGGAAAGGAAAGAGTGTCTTTGCATAGCTTCGTGGTCACAAATACCCCTCCCTCCCACCCCACCCCTCTCCCCCACCCCTCAATTGCTTGGCCTGCTCAGGGGTGAGCATACCCAGTGTGGTGCACACCTCCATGCCCAGGCCCCTGAAGAAACAGTCAGCAGTCAGCAGGGTTGTTGTGAAGGAAAAAGGAAAGAGTGTATTGGCGTAGCTTCATGGTCACAAATACCCCCCCACCACCACCACACCACACACACACACAACCCCTCTCCCCCACCCCTCAATTGCTTGGCCTGCTTAGGGTGAGCATACCCAGTGTGATGCACACCTCCAAGCCCAGGCCCCTGAAGAAGTAGTCGGCAGTCGGCAGGGTTGTTGTGAAGGAAAGGAAAGAGTGTCTTTGCGTAGCTTCGTGGTCACATATCCCCCCCCCCAATCCTACTGTTACTCCCTCCTCTTCTACCACCCCATCCCCACACCCCATTTCCATTCCATCTCACCCCACCCCGGCATGCATCTCATCTAGCCACCATGTCCAGCACCCTGATCCACTGCCTGCCCCCAACCTTCCTCCAACCCCTCCCCCCTCCTCCTGCCCCCCCCCCCCCATGTCCAGCACCTTGTTCCACTGCCTGTCCCCAACCTTCCGCCGACCCCTCCCCCCCTCCTCCTACCCCCTCCCCCATCCCTCCTGTTACTCCCCCCTCTTTAACCACCCTCATTCCACCCATCCCACACACACCTGTCCATCTCACCCCACCCCTACACACCTGATCTTGCCCACCATGTCCAGCACCTTGTTCCACTGCCTGTCCCCAACCTTCCGCCCTGCCCCCCCCCCCCTCCTCCTGCCCCCCATCCCACTCCCCCCCCCACCCCACACACCTGATCTGCCCACCATGTCCAGTACCCTGCTCCCACTGCCTGTCCCCACCTGAGAGGGTCCCCTCCACCCCCGCCTCCTGCCCCCCCCACACCCACACACCTGATCTTGCCCACCATGTCCAGTACCCTGCTCCACTGCCTGTCCCCAACCTGAGAGGGTCCCCTCCACCCCCGCCTCCTCTGATCTTGCCCACCATGTCCAGTACCCTGCTCCACTGCCTGTCCCCAACCTGAGAGGGTCCCTCCACTCCCGCCTCCTGCCCCCCCCACCCCACACCTGATCTTGCCCACCATGTCCAGTACTGCTCCACTGCCTGTCCCCAACCTGAGAGGGTCCCCTCCACCCCCGCCTCCTGCCCCGCCCCACCCCACACACCTGATCTTGCCCACCATGTCCAGTACCCTGCTCCACTGCCTGTCCCCAACCTGAGAGGTCCCCCTCCACCCCCGCCTCCTGCCCCCATCCCACACACCTGATCTTGCCCACCATGTCCAGTACCCTGCTCCACTGCCTGTCCCCAACCTGAGAGGGCCCCTCCACCCCGCCTCCTGCCCACCCCACACACCTGATCTTGCCACCATGTCCAGTACCCCTGCTCCACTGCCTGTCCCCAACCTGAGAGGGTCCCCTCCATCCCCGCCCCCTGCCCCCCACCCCACACACCTGATCTTGCCCACCATGTCCCAGTACCCTGCTCCACTGCCTGTCCCCAACCTGAGAGGGTCCCCCTCCACCCCCGCCTCCTGCCCCCCCCCCACCCCACACACCTGATCTTGCCCACCATGTCCAGTACCCTGCTCCACTGCCTGTCCAACCTGAGAGGGTCCCCTCCACCCCGCCTCCTGCCCCCCCCCCCCATCCCACACACCCTGATCTTGCCCACCATGTCCAGTTGCTCCACTGCCTGTCCCCAACCTGAGAGGGTCCCCTCCATCCCCGCCTCCTGCCCCCCCCCCCACCCCACACACCTGATCTTGCCCACCATGTCCAGTACCCTGCTCCACTGCCTGTCCCCAACCTGAGAGGGTCCCCTCCATCCCCGCCGCCCTGCCCCCCCCCCCCCCCACACACCTGATCTTGCCCACCATGTCCAGTACCCTGCTCCACTGCCTGTCCCCAACCTGAGAGGGTCCCCTCCACCCCCGCCTCCCTGCCCCCCCCCACCCCACACACCTGATCTTGCCCACCATGTCCAGTACCCTGCTCCACTGCCTGTCCCCAACCTGAGAGGGTCCCCCTCCACCCGCCTCCTGCCCCCCCCCACCCCACACACCTGATCTTGCCCACCATGTCCAGTACCCTGCTCCACTGCCTGTCCCCAACCTGAGAGGGTCCCCTCCATCCCCGCCTCCTGCCCCCCCCCACCCCACACACCTGATCATTGCCCACCATGTCCAGTACCCTGCTCCACTGCCTGTCCCCAACCTGAGAGGGTCCCCTCCACCCCGCCTCCTGCCCCCCCCACCCCACACACCTGATCTTGCCCACCATGTCCAGTACCCTGCTCCACTGCCTGTCCCCAACCTGAGAGGGTCCCCTCCACCCCCGCCTCCTGCCCCCCCACCCCACACACCTGATCTTGCCCACCATGTCCAGTACCCTGCTCCACTGCCTGTCCCCAACCTGAGAGGGTCCCCTCCACCCCCGCCTCCTGCCCCCCCCCCACCCACACACCTGATCTTGCCCACCATGTCCAGTACCCTGCTCCACTGCCTGTCCCCAACCTGAGAGGGTCCCCTCCACCCCGCCTCCTGCCCCCCCCCACCCCACACACCTGATCTTGCCCACCATGTCCAGTACCCTGCTCCACTGCCTGTCCCCAACCTGAGAGGGTCCCCTCCACTCCCGCCTCCTGCCCCCCCCACCACCCACAACACCTGATCTTGCCCACCATGTCCAGTACCCTGCTCCACTGCCTGTCCCCAACCTGAGAGGGTCCCCTCCACTCCCGCCTCCTGCCCCCCCCCACCCCACACACCTGATCTTGCCCACCATGTCCAGTACCCTGCTCCACTGCCTGTCCCCAACCTGAGAGGGTCCCCTCCACCCCGCCTCCTGCCCCCACCCCACACACCTGAGTCTTGCCCACCATGTCCAGTACCTGCTCCACTGCCTGTCCCCAACCTGAGAGGGTCCCCTCCACCCCCCGCCTCCTGCCCCCCCCCACCCCACACACCTGATCTTGCCCACCATGTCCCAGTACCCTGCTCCACTGCTGTCCCCAACCTGAGAGGGGTCCCTGTCCCCATAACTGCCTGAAGAGGCTGATCTTGCCCCCATGTCAGCCTGTGCCTGTCCCCAACCTGATCCTGCCTGTCTGCCACCATGTCCAGTCTCCACTGCCTGCTGCATCTTGCCCAATGTCCAGTACCCTGCTCCACTGCCTGTCCCCAACCTGAGAGGGCCCCCTCCAAGCTGCTCCCATGCAGAAGCGAGTGCTGCCGGACTCCCTAGCTCTAAGAGCAGCCTGCAGGGAAAGCACCAACAAAAACGTGTTACGCCATGCACACACGAGTGCTGCCGGTCTTCCTACACCTTAGAGCAGACTGCAGGGATAGCAAGCAGAAGCACATGTCACGCAATGCACAAGCGAGTGCTGCCTGGCTCCCTAGACCTAAGAGCAGACTGCAGGGATAGCACGCAGAAGTACATGTCACGCAAGGCACAAGCGAGTGCTGGCCTGGCTCCCTAGACCTATTTCAGAGCAGACTGCAGGGGAAAGCACCAAATAAATACATGTTACGCAATGCACAAGCGAGTGCTGCGGTCTTTCCTACCCCTAAGAGCAGCCTGCAGGGATAAGCACACATAAATACATGTAACGCCATATTGCACGACGCGAGTGCTGCCGGTCTCTCCTATCCCCCTTAAAGAGCAGCCTGCAGGGTATAGCACACATAAGTTCATGTTATGCCATGCACAAGCGATTCGCTGCTCTGACTTCTAGCCCTAAGAGCAAACTGGCAGGGAGAGCACCAATAAAAACATGTGATGCAATGCACAAGCGAGTTCTGCCGGTCTCCCTACCCCTAAGAGCAGCCTGCAGGGAAAGCACAAATACTTACATGTTACGCCATGCACAAGCGAGTGCTGCCGGACTCCCTAGCCCTAAGAGCAAACTGCAGGGATAGCACCAATAAAAACATGTGATGCAATGCACAAGCGAGTGCTGCCTGGCTCCCTAGACCTAAGAGCAGCCTGCAGGGAAAGCACCAATAAAAACATGTGATGCCATGCACAAGCGAGTGCTGCCTGGCTCCCTAGACCTAAGAGCAGCCTGCAGGGAAAGCACCAATAAAAACATGTGATGCAATGCACAAGCGAGTGCTGCCTGACTTCCTAGACCTAAGAGCAGCCTGCAGGGAAAGCACCAATAAATACATGTTACGCAATGCACAAGCGAGTGCTGCCTGACTTCCTAGACCTAGGAAGAGCAGCACCTGCAAGGGAAAAGCCACGCAATAAAACATGTGATGCCATGCACAAGCGAGTGCTCGCCTGACTTCCTAGCCCTAAGAGGCAGCCTGCAGGGATAGCACAAAATAAAAACATTCCGAACCTCTTAGTCAGCAAAGCCTGCACATAAATAAGCATGTGAGTGCTGCCGCCCTCCATTCCTGACTTCACTTTCCTAGACCTAAGAGCAAGCCTGCAGGGAGAATGATTCACCAATAACTAAAGCGCGTCCCATGTGATGCAATGCACAAGCGAGTGCTGCCTGACTTCCTAGACCTAAGAGCAGCCTTGCAGGGAAAGCACCAAATAAAAAAACATGTGATGCATGCACAAGCGAGTGCTGCCTGACTCCCCTAGGACGTCTAAGAGCAGCCTGCAAGGTTGAAAAGCACCAATAAAAACATGTGATGCCATGCACAAGCGAGTGCTGCCTGGCTCCCTACGACCTGAAAGAGCAGCCTGCAGGGAAAGCACCAATAAAACATGTGATGCCATGCACAGCGACGTGCTGCCTGCTCCCTAGAGGCTCCAAGAGCAGCCTGCAGGGAAAGCACCAATAAAAAACCCCCCATGATGATGGGGCACAACATGGCTCCCTAGACCTAAGAGCAGCCTGCAGGGGAAAGCACCAAATAAAAACGAGTGCACAAGCTGACCGTTGTACTGGCTCCCTAGACCTTGTGTAAGAGCAGCCTGCAGGGAAAGCACCAATAAATACATGTGATGCAATGCACAAGCGAGTGCTGCCTGACTTCCTAGCCCTAAGAGCAGCCTGCAGGGAAAGCACCAATAAAAACATGTGATGCAATGCACAAGCGAGTGCTGCCTGGCTCCCTAGACCTAAGAGCAGCCTGCAGGGATAGCACCAATAAAAAACTGTGATGTGATGCAATGCACAAGCGAGTGCTGCCGGTCTCCCTAGACCTAAGAGCAGCCTGCAGGGAAAGCACAAATAAAAAACATGTGTATGCATATGCACAAGCGAGTGCTGCCTGGCTCCCTAGACCTAAGAGCAGCCTGCAGGGAAAGCACCAATAAAAACATGTGATGCAATGCACAAGCGAGTGCTGCCTGACTTCCTAGACCTAAGAGCAGCCTGCAGGGAAAGCACCAATAAAAACATGTGATGCAATGCACAAGCGAGTGCTGCCTGACTTCCTAGACCTAAGAACAGCCTGCAGGGATAGCACACATAAATACATGTGACGCCATGCACAAGCGAGTGCTGCCTGACTTCCTAGCCCTAAGAGCAGCCTGCAGGGATAGCACCAATAAATACATGTGACGCCTTGTGATGGCGCGCAGTTGAGGGGCGTACGTATGGAGGGGGGAAGCTAGTCCAGACTTAACTAGTCCGGGGGGTAACCGATTAACCCTAACCCCACGCCTCTGACTGACAATGTCCAGACTAGCTTCCCCCTACAGGTACGTATACAGCCCGTTTGCTGGCGCTTGGGGCCAACCACCATAAAGAAACATGAAGGTTGAATAGGGGTCAGCTTGGGCTTTAAACCCACCACATGAAGTTTGAATAGGGTCAGCTTGGGCCAACCACCACATGAAGGTCACCACATAGGGTCAGCTTGGGCCAACCACCACATGAAGGTCACCACATCTAGGGTCAGCTTGGGCATACACCACACATGAAGGTCACCACATAGGGTCAGCTTTGGGCCAACCACCACATGAAGGTTGAATAGGGTCAGCTTTGTCAACCTTTTTTATAAGTAGGGAACGGCAACAGTATATCCACCACCACATCCACCATCCTAACTACCCCAACCACCACATGAAGGTTGTTTGGGGTCAGCTTTGTTGGCGTTATAAGTAGGGAACGGCAATATGATATCCACCACCACCTCCACCATCCTAACCACCCCAACCACCACATGAAGGTTGTTTGGGGTCAGCTTTGTTGGCGTTACAAGTAGGGAAAGGCAATATGATATCCACCACCACCACCACCATCCTAACTACCCCAACCACCACATGAAGATTGTTTGGGGTCAACTTTGCTGGCGATATAAGTAAGGTGGCCGTGTTAAGATGTGTGCACTGTTGTTTTCACTATTATGCATGCGAAGACTGTACAGGCAGGGCAGCAGAAGCCATGGTCTATACAGAAAGATGCATTGTACGTAGGTAACGGCAATACGATATCACATGATATCATGTCCATCATGTGATTATCATATGATTTGCAGGCAGTCTGACTAGGCTGGAAGTTGCCATTTATATTTTCTAATATCATATGATGCAGTTTGCATTGATATCATATGATAAGCCGGTCCCTAATTATTAGTCATAATTGTAATTTTAAGAACCCCAGGTATGTAGTGCCCTGCTAGGGTATGCTTATGTTTTGGGGGCGCAGCCCCCTTCTGGATACCAGCCACGCTCGTGGTTGTTGGTACGTATTTCATGTGTTCATGATATAATATTGCCATTCCCTACACATACCTCATTAAACAGTAGCGAGTCCAGGTCCATAAATTTTCACTTTTTTTTAATACGTTCCAACAAAAACGATCTCGCGTGACTCAGACTTTAGAAGGCAACTTAGACTCTCGCACAAAAATAGCTTAAGAGTCAAATTTGTTTGATTCCAGCTTTTCAGATTTGTCTTTGATCACGCAAGCCAACAAAAAACAGACGCCTGACCCGACTTAGACCCAGCGGGCTCCTGCTTTTTCCGCGCAAAAAATGATCTACAAATCCTTGTACAAACCCCTGGCAGGCACATACCATTAGCCACTGAGTCGCAACGCTGTAGGCGACATCACCTGGTATGAAGCCAGCAGAGTCAAGATTCCATCAGCCTTTAAGCAGATTTTTTTCTTTCGATACGTACAACAAAAACAAGCCTGGACCGTACTTAGAAAGGGGTTGCTCTGGCAAAAAATGATCAACAACCTTGTACAACCCTTGGCAGGCCCCAACCATACCATATATCACTCGATGCCAACCCTGTTGGCACATTACCTGGCATGAACACAGAGTCAAGGTCGCATCAGCCTTTTCAGAATTTTTCTTTTGAGATGAACGGTCACCACACAAAAACAAGCCTGACCACCCGGTACTTAGAAAGGGGCTGTCTCCTTGCAAAATGATCTACAGACCCTTGTACAAACCCTGGCTAGGGGCACATTACCATTAACAACTGAGTCCAAACCCTGTAGGGTCAACGTAAACTCGTACACAGAGTCAAGGTCCTCGCTTTTTTCAGACTTTCATCTTACGATACGCACCAACAAAAACAAGTCCTGACCGTACTTAGTAAGGGGGTTGGCTTCCGACCAAAAATGGATCTACTAAACGACCTTGTAACAACGCCTGGCAAGGCACGATACCTAATATCACTGAGTCCCAACACTGCAGGCCCACAATACTTGGTATGGGACACAGAGATCAAGTCGAGTCAGCTTTTCAGATATTTCTTACAATATGTACCCAACAAAAACAGAGCCTGACCACGTACTTAGAAAGGGGGTTGCTCCGCCAAAACATGATCAACAACGTGCTGTACAAGCCCTGCAGGCATCATACCATAAAAAAAATCTGTCTTTTTTAAAAACCCACACTGTGGAGGATTATCCCCCCAAATATCCCCCTGTTTTCTTTTAGGCACACTACCTGGTTTATGAACACAGAGTCAAGGTCCCATCAGCCTTTCATGATTTGTATCTTTGATGGGCGTACCAACAAAAACTACAGGCTCTGACCACGTACTTAGAAGGGGTTGGCTCCGCCAAAAAATGATCTAACAACCCTTCTTTGTACAACCCCTGGCAAGGCGTTCACACCTCACCACTACCGCCCTTACAACCCTGGAAGTCCACTCCCTTGTAGGCACGTTACCTCGTACACCAGAGTCAAGGTCATGCAGCTTTTCAGATACTTTCTCGAAATTACGTACCAACAAAAAACATTGTTAGCCTGACCCGTGAACTTAGAGGGGTTGCTCCGCAGCAAAAATTGGGCATAAATAGATGGACTTTATACGGGGAATCAAACAGCCGCTTGTACAAACCTCTTTGTGGTCGAGGTGTGAGCATTCATCCTCACTGAGTGCCAACCCTGTAGTCACATTACCTTGGTATGGAACACATAGTCAAGGTCCGAATTTCAGGAAAACTTTCAAGATTTTTCTTTGAAAGCGTTACCAACAAAAAAACAAGCCTGACCCGTACTTAGAAGGGTTGCTCCGCAAAAGATGATCCTACATCCTTTTACAACCCTGGCAGGCAATCCATATACACGAGATTCCACCCCTTGAGCACGTACCTCGTACACAGAGTTCAAGCGTCATCAGGCTGTTTCAGATCTTTCTTCCGAATTTTACGGTTCCAACAAAAAAAAACAAGCCTTACGCGTACTTAGGAAGGGGTAAAGTTGACTCCGCCAAAAAAACTTGATCAACAAACGCTTGTAACAACCCTGGCAGGCCATACCAATATTACACTGAGTCCAACCTCGTAGGCACATACCTTTGGTATGAACACAGAGTCAAGGGTCCATTCGGCCTTTTCAGATTTTTTCTTTTTGATGGCGTACCAACAAAAAAAAACAAGCCTGGACCCGTACTGTAGAAAGGTTTGCTCCGCAAAAATGATCTACACCCTTGTAGAACCCCTGGCAGGCACCATTACCATATACACTGAGTCCACCCCTGTAGGGCAACGTTACCTCGTACACAGAGGGTCAAGGTCCATCAGCTTTTTCTTTTAGATTTTTTTCTTCGATAACGTACCAAACAAAAAACAGCCTGACACCGTAACTTTTGAAGGGGTTGCTCCGCCAAAAAATGATAATACCAACCCTTGTACAACCTGGCAGGGCACATACTCAGGATACACGGAGTCCAACCCTGTAGGCACATACCTGGTATTTGAACACAGTCAAGGATCCAATCACAGCTTTTCAGATTTTTCTTCGCATCGTACCAAGCAAAAACAACCTGACCCGTCATAGTGCGATAAGGAGGGGTTTGTGTCTCTCCGCGACCAAATTCCGAATTTGCCCAAACTCATCAAACAACTCTGACAACCCTTGCATGGCAACATATACCATACTACACTGGTTCCACCCTCTGTAGGGCACGTTACCTCGTATACCAGAGTACCAAAGGTTCCATCAGCTTTTCAGAATTTTTCTTCGATACGTACCAACAAAAACCAAGCCTGAACCCGTACTTAAGAAGGGGACGTTGCTTTCCGCCAAAACATGATCAACAACCCTTTGTTACACCCCTGGGCAGGCACATACCAGATACAACTGTAGTCCAACCCTGTAGGCACATTACCTCGTTTACACAGAGTCAGAGGTCCATAATGCTTTTCAGATTTTTTTTCTTCGATTACGTTACAACCAAAAAACCAGCCTGACCCGTACTTAGAACGGGGTTTGCTCCGCCAAAAAAATGATCAACAACCCTTGTACAACCCTGGCAGCACAATACCTATAACACTGGAGTCCAAACCCTGTTAGGCCACGTTGTACCTCGTACACAGAGTCAGGTCCATTCAGCTTTCAGAGTTTTCTTCGATTACGTACCAACAAAAAAAACAAAGGCCTGACCGTAACTTTTTAAAGGGGTTGCTCCGCCAAAAATTGATCAACAACCCTTGTACAACCCTGGCAGCACATACCATATACACTGACGTCCAACCCTGTAGGCACGTACCTCGTACAACAGAGTCCAAGGTCCATCAGCTTTTCAAGATTTTTCTTCGATTACGTACCAACACCAAAAACAAAGCCTGCCCGTACTTTAGAAGGGGTTGCTCGCCAAAAATTGATCTACAAACCCTTGTTACAACCCTGCCAGGCACACAACCAGATACACTGAGTCCAACCCTGTAGGAACATAACCTGGTATGAACACAGAGTCCAAGGGTCCATTCAGCTTTTCAGATTTTTCTCGATTACTACCACAAAAAACCAAAGCCTGACCCGTACTTAGAGGGGTTGCTCCGCCAAAAAAATGATTCAACAAACCCTTGTACAACCCGGCAGGCACATACCATATATACACTGAGTTCAACAACCTGTAGCAACGCTACCTCGTACACAGAGTTTCAAGCTCCATCAGCTTTTCAGATTTTACTTCGATACGTACCAACAAAAACAAGCCTGGAACCCGTACTTAGAAGGGTTGCTCGCCCAAAAATTATCTACAAACCGCTTTGTACCAAAAAACCTGGGCAGGCACCAACCAGATGTACCACTGAGTCCAACCCTGTTAGGACTACCGTACCTTCGTACACAGAGTCAATGGGATCCATAGCTTTCTCCAGATTTTTCTTCGATACGTACCAACAAAAAAACAAGCCTGACCCGTACTTTAGAAGGGCGTTGCTCCGCCAAAAAAATGATTCAACAAACCCTTGCTACAACCCTTCAGGCACATACCATATAACACTGAGTCCAACCCTGTAGGCACCGCTACCTCGTCACAGAGTCAAGGTCCATCAGCTTTTTCAGATTTTCTTC
>JAJSRW010000027.1:0-59826 GCA_022414725.1 Microglena sp. YARC | reverse complement strand
TTGGCCACCTTGGAGGCATTAAGAATTGAGCAGCAAGCTCTGTTGCGCCCCCAACTCAAACAGCTCTCTATTGATTTTGGGTGTGCGGATGAGAAGGGTGAGACCAAGGGAGAGGCCAATAAAGGTGGGGGAACTTGAAACCCTGCTCCCCTCGTCCCTCTTATTACAAATTGATTATAATATGATCAACTATTTTCTCTCCATTTGTCTATGCGGTGGATTATCTCAGATCCATTTTTGAATATCTCTGTAGATCTATTAATATTAATTAACATTTAAGCATCCAAGATCAAAACCATTGAACGTCAAGCTCTTGCTCAGGCCCTGCCCTGCCTTGCCTGCACTGCCTTACCCTGCCCTGCCAGGCCTTGCCCCTGCTCTTGCCTTACCTTGCCCTCGCCTTGCTCAGCCCTGTCCTGCCTTGCCCTGCCTTGCCTATACCTTGCCCTGCCGCTCAGCCCTGCCCTGCCTTGCCTTCGGGCCTTACCTTACCTTACCCTGCCCTGCACTGCCTTGCCTTACCTTGCCCCTGCCTTGATCAGCCTGCCCTACCTTACCTTACCTTACTTGCCCTGCCCTTGCTCAGCCCTGCGCCTGCCCTGCCTTGCCTTACCTTGCCCTGCCTTGCTCAGCCCTGCCTTACCTTACCCTGCCCTGCCTTGCACTGCCTTACCCTGCCTTGCCCTGCCTTGCCTTACCTTGCCCTGCCTTGCTCAGCCCTGCCCTGCCTTGCATGCCTTGCCCCAGCCCTGCCCTGCCAGGCCTTGCCCTACCTTTGCCTTGCTCAGCCCTGCCCTGCCCTGCCTTACCTTGACCTGCCCTTGCTCAGCCCTGCCCTGCCTTGCTCCTACCTTGCCCTGCCTTTGGCCTGCTCAGCCTCCCTGCCCTGCCTTATTGCCTTACCTTGCCCTGCCTTGCTCAAGCTGCCCTGCCCTGCCTTGCCATGCCTGCTCAAGCCCCTGCCAGGCCTTGCCCTGCCTTGCATTACCTTGCCCTACCTTGCCTTGCTCAGCCCTGCCCTGCCTTGCCTTACCTTACCCTGTCCTGCCTTGCTCAGCCCTGCCCTGCCTTGCCTTACCTTACCCTGCCCTGCCAGTGCCATGCTTGCAACTGCCTTACCCTCCCTGCCAGGCCTTGCCCTGCCTTGCCTACCTTGCCCTGCCTTGCTCAGCCCTGCCCTGGCCTTGCCTTGCACTTGCCTTACCCTAGCCCTGTCAGCCTTGCCCTGCCTTGCCTTACCTATGCCCTGCCTTGCTCAGCCCTGCCCTGCCTTGCCATGCCTTGCCCTGCCTTACCCTGCCCTGCCTTGCTCAGCCCTGCCCTGCCCTGCCATGCCTTGCCCTGGCCTTTACCTGCCCTCGCCTTGCTCAGCCCTGCCCTGCCCCTGCCTTGCCTTACCTTGCCCTGCCTTGCCTTACTCAGCCCTTGCCCTGCCTTGCCTACCTTTGCCCTGCCTTGCTCAGCCCTTGCCCTAGCCTTACCTTACCTTGCCCTGGCCTTTGCCCTCCTTGCCTTACCCTGCCAGGCCTTACCGTTGCCCGCCTTTGCCTTGCTCAGCCCTGCCCTGCCCTGCCATGCCTTTCCCTGCCATCCTTTCCCTGCCTTGCCTACCTTGCCTTGCCTTGCTCAGCCCTGCCCTGCCCTGCCATGCCCTTTCCCTGCCTTGTCTTAATCCTTGCCAGCGTCCTTTACCCTGCCTTGCCCTTACCTTGCCCTGCCCCGTGCCCCTGTCTTGCCCCTACTCTGACATGGCCCTCATGCCAGGCCCACAAAGCCTATCGAGTTATTCACCACCTTCCATTTTTCAGTTTTTCATCTTGTTTAGGTCAGTTTTTCAACATGGCAATCAGTCTGTTCATCTTTGGTCGAGTTTTCATACGGTCATCAGTTTTCATATGGTGGTAGTTTTCCAACATGGTAGTCGTTTTTCACCATTGTTGGTCAGTTTTTCATATTAAATGTTCTGTTTTGTTATTTGACGTTCCGTTTGATTGAATAGCAAAATCCTGCTTACTGCTTCAGGCCTTACCAGGTACCTCCCACTCCAAACTTCACTCGATTGTGTCATTTTTGGCGGAGCCCCCACCCTTCTTTGAGGGGCGGGAGCCCCCAGGCCACCCCTGGTGTCGCCGACCATCCGACAAGGACACCCATACGACCCTTCACAAAGCCTGATATTGAAGCCAACCTGTCTCAACTAACTGCCTTCGTAACTTAACTGGCTTCGGGTCCGCAGCATTCGATTTGTTACCACTTCGCTCCGATAGCAAACCACTATCCTGCTAATTTTCCAACCCCACGACTTTGCTAGACATTTCCTCCCCAAACTTACTCCCAAAACTCCTGCCCAAAAGTCCTCCCAAACTCCGCCCCCAAACTCCGCCCTAAAACTCCTCCCCAAACTCCGCCCTACACTCCTCCCCAAACCCCCCTACCACTCCTTCCCCAAACTCCGCCCTACACTCCTCCCCAAACTCCGCCACAAAACACCGCCCCAAACTCCGCCCCAAACTCCGCCCTAAACTCCTCCCCAAACTTCCGCCCCAAAACTCCGCCCCTAAACTCCGCCCAAACTCCTCCCTAAACTCCTCCACAAACTCCTCCCAAACTCCTCCACAAACTCCACCCTAAACTCCGCCCCAAACTCCGCCCTAAAGTCCTCCCCAAACCTCACCCTAAACTCCCCCCCAAAACTCCGCCCTTAAACTCCTTCCCAAACTCCACCCAACTCCGTCCCAAACTCCGCCCCTAAACTCCCCCCAACTTCGCCCTAACCTCCTCCCCAAACTCCGCCCTAAACTGCTCCCCAAACTCCGCCCTAAAACTCCTCCATAAACTCTCCCCAAACTCCTGCCCTAAACTGCTCCCCAAACTCCGCCCCAAACTCCGCCCTAAACTCCTCCACAAACCTTCTCCCAAACTCCCTCCCTAAACTCTGCCCCAAAACTCTGCCCAAAACCCCTTCCCCCAGCCACAAACAACTTTGATGCGGAAACTCATCACCTGATTGTCTGCGTTGTCATCTTGTGTTCTGTTTTGTTATTTTACGTTTCCATTTTTATTATGCATTCAGCTTTGTATTTATACATTGAGTTCAGGTTTTGCATTTGCGTCCCATTTTGTATTTAGCGTTCCGTTTTTATTTTTCGTTCATTTTGTTTTGCATTTGCATTTGCGGTTTCAGTTTTTATGTTGCAATTCCCCCAGTTTCTGAATGTTGCGTGAAGTTTTGTATTTTGCGTTACAGTAATGATTCTGTGTTCAGTAATATTTGTATTTTGCATATCCGTTTTGTATTTTTGCCGCACTGTTTTGTATGTTACATTCAGTTTTGATGTTTGGCGTGAAGTTCTGTATTTTGCGTTATAGTAATGTATTTCTGTGTTCAGTTTTGTATATTTGCTTTCCGTTTTGTATTTTGTGCACTGATTTTGTATTTTACGTTTGTATTTTGTGTTCCAGTTTTTGTATGTTGCGCTCCAGTTTTGTATTTTGCATTCAGTTTTTTTGTATTTTGCTTCAGTTCTGTATTTTGTGCTCAGTTTTTGATTTCGTACTCTGTTTCGTATAATGCGCTCAGTTTTGTATATTGCCTTCTATCAGTTTTGTATTTTTTTTTCGGTTTTGAAGTCGAAGTGCAAATTTATGTTATCTAGTTTGGGCCTTACCTCCACTCGGACCTTCACCCGCTTCAGTACCACCCTCTCTGCGTTACCCTTGGCTGATGTCATTGCACCCTGCACCAGGATTGGGTTATAAAATTTGGATTGGTTGGGTTGGGTTGGTTGGGTAAAAAACAACATATTAACATGTCATTTATCTATCGGTTGATATATTGAACACTATCGACGATATATCAATAATGTCATATAATATATTGTTTTGATATATTGAACAATATCGTACGATATATCAATATGTCATATAATATATTGTTTGATATATTGAACAATATCGTACAATATATCAATATGTCATATTATCTATCGCTTGATATATTGAACAAAATCGTACGATATATCAATATGTCATACAATATATTGTTTGATATATTGAACAATATCGTACCGATACATTCAATACAGTCATATAATCTTCTTAAAATCAACCAGACCTCTGATTGGTCTCATGTGTTGTGCATCAAATTCTTAAAAATTAAAGCCAGTCTAATGTATGCATTGCGTAACAGTACAGGCACACGTCCGAATACTGCTTAAAAATCATCAACCCTGCAAAATGCCCCTTATCCGTTAACTTAGTAGTTCAACAAGGCTCGTCATCATCGTCATCATATCATCACATTTCATCATTGATGGCGGTAAATGCCCAGAGACCCGACCAATGCACCCCCACACCATGCATTTCCCCGATCACCATCACCGCATCACCATCACCGATCACCATCATCAATCATCATCAATCATCATCAAATCATCATCACCATACGGTGAGCTTAATGCCCAGAGAGCAAGCAATGCACCCCCACCATGCATTCCCCGATCACCATCACCATCACCATCACCATCACCATCATCATCATCACCATCATCATCATCACCATCATCATCACCATCATCATCATCATCATCATCACCATCACCAAATGGTGCGTTAAATTCCCAGAGAGCAAGCAATGCACCCCCACCATGCATTCCCCGATCACCATCACCATCACCATCACCATCACCATCACCATCACCATTTGGTGCCTTCAATTCCCAGAGAGGAAGCAATGCACCCCCACCATGCATGCCCCGAGACAGCATTCGCTAGGGCACTGGCATACCAGTGCATGGACCAATTATTTCCCGCATGCACCATGCAACTATTTCAACCAATTGCAACATCCAGACTCAATCTGAGGCCGAATTTAACGCATTATCAGAGGTCTGACCTGCGCACCTCGAACACCTGGCCGAAGGAACCCTCTCCCAAGATTTTGCCAACACTGATGAACTCAGGGGGGACAGCTTTCCCCCTATACGCCAATTCCGCTCGCACATTCAAACTGAGGCTGCGTGCTGCTGATGTGGGTCGATGCACAGGCCGTGCGCTGCACTGGGAGCGGAATGCTGAACAGCGCATTGCTCAAAAATCGCTTGACAAGATTGACTGCCTTGAATTTTGACGATGGGAAAACCTAGAGGGGTAGATTGCAGGGATGGCGCATGCACCGCAATTGATAAGAATCAACAACCAGGGGATCAAAGCTGCCACTGCGCTTATCTGGCACTGGAGGTGGAGCAAGGCTACGATGCGTTGTGGCGCATATGCGGCGGTTGCGTTCGTAATGTATCGGCCCTGGCTGGACTCGGTTTTAATCCATCACATGGCATCAGAGATCATCTCTGCATGGCATGCATGGGCCCTCCTTGACTCGGCCAGGCCGCGGGTACATGAGGAGTCCAGAAGGGCACTAAGAAAAACCTTATCCTCATCCCCATCCTCATTCTCGTCCCCGTCCACATCCTCACCCTCATCCGGTCATCCTCGTGTAATTAAAACAAACAAAACACAGCAAAAACACAACAGAACAAAAGGAAACAAAAATGCACTGTGGCCTAGATATATGGGATATACCCGTATGCGCAACATGTAATGGCAAATGATTTGGCAAACGACCATTTGCCATCGTCGTTTAGCAGTAAGTGAGCCGGTCCCGGGTCACCGGCGTTTGCCAAGTTTGTCGCAACACCGTCGATTCAAAACAAACTCAGTTCGACTGGTCGGATCGCTTGATCGTTCCTTGCATGGACTGATTTCGAGATACAATGAGCTGGTCGCGCCCTATTGGAGCTGTCTCGCCTTAAGTCGAAGCTGGTCTCGCCCTATCGCACTGACTGGTTTGACCGCCAGCGGTTTGAACGCTAGCCGGATGCCACGTTTCTATGTCCCAGACCCGAAGGGTGATTCGCCCACCACCGTTCCGTTGCAAGGATCTGCCCCGAGCCTGGACTACTAGAAATGGAGGACTCTGTAGTACCAAACATACCTCACACAAATGATTTGATGCACGCATTCCCCCCCTCCCTCCCCCCCCCCCCCAAATAAAAAACAACACCAGCATGACTAACGAGGTTATCAGATTTCCTCAGTCGTTAGCCAGGCAGAGCCCTGATTTTAATCATTTCTTTTCCAGACTATGACTAGGAGGAACTGTTCTTTAAAGCATCCCCAAGCAACCTACTTTTAAACATGGAAGAAGGAAATGTAACAAGCAAATTGAAGCTTTGCCAAATGATTCCAAGTCAAACCCTGAGTCCCAAGTCCCAGACCCAAACCCTTTGCCAAATTAGTTTTTGCCACACATTTGTGATCCATGAAATAAGGTTAAAAACCACATTTGCCAATGTTTATTCTTGCCATTACATGTTGCGTATATGGTATAACTCGGGATCTTATCGGAGCTACCTGGGGGCTACCTTCCCCCCTACCGATCATCTAGATAAGGTGCAAACACAGGTCCAAGACCCAGACCCGCACCCACACCTGGATCCGGCATAAGTGCAATCCCGCTATCTCCTTTCCTCATTCCGTTTGGTTTGCTCACATCGCATCATCTGATAATCATATGAGACATGCCGGTTTTGTGAAACGAGTCCTAGATGTGAAACGCTCTGTCTCCCAATACATTGCTTTGAAAGAAGTGGCCTATGTCCTTCGAGTATAGGGCTCGTGTAAGGAGTGTAGGCGAAAATCTTACTTGTAAAAAAACAAAATATGCTGTACTACTGGCACTAATCAGTGGTCAAATTCGAATAGCGGTTTAAGTCATACCATTATCTCTCTTCTACCAACAGTTTGGTGCGATTGCATCCTGAGCAGTACTCGGGAGGGTGGTGAACTGGTGATTTTGTGAAGAACTGAAGAAGTATTTAGCTGGAGCCATGCGCCCATGCAACCAAGTTCAAATTGAAGAAGAAGTTCTAACACTGCCCATGTTTATGGTAGTTATTTATTGTTTACCGGTATGGTAATAGTTATACCCATTTTATTGCCCGAGACGGCGAGCAGCCAAATTGCTGGCTGGAGCTATGTAAACAATTTCAAGTTATGGTGGTCACTCAATGGGCAGCTTTCAGTCTTGGAAGCTGATTTTTGGCGGGAGCCCCCAGTGTTACCCATTTGTCCGTTCGACCGCCTGACAATGATGAAGCCAGACACGTCAGCCAACGGTCTCGTCACTAACTCGCTTCCCTTGCCAGATGTTGCTCCGTAGCGAGCACTCCCCGCCAATCGTTACCATCGCAGGCAACGCTGCATCAAACTTGACCCTGGTATTTTGTTTTCACTGCCTGAAGTAAGACGGCGAGCAGCCAAATAGCTGTCTAGAGTTTACTACCGGTATGTAACTATCAGCATCAATTGCGGTTCACTCAATCGTTTTATGACTTGGTGACTACTTATGTACTCCCTTAGAACTATCGGTACAGACAGTGTTACTGTCTGTGCTGTGTCAGCTTCCAGTAGACTGTGTTATCCTTCATGATACGGTGACAGCTTCCTGTTGGCAGCGTCACCGGTTCCCCTGACACGCACCGTCTAGCCTGTACCCTGATCAGGTTCCAGGCTTGCTCCCCTTTCCTCCGCTAGTGCCATATGTGTTTTCCCCGTCATTGTAATGTTATTCTCGTCTCCGTGTATAGATTGGCGCGTCTGACCGCTGCAAGCATCTTTGTCCACTCTCTGAAGTGTATTAAGCTGATAGTAACCAAGTTCAAGTCATAAAAGCGAACATGGCCTCGACAAGTATAAAAACTGTCTCATCCGCTCAGGAACCCCTGGTTCCCGTGTGTATCGTGGGGACTTAGAATTGGAATACGGTGAGCAGCCCAGAGTTGGCTGGAAAACCATGTAACAATTAAAACCAAAATTGTAACCCAATATACTAATTAAAGTGTCGCAGCCCTGGCAGATGCTTCTTTGTTCATCACTCGTCAGCGTTGCACATGATCACACCGACCAACGGCCGTGATTTCCTGTGCTCTGCCCCCCCCCCCCCCCCCCCCACACACACACACACCACCACAAAAAAACTTGCGGGTGCAGTCGGGAGTCCGCCCTGGAGATTTTTTGTTATTTGTTGTGAGCAGCCTGAAGACTGGTAGGACAAGAAATGAAACCAACTCAGCAGGAAGACAAGATGGCACGAAGCCAAGGGGGAGGGGAGGGGGGGGGTAAGCAAGAGGCTTTGGCGGCCGTTACAAAAAATCGACCATGTGCTGGTGCACCTGCCACCAGTCAGGGGCACCACCGAAGGATCGCCTTGAACAGATCGGCAGCAGCAGTTCATGTACGTGGAGTATGTCGCGGTGTGTGCTGCAGGATCCACAGGTCTACAAAATTGTGGTGTCCTAAGGGTGCGGGTCCAGGGCACGGAAGCAGTTCCCTCCATGCACAAGGCTCTGCAGGGACATCATATGAGTCGCCATTTACAGCTTGCCCTCCTCGGCCAGGGTCTCCACACGGAGGAGCACAAAACCAACGGCCAGACCCTACGACAGAGAGGCAACGAGATGTGACGGTCAGGGTTGTTCAGGGCACTGTACGCATCTGTAGTAGACAGTGAGATAATAATATAATTATTTTGTTGAATTAAATGATTGGGGCCCCCGTCGGTAAAACGATTGTTTGGGGTTCATTTCATCAATGCTTTTTCTTTGTAAGCCCTTCTCCACACGGGCCGGCAAGTCCCTTCACCCTTTTTGCCTTCCCCTGGACTGTTACATAAACAGATGTTATGATGATTACATTTTACTGGTCAAGAGGATGTGGCCAAGAGGATGCAGGATCTGTGTAAATGCATACGATTTCTTTGATCGCAGGAGTGTGGTCTGGTTGTGATTGAACTGCCTGTGTGCTCTCCATCCCCGTAGACAGTGAACAGCCTTGAGGCTGTTAGACCATGTGATCAACAAGTTCTATGCAGCGTCGCATGCGACGCTGCAAATTGGCGGAGAGTGTTCACGATGGAGCGACAGGTGGCAACGGAAGCGAGTTAGTTACGAGACCATTGGCTGACGTATGAGGCTTCAATTTTTCAGTCAGTCGGACGGACAACGGGGTAACACTGGCGGCTACTGCCAAAAACACAAGCAAGAGGCTGAATCGGCAGGACAATAGATAGCACATATCTGGCCATGCAAAAAAAACTGACCGCCCTTAAGAACTTGAAGTGACCAGCCCATGTCACGGGTTCATGCACAGGTGGCGGTAACCACCCCTACCACATAACAGAGCAGTTGACAAGTCCTAGACGCGTTGCAAGCCACTCAGAAACTTGGCGTAGAGTGTTGGCTATCGGAGCGACAGGTGGTACGAGAATTGCGTGCAGCGGATTGAAGCCTGGAAGGCCCAGGGTAGGAACGTGTCTCACAAACAAACAGATAGACTATCGAACAACGTGGTGACTATAGGGGCTCCCGCCACACAGAAGGGGGGGCTCCGCCAAAAATAAGGGAAATGGGCTCGGTACTTAGTCCTCAGATACCGGTATATCTATTATCGCAACCCAGACGCACAAGTGTTAATGAGGGCCCCTGAAGCAGCAAGCAGCCATCGTGAACTCTTGTGCATCTGGGTTACACCCCAATGAACAAACACTCAGGATGTTCAACCACTGCAACTGAAGACAATGACGCCCCCTTCCCCTCCCCACCAAGACAATGACCCCCACACAGAAGGGGGGGCTCCGCCAAAAATAAGGGAAATGGGCTCGGTACTTAGTCCTCAGATACCGGTATATCTATTATCGCAACCCAGACGCACAAGTGTTAATGAGGGCCCCTGAAGCAGCAAGCAGCCATCGTGAACTCTTGTGCATCTGGGTTACACCCCAATGAACAAACACTCAGGATGTTCAACCACTGCAACTGAAGACAATGACGCCCCTTCCCCTCCCCACCAAGACAATGACCCCCCCCCCCCCCTGCGGTCCTCCCTTCCCTCCTACCTCCCCATATCACCCACCAAAAAAAACATACAACCCTTCTTCTCCCCCCCGCCCCCCCCCCCCCCCCCCCCCCCTCAACACACTCACACTAGGCACCCCTGGACGGTAGCATTGAACCGCCACAGCACCGCAAACGAATAAGACCCTATCCATACAGCTGTTCCCTTTCCCAGCCAGATGTCACATGGCTCCAACTAATGGAATTATGGTCTCCCTTTTGCTACATAAAAAGCTACCACAGGAAAGCAAACAAACACAAGTACACTCCTACTTTCCAAACCCAGACCACTACCACAGCAACCGACCCCTGGGATAAATGGACCAGAACATGCGTATTAAATCGCCCCAACTCACAAAATGAAAGTTCCACTTGTGCTTAGAGCTACCACATGACGGAAAATATACACATACTTCCCCAATCCAGACCCCTACCACAGTAACCAGCCCCTTTGCCAAATGAACTTAAGCACAAGCTTGGTGGACAGCCTCAGTTCATAGGATTCAGGCTTCCTGATAGCTTTGAGTCCGGGTGTGACAGCAAATGGTCTCAAGTAATCCACCCATACACTCCAACCCAGCCCTCAACCTAAGCCCCCAGGTCCCAGGGACCTTTGCACACGCCATCCCATCATGCTGCACACATGCTCTTGGACCTTTATATAAGCAGGGTTTGATTTTCTGTTATACGGTAATGGATGTATTTTATCAGATAGCCTGCTCTCCATGCCGCCTCCAAATTCCCCAAAAAGCATTGTGAGTCCTGCCCCCTCCCCCACACCCCCACACACAGCAAAGATTACTCACCACCAGGGTGATGCCGAACATGACAGCAGCAGTTCCGGCGATGAAGCCAGCCTCTCCAGCAATAGCGGCGATCTCAACACCAGCGGCGGCGGTGACAGCGCGGCTAGGCAGGCGGGGAGCCTGGGTGGGGGTAGCCACCTTGCGCACAGACACCCTACAGAGGAGTGAGTAATGGAGACAATGAGCAACCATACATGAGCCCATGTGCACCAGGCTCTGGGCGCCACAATCAAAGCAGTGAAAGACTAGATGAGTAGCCGAGTGAGTGAATGGGTGGAGGCAGCCACCGTGTGGACAGACATCCTACATAGGGGTGGTGAAAAGACACCATGAGCACACATAACGATACTGGTAATGCGGGTGTCATACCGAGGTTGAGTCCCCATTGGGGGCCAGTAACAATACAACAGATTTCAGGCAACACAATCACAGCAGTGAAAAACGGGTGAGGAAGTGAAAGCATGGATGGGCATCTGGGTGGGCAGAAACACATGGGACAGACAACCGTGCGATGGATGCGAGAGGAAATTGAGGATGGAGGCATGTGAAAATCAAGAAAAGCTAATCTTGTTGGTGTTAGTATTTGGTATTATTGGTGTTGGTACTATTGGTGGTGGTGCTGTAGGCCTTCGTGCTAGTGTTGTTATTAGTGCTGGTGTTGGGGGAGGGGGGGATAGGGGGGGGGGGGGGGGGGGGGGCAGCGACAACTCCGCACGAACGATTGCTCCTGGCACAAAATCGGCGTAGAAGAATGCAACATTGCTATAAACGAGGAATAGCTGCGGCCAGGGGGGCAGCACATCATATACCCCAGCGTTCGTGGTGTTGAGATAGATGATCGATTCCAGGCTGGTGGGTAGGTGCATGCTCTGGTATTTCACGATGCCTGGCGCATTCCTTCGTCCGTTCTGTTAACTTCGTTGGGTTCAATCTAGCTGGTCTAGCGACTTTCGCAAGGTGCCTCTCGTTCCTGAAGGAGAAAAAAATCCAATCCCTCACCCTACCCTGGAGACCAACCCTTGAGACAGCAGATGTAATTATAAGAGAGGCCTATTCCCATGCCGGGAACAAATAGTAGAAAATCGGCAATCGCAACTAATCGCGCGCTTTTAGACATCCAGAGCCTCGTAGCTCAAGCACCGAAGCACTACTACGGCCGCATGTGCAACTTGCGACAAGGAAGGTCGACGAGGATCCTTGCGCTCTAACCGCATGGGGAAGCGATAAGGGAGAGGGATGAGCAGTTGGCGTGGGTTCAGTTAGGCTGGGTTGGGTCTGTAGTCTCAACGTCATTCAGTTGACCCACTCACTTCAAAGAGGGCCTGGACACCCTGGGGCTGGCCACAGAGGAGCAAGAGCGGGCGGCGAGGGCGGACTGCATTCTGACAAGTGGTCGGTAGCGATGAAATGGAATGGGTTGAAGAGCGGACAGCCTGTGGGTGGGGCGCACTACTAGTGGACGAGGTGGGGCTCCCATCAGGGTTTATCATCATCTCACCTGGTTCAAAAACGTTCTTGTGTGTCGTGGGCACAGCTGAGCTGTTGGCGTTCAATTCGACCGGTGCAATTCGACAGCTGTCCACTTTCCAGTGTCCGATGTCCGCCCGTGTCCGCCCCACTTTCGATTCCACAGCTGTCAATCCCGCTTCCGATTCGTCAGCCAGGTTCTACCCGTCCTTCTACACACGCCTCCGCCCTGGAGTCTTCTTTTTCTCGTGATGACCAATACCGTAAGCAATTCATTAAAAATCCCATGGGGAGAAATCTCTGCTTTGCGAAGAGAGTCCTGCCTTCTTTGGGTGAAAATCCCTTGATCACACAGAATGCTTACTTTTATTGGTTACGGTATTGAAGGACAGACTCATGTGATGGCTTTCTGTAAATCCTGTGGTCTATAGCTATCATAAGTGAAGAAGACCCACCCTCTTGAGTGAGAATCCTTTCATTCTTGTTTCCGATGATTCTGCACTTGTTCAAAAAAGCGTATATGGTTAGTTTCAGGCTTGTTTGTCACATCTCACGTTTCATACTTGGGCTCACGGGACAGTCGTTTAATGAGACTTGAAGTAACCCTGAAGAACCATGTTCATTCTAAGTAGTTCTTAAGGCCTATTCTAGTAGAACTCGGCTACTTCTCTGACACCAACCACTAGTCCTCTAGGTTAAATATGCGGGGAAGGGGAATCCGCAGAAGACCCTATCACAGGTTCTGAAAGATCCGGGGTATAGAGTGATAGGGAGTACACAAGGAGTCACCAAGACATAAAACAAGTGAGAGCACCGCTATTCATGCTGATAGCTCTCATAATTTGCGCAATTGAACATTCGTTTAAGGGCCAAGTCAACGGAATTCGCAGAAGTCCTGCGCTGCTGCGCTGCGGACCCCCCGCGGCCCGCCCCTGGAGGGCGAGGGGGACCCGCCCTCCAGCCTTAGTCACTAATTGCCTTGGTCATTAATGGTAAGATTCAAGACGTAGTACAGCGCTGCCCTTTCTGAGCGCTATAATTGAAGGGCCTGACGCGAAGCCCCCGCAGCTCCCCGCCCCTACTCCTGACCAGACTTTGCACCTGACTCCGTACGCGCCCGTACGCGTGCGCCAGCCCGTACCATCTGCTTACCAGACTCCGTACCAGACTCCCCGTACAGCGTACATGGTGAGCCGATGAGCGTACATCAGCCCGGTGACATCAGCCCATAAAAAATGGAGCTGGGGACACGCCACCTGACACAATGTTTTGACATCGGACCTCCCTGTAAGACACCTGGGTCCGAACTCCATGCCGCGAGAGCAATATATGCACAATCCGTCTTCCTAGCAAATCGAATTTTGCAAAATATACTGTTTACCCTACTACCTATCCCTGTCTTTATTTTACTGGCTGAGCATGTCTGCACGTCTGAGGGGCCGTATTACGTAGCTCTCTCTTTCCCACCAAGACCGAAGTGCGGAGCAGATGACAGGAATGTCAGGTCCGTTCGAAAATTCTTATCGCAAAAAAGATTCCTTGACGGTGAAAAGAGCGCCCGAGCGGTCTCCCTACTGTGTCGAGGCCCGCTGCTCAGAGCCCTGGTGACTTTGCCATCTACTGAAGGATATGCATGTTCGGTTTAAACTCATCGTAGCGGAAGTCAGCTAAGGCTCTCTCCTTCCACGTCAAGGCTGATATCGCTTTTGTCGAGCGAGGACGGGCGACAAGCACAGACTGGCCGCTTGTAAACGGAAGGAGACTGGAGCATTTATTCTTAGCTTCTTCAATTTGTCTCGGCTTGGAAAGCACAGCCCGATCATTTCCCCGAGCAGAGGCTTCTACTATTGGAAATAGCCAAGCAAAGTTTTTTTGTGTCTGCTTAACCGGATGAGTTGATATGCGCAGATGGGCCTGCGCGGTCTGTTGCTCGTTTCGCGGAAGCACCCCCCTAGAAATTCAGTTTCTCAGCTTGCATACCAGTTCTCTCCTCCCTGCCCCCTTCTTACTCCCCCTCTCTGGTCCTTTATCCTTCCCTTCTCTCCTCCCACCTTCCCACCCTCCCTTCCCACACCTCCTGCCCCCTCGTTACTCCCCCCCTCTCTTATCCCTCATCCTGCCCTTCTCCCCTCCCACCTTGCCCCCCTCCCTCCCATGTCCTTCCTCCCCCACTTCTCTCCTCCCCACTTTCTGTTTCTTCTGTCTGCCGGTGTTCAGACGAGATCTACATTTCAAGAAGTTCACACAGATCACACAGATCGCCTGTCTGTCTGTGGCTGGGACCACCGACGTACCAGCCTATCAATCAGTGCTGTCCTGAGGCTTGAGGCACACCGCTATCACCAACAACACCCTTCAGCTATACCCCCTACTTGAGCTTGAAGCTGCTTTCACAGCTCCAGCTCCACGAGAGCTGCCCTCAATCACCAGTGCAATTAGCAAATTTAAATCACCATCCTGAACCAGACACCCGTCATCCTTAGGCACCTACCTTTTCCCTACCTTATCTTCCTATCCCTCCATCTTAACACGAGGCCACTAAACCCTAGTCTTGCTTTTGCATGCGCACTCTTGATGGATTCTGATTTAGATACCCTCCTGTCCCTGCCAATCCCCCTTTCCTGCTGGAACTTGCTTACATGGCTCCAGTCATTTTGGCTGCTCGCTGTTTTCAGCAGTAACATCACCATTAACCCCCCCCCCCCCCCCCCCCCCCCCCCCCCCCCCCGCGCGCACACACACACACACACATCGCACACACACACACACACGCACGCACACACACACACACGCCTCCTCGCTTTCTAAGACTGCCCCCTCCTGCTTCCTTTCTTACCCTCCCCCCTCCTTCTCCCTCCCCCCTCCCCCCACCCCCCACACACACACCTCTTGCCCTACACCCCTTCCCCCCACACCCCTCTTACGCTCCCCCCTCCCGTCTCACACATACACCTCCCCCTCCCCTCTCCCTCTCCCCCTTCCTGCTTCCTTTCTACCCCCCCCCCCCCCCCCCCCCCCCCCCCCCCCCCCTCCCCTTTCCCCCTCCCCACCTCACCCTTTCCTGCTCCTTTCTACCCCCCCCCCCCTCCCTCATAGCAGCCTCTGCAAGAGGTCCAGGTTGGGTCAACCGTGCGGCGATAGAAATGCTGCACGAGCGCCTGTTCAACGACCAGAAGTTGGAGAATGAATATCGCTCCATCATTGAACATGATCGCTTGCTAGGTCACACAGTGGATGACTCCCAAGAACCCGACAGCCTACCCCTTAATCGCTATGACAATGTGTTACCCTATGACTATAACCGGGTCAAGCTGGAGTCGCATGCGAATGACTACATCAACGCCAGCGTAGTGCAATACTGTGAACCTGGGATAAACGGCCTGCGTTTCAGCTACATCGCGATGCAGGTGTGTTGTGTTTGAACTGCTAAGTGTGTGTTATGCTCAGAATGTGTTGTGCTTAGTCCGTGTTGTGTTTGAGCTGCTAAGTGTGTGTTATGCTCAGTATGTGTTGTGCTCAGTGCGTGTTGTGTTTTAACTACCAAGTGTGTGATATGCTCAGTGTGTGTTGTGTGGCGACTGATCCTGACCCTTACTCCCCCCACCCCACCACCCCCTCCCCTTACCCTCTTCATATACTTAGATATTGTGGCCTTTTTTTTAAATGTGCCTTGAAATGTGAAGAACATTTCACCTCCCAAACCTATGTGTATGAATATATTTTGATGGTTACATTTTGAAACATTGGAACTAGTGTCACATTAAGTATAGCTTTTAGCCCAAACAGAGCTTTAAAACGTTGTTTTAAATTGTGTTGCTCATGTATTCTCTCATGATAATCTGACCGGTGTAACTAAATCATATAATTGTTGGAAGATAAATCATGCAGTACTTGTTTTTTTATGAAACCTGATCAGACAGACGGAAATGTTTCCCACCATAATCCCTTGAAAACATGTTTTGTTCATTCGGGTAAGATAAAAAAAAACATGTTATATCACTTTGGATTGGATGTAGAAGAATGAGAGGACGTGTGGCAACTGATCCTGACCCTTACTCCCCCCCCCTTCCCCCTCCAGGGCCCCCTCCAGAACACCGTAGAGGACGTGTGGCGACTGATCCTGGAGCAAGGCGTCGAGTCCGTGGTGATGCTGACCAACCCTGAAGAGCGGGGCATCACTAAATGCTCTCCCTACATCCCCGAGAACCAGGGCGACCAAGTATTTCATGATGGGGAAGAGACGCATGCTGGGGGGCTCATAATTAGCAACAGTCATGTACGAAGGTCTCCGGACGGGGACCTGACGGTGCGCAAGATGGAAGTGCAGAGCAGCGCTGACCCTGACAAAGAGACAGATGCGCGAGGCAGCGGTAACCCTGACAAAGAGACAGGACTACAGAGTGGCGTTGAGGCTGATAAAGAGGCTCCAAACATCAGCACCCGGCCGCGCACGTCATTGGTCCATTACCAGTACCACTCGTGGCCTGACCACGGCACCCCTGAAGACAGTACTACCATTATGAGCATTGCAGAGGCTCTGCATCGAAAACGCGACGAGCACTGTTGGGCTGATGCTAGTAGTTTGGGTGGAAATGGAGAGGCTTCGGAGTCCCAGTCTTCAGCCTCCAGACCCGTTGTAGTGCACTGCAGCGCTGGCATCGGACGCACAGGGACATTCATCGTCTTAGACATAATGCGGCAGAGACTGAGGAACCTTGCAGAGCTGGATGCAAGCGGGTCTAAGTCAGTTAGCAAACAAGACATAGCCGAGGTCTTGGACCTGCCCGCCCTCGTCTGCGAGCTGCGATTGCAACGCATGGGAATGGTACAAACGTATGAGCAGTACATCTTCTGCTACCAGGTAAGCCTGTACCTCGGGGCATAATACACAATTTGATGTTTTTTATACGATTAAATTATGATTTTTGTCAATTAAATCAGCAATCAAGACATATCCGCTGTCTTGGACCTGCCCGCCCTCGTGTGCGAGTTGCGACTGCAACGCATGGGAATGGTACAAACGTATGAGCAGCACATCTTCTGCTACCAGGTAAGCCTGTACCTCGGGGCAGAATACACAATTTGATGTTTTTTATACGATTAAATTCTGGTTTTTGTCAATTAAATCAGCAATCAAGACATATCCGCTGTCTTGGACCTGCCCGCCCTCGTGTGCGAGTTGCGACTGCAACGCATGGGAATGGTACAAACGTATGAGCAGTACATCTTCTGCTACCAGGTAAAAAATTACATCTATTTCTTATATGGTTAGTGTGATTTTTGTCGATTAAATCAGCAATCAAGACATAGCCGAGATCTTGCACCTGCCCACCCTCGTCTGCGAGCTGGGACTGCCAGGCATGAGAATGGTACGTTTGTATGAGCAGTATATCTTCTGCTCCCAGGTAAGCCTGCACCTACGTGCGTAATACTAAATTGCATGTTTTTCTTATATGATTAAATATGATGTGTCGATCAAATCAGCAATCTAGATATAGCTGTGAGTTTGGACTTTCCGCCCTCGTCTGCGAGCTGCGACTGCAACGCATGCGAATGGTACAAACATTTGAGCAGTACGTCTTCTGCTGCCAGGCAAGCCTGCACCTCAGTGCGGAATACTAAATTGCATGTTTTTCTTATATGAGTAAATTCTGATTTGTGTTGATTAAATCAGCAATCAAGACATAGCTGAGGTAGTCAACCTGCCTGGCCATGTGCAAGCTGCGACTGCAACGCATGGGAATGGTACATCTAAACAGTACGTCTTCTGCTACCAGGTAAGCGTGCACCTCCAGTCTGTGCATATTAAACAATTGCATTTTTTATATATATTCATTTTTTTTGTTCATCACATTCATAAAATCTCTCCCCCTGGTCACTTCCTCTAGTAGACCCCAAAATGCACAGAATAAGATAATTGCATAAAAACGACTAAAACAAAATACATATGTCTCGCTCTCTTCTCGCAGGCGACTTATGTGGACTGCCAATGACTGTCTGCCCGGAACAAATGCGTCTCCACTACGGAGCATCATAAAATAAAAAATAGAATAAAACAAAGAATATATCTCCCACTCTCTTCCTGCAGGCGACTTATGAGGACTGCCAATGACTGTCTGCCCGGAACAAATGCGTCTCCACTACGGAGCATCATAAAATAAGAAATAGAATAAAACAAAGAATATTTCTCCCACTCTCTTCTTGCAGGCGACTTATGAGGACTGCCGACGACATCTCGCCTGGAACAAAAGCGGCTCCACTACAGAGCATGGCATATTTAAATACAAATTGGCTAAAACAAAGAACATTTCTCCCACTCTCTTCTTGCAGGCAACTTACGAGGACTGCCAGCGACTGATCGCCCGGAACGAAAGCGTCTCCACTACGGAACATGAGAGGACCACCAGCGAGTACAGTACTGATGGCTCTGAGTTTAGTGGCTCAAGCTCTGCTGCCCGCGCTGCATCAAGAACTTAAAACAGACAATGCGCGTTGCCTTACAACCTGTCATGTTTCCTTGACATATGCTCCAGCTGTACAGCCTGTCATGTGTCCTTGACAGATGGTCCAGCTTTGCAGCTTGACAGCCTGTCATGTGTCCTTGACATATGCTCCAGCTGTACAGCCTGTCATGTGTCCTTGACATATGCTCCAGCTTTGCAGCTTGACAGCCTGTCATGTGTCCTTGACATATGCTCCAGCTGTACAGCCTGTCATGTGTCCTTGACAGATGGTCCAGCTTTGCAGCTTGACAGCCTGTCATGTGTCCTTGACATATGCTCCAGCTGTACAGCCTGTCATGTGTCCTTGACATATGCTCCAGCTTTGCAGCTTGACAGCCTGTCATGTGTCCTTGACATATTCTCCAGCTGTACAGCCTGTCATGTGTCCTTGGCAGATGGTCCAGCTTTGCAGCTTGACAGCCTGTCATGCGTCCTTGACATATGCTCCA
This sequence comes from Microglena sp. YARC, assembly GCA_022414725.1. NCBI lineage: Eukaryota > Viridiplantae > Chlorophyta > Chlorophyceae > Chlamydomonadales > Chlamydomonadaceae > Microglena > Microglena sp. YARC. The sequence goes on along the minus strand of JAJSRW010000027.1, from coordinate 40,651 downwards.
GCTGTACAGCCTGTCATGTGTCCTTGACGTATGCTCCAGCTGCACAGCCTGTCATGTGCCCTCGACATAAGCTCCAGCTGTACAGCCTGTCATGTGTCCTTGATTTATGCTTCAGCTGTACAGCCTGTCAAGTGTCCTTGACATATGCTCCAGCTGTACAGCTTGTGGAAGCGTCTCCACTACAAAACATGAAAGGCCCTACAGCAGCCTGCACCTGTTGAGGTTGTTAAACAGGTGTTTATGTACATCATTGGTTAAACATGTAGTTGTTGAACAGGTGTTCAACACCCTGAACACATGTTTAGCAACTTCAACAGGGGGCAGGCTGCCGTAGGGAGTACCGATGGCTCTGAATTTAATGGCTCAAGCTCTTCCATCCTGCCCTATCTCCTGTGTCTTTGGGGGGCTAAGCCTAGCCCCCCCCCCCCCCCCCCCCCCCTGTGTCTTTTGGGAGCCAAAAGCCCAGCCCTGCCTCCGGGTGTCTTTGTGGGTGCTAAGCCCAGCCCAGTCCCCTGTGTCTTTGGGAGCTAAGAATCCTGGCGTTGATGACTGAGAACACGACGGAGAACCCCCCTGATGAAAAACAAAGGGAAGATTTAAGTTGGTTAGTGCTAGCCACCCTGAACAAGTAAGGGTACTAACCAACTAGACATTTATAATTAAAACAGACGTTTATATGGAGATAAATATCGTTTGGCCAAGCCCACTGGCTGGTCGTACGAGCTTCCTCAAATGTTCGATTGCATGATCGATTAGCCTTCAGGCTGCTCACCGTCTGCAGACCAAGCTTGGGTAGTATAAAGCTACTACAACAGGGATCTTCATTTTGTCAAATTGGTCAGCACTTAAAGCTCACAAACGTCAAATTGGTCAGTGCTTTGTAGTGCGAAAGGTAAAAACACAGGGGGTTGAAAAAACTGCGCGAAACGCGCAGTGAGGCTCTAAAAGGCAGTGATAACACGCTGCTGCGCGCGCTTTGTAGTAACCTGGTGATGTCCAGCTGTTTATTTCTTATATTTGGTTGGCTTCTTATGTTTGGTGAGCTTCTGATACTTGGTGAGGTCCAGAGGGGCAAAAAACGTGGGGAGTTGGATTGGCTTGATTACTCCCTCTGCTGGGGTCCTTGTTGGGCAAAAAACATGGGGAGTTGGATTGGCTTGATTACTCCCTCTGGTGAGGTCCCTGTTAGGCAAAAAAACGGGAGGAGTTGGCTTACCTTGATTACTCCCTCAAGTGAAGTCCCTGTCGGTCAAAAATCGGGGGGAGTTGGCTTGGCTTGATTACTCCCTCTGGTGAAGTCCCTGTCGGGCAAAAAAACGGGGGAAGTTGGATTGGCTTGATTACATGCACTATCTGCTATCAGGCTGCGCACTCTCAACAGGTAGATTCATCTTGGCAGTACAAATACTTACACCCTGCTGTACCCCACACTGGGAGAGTTTAGTAGAAGTTGTCGTTGGCAACCCCCCAAGAAGGGAAAGTTTTTTTTGTTTGTTTACCATACGGTGGAGGCCTGGCTCATACCTTGCAGTTCTTTGCTACCATTTAGGACTGGGTCTTTCCAAATGGAGCCCAAGAGTTTGTGGGGAATGGACTGTGGGACCTTTTTAGGGACCTGCATGTAGCACAAATGCTAATTTATGTACTTCAGTGTTTTGGGGGTCCTATGTTAGATTCTTTGGGGTTGCTTTGGGGGGGCAAAACAATCCCAAGTAGCGCCCCAGAAGCTACCTGTAAGCTGCTGGTGGCGCGGCCCATAGGCTACCAGCAAGCTGCCGGTAGCGCCCCATAGGCTACCAGGAAGCTGCTGGTGGCGTCCCACAGACTACCAGGAAGCTGCAGGTAGCGCCCCATAGGCTACCATGAAGCTGCTGGTGGCGCCCCATAGGCTACCAAGAAGCTGCCAGTAGTGCCCTATAGGCTACCAGGAAGCTGCCGGAAGTGCCCCATAGGCTTCCAGGAAGCTGCTGGTGGCGCCCCATAGGCTACCAGGAAGCTGCCGGTAGTGCCCCATAGGCTACCAGGAAGCTACCAGGAAGCTGCCGGTAGTGTCCCATAGGCTACCAGGAAGCTGATGGTGGCGCCCCATAGGCTACCACGAAGCTGTCGGTAGTGCCCCATAGGCTACCAGGAAGCTACCAAGAGCACCACAGTCAGTGTTTTTCTTTTGGGCTAAAGATAGCAGCTTATAGGCAGCTCCCCTGTCTGGCTATTCGATCAAAGCTAGTGCAAGCTCATGCATCTGACAACTGACATGGTCTGCTTACCAGTGCTCCTGCAATCTCAGGGGTTTAGCCCTGCTTCTGTCTCAGGGAGCTGCCTGGAAGCTGCTACAAGTAGCCCAAAAGAAAAACATTAACCATGGTGCATTGGTGCTACACAAGTACACTGGGTAATTTCCTTATAAATATCCATAGTGGACAGCTGTGCGAAGGACTTATTCAGGGCTATATCTTATATCTTCTCAATATATATTTATAAGCAATTATAAGTAGTATATTCTCTCCAAATACTGGAGAATTCTCTCTAAATACAGGAGAATTCGGACCAGGTTAAATTCCAAGCAGATGTATCTGCGAGGTAGTACTGAGTTTGGCGCTGATCCCAAATTTCTGGTCATTGTTTACCACCTGCTTACCAGGGTACTACTTCTTGCCAAAATGGTCAGCGCTTAAAGCGCACAAACGTCAAATTGGTCAGCGCTTTTTCGAGCGAAAACTGCGCGCTGCGCCCACAGGGGCTCAAAAAGGCACCGCGGCACCGCGCTTAGTAGTACTCTGCTGCTTACCTGGCGACATCCTCATGTAGGCCGCTATTGCTAGCTAGTTCCGTAGCTATTGCGAACTTGAACTTGGTTACATGGCTTCTGCCAGCACAATTTGGCTGCTCACCGTTATTGGCGGTACTTGGCTGACTTGAACTTGGTTACGTAGCTTCAATACTTGGTTAGATAGCTTCAGTACTTCGCCGTCTTAGGCAGTACTTCCCCATCTTGTGCAATAATTTGCCTGCGCACCGTCTTTGGCAGTGCTAGCGAAGTAGCTGCATATTGCTGCTTTGATTATGATCGTGTGACTGCAATTGCGATCTATGTCGAGACTTTGCTTTGATTATAATCTTGCCATTGCCATTAAGATGCATGTAAAGACTGGTACTTTGACCGTGATGTTGTGCAAACTTGCGATCAAGCCATCGCAACGAGGTAACGGGCTAACAACTGATTGCGTGTACATGTTATCAATTGATGTCAATATACCCAAGCCTGGGATGTTACTTATCTACGACAGGAAATCTTACCAGCTCTTACCGTGGATGTAACCAAGTTCAAGTGGACGTAGCCACGTAGGCCAAGCTGGCCGAGGCGAGACTTACAACTTCAAATGCGAGGGGTGGGACAAGTACTGATCATATGATACACAGATACACACACTCAGAAATATCTGATTACTTCCATAAAAATGAAAAACGTCAGCTTGAAATACCAGTATGTAGTAGGGTACTTCAAACGGACCCCAGGGGTTGCGTCCTGGGACGCACCCTAATTCGGTAGGTTGCGTCCTGGGACGCACCCAATTCAGTAGGTTGCGTCCTGGGACGCAGTCAAATCTTGAGGCTGCGTCACACTATCAACAGAACCCACAGAAATGGAGTGGTGGTGGGCCGATCAACTGATGGGTGGGACGCAACCAACATCCTGAACCTGCGTCTGCGACACAACCAACTTCTTGAACCTTCGCGGGGACCAACATCTTGAACCTGCAACGGACCCTCCCATGTTGCGTCCTGCGACGCAACGGACCCTCCCATGCGTCTTGCACTACCCTGGTATGTAGTAGTACTCGATCTGGTGGTCGGTTTGAAAATTATTACCTTGGAAATTAATAAGACGTACTATTTATTTATGTACCGGTATTTATTAGTACTCGAGCTCAGGGCCTCTGTAATATCCTAATAACTTATCGGGAACCAGATTGTATACCGTAGTGCTTGTAAATAAACCCTCTGGATAGTATAAAGTTATCTTGATCATTTAAGGATGGGTCGGATGGGTCCCAATTGGCTACCACGTGGATGGGTCCCAATTGGCTAGCACTGGAGGATGGGTCCCAATTGGCTACCACTGGAATGTAACATACACAGGGAACGGTAATATGATATCATATGATGCCGGCAGTCTGACTAGGCTGAAGTTACCATTTACATACAATATAATATAATGCAATTTGTATGATGCCATATGATATCATACTCGCATTTTGTCAGTATAATATGATATGCCGGTCCCTAAACATACACGTACATACCAGGGTACTTCAGAAGGCCCCCCAGCTCTGCTGCCTGAGACGCAGCCACTTGTATAGCCTGCGTCACAGAGGCAACGGACCCTTCCTTCGTTCAGGACGCAACGGACCCCCTTCCCTCTGGTCAACGGACCATCTCCACGTTGCGTCCTGCGAAGCAATGGACCCTTCCTTCCGGCCAACGGACACTCCCCACGTTGCGTCCTGCGACGCAACGGACCCTATGGCGTCGTGATTGCGACGGAGGACGCAGCGCCCTAAACAACTCTGTTACATAAATACTCTGAAACACTCTCCCTCTTACTCTCCAGAGTAGACACATACAAGTGCCCAGCCGATGTCAGACACACACATCAAAATATGGAAACGACATTGATACCTACACTACCGTAAACAACTTTCGCTGTCCTATCACAGACTGCCTCTCCCACTTGTGATTTCACATATCCCTAGATGCCCTAGGGCGTACCAGGATTACCCGTATGGTTACGCTTGTCGAGAGATAGGGAGGGGGCAGATCCACAGGCGGGGGAGGAGGAGGCTCCATGGAGGGGCCAGCAGCAGAGGTGCGGGAAGCCGTAGCAGCAGCTTCTCGAGCACGAGTGTTGTAGCCAGAAAGACCTCGCTCCAGAGGGTTGGTGGTGGTGAAGGACGCAGAGCGTTGCAGCAAAGACGGCTTGGCCACCTCCGGGTAGACCGGTGGAAGTGGCACAAGCAGAGGTGCATGCAGGGGCGCTAGCGTAAGTGCAGGTGTAGGCAGAGGCGCCGACGGAATAGCAGACTCAAACACTGGCGAAACAGGAGAAGTCTCAAAGACTCGAGTAGCAGTAGTCGGAGTCGCTCCACCGAAGTCGCCACTCTTAGCACTCTGCAAGTCCTCAGAGTCGGAACGGTTGGCAGCACAGTAGTCCTTGAACTCCTGCTCATCTTCAGTCAGGTAATCGTCAGACTGGCAGCCACCCCAAAACTGGGCAGTTGCCGGCACAGGACCCGAAGCATACTTGATGATCTGTGTCTGTACACAGCAAAGATTCATCAGAACGTCCTCAACCTCAACAGAGAGGCGTTGGACAAAAGGAGAAGGAGTCGGAAAGATGGAGGTATGACTGGGGGGGGTGGCTTCCACGATGGCGGAAGGAGACTCCTCTCCGGCAGCAGAGGCCGCTGGCGCGCAATCATCAAGCCAATCAGTAGGAACCCGAAACTTCGGAGGAAGATAGTTCTAAGGAAGTACATAAGTAGTCACCAAGTCATAAAACGCGTGAGAGCACCGCAATTCATGCTGACACAAACCCATCGACGTTTCTGGCGAATTTCATCTTCCATACCGCACCATTTCTGCACAACCTAGGCTGAGCGTGTCCTCTACCCTCTCAGTTTTCTTCATGTCTAAGGCCAGGCACGGTGGTCGCGTGAGATCGGCACTCGGGCCGGCCCCGCTTGGTGATCTATAACCGGGATGCGACGTTTAAATGGTGAAGTAATCGGACCAAGTTGAAAGGTTGGTTTGGGTAGCAACATGGCATACTTGAGGGGTGCATTGAGTACACACAAATGTGGGCGGGGAGGTCTGGATATGCCTCATGGACACCATGTGTGATTCTAATCTTGGTATGCCCAAATAGGGCTGCTTAGGTAGGGTAATCTGGCACATACTAGCAAGTGTGTGGCCCAGGGCACACATCTGGCAGCTCTACCTATCATGTATGTGTACTCCATGCATGCCCCAAACATGCCACGTGGCTACCCAAACAAAGCTTGCAACTTGGTCCGTTCACTTTCATTTTTTAAAGCTATAGTCTAGTGGCGTGTGTGCAATGCCAATAGCCTCTTTACATTCCATTTGGGGCATGGGGAGAAAAGGCCCAGCTTACAGAAGGATGGACATGCAACACGACATTAAATTACTTGCAAAAGGTCCTAACTGCAAACCATATCCAAGGGGATGTATCCTTCTTCACATAGGATATACAAAATTAAATAGAAGTTCGGGTAATCCTGGTCCAGCCTACCATTCAGCCTATTTGGTGTGCGGGTTAGGATGGTCACTACAACCGTAAGAGACTCCGGTTCGAATCCGACATATTCACGAAAATCCCTGGTTTCCTTGGTTATCGCACGAGGGGTCATTGTTCACTGCAAAGTGCAGAGAGTTCGATGTCAAAACCTGGCTTGTAGAACCATGTCAGAATTCCTCTACTTGGCTACCCCTTTCATGTAAGGTACACACCAGGGTTGTTCAAAATGCTGGGTCTTGCGTCTCAGATGCAGATCTAGTAGGTCGGTTGCAAACTTGTATGGTCCATAGCGTCTCAGACCCAACTTCGTGGGGTTTCGTCCACATTTGGATTTGAATAAACCATGTGAAAGGTTTTGAGCTCCTGAGCTCCTCTTTCACTATACGGTATGCAATCATTAAACTTGAATGGAGCCAATTTTGATACCAATCCAAATTGCTGGCTGCAGCTTAGTCACCGAGTTCAATTACATTTTGAGTCCAGGGGGCACAATGATCTTTGAAACAAATTCAACATCATCTCCACCATTAACATCACGAGCATTGACACAATCTCTCCAGAGGACATCATAAAGATGCCCGTTTGCCTTTAGGCACTGCTCAAAACCAAATATATTTACTAACATGCCCGGTTTACTTAAGTCACTGGCTCACTGCTCAACACAAGTCAAGCACGACACACGAGCCACAGGGGACCCACAAGGACACTCTACTTTTTCTTTAGTCATTACTCAAAAACAAATACATTTACTTTTTACTCGACTTATGAACTATATGTCTATATCATTGCTATTTTACTAGACGTCGCCGTCTTGACGTTTTCACGGTTAAATAGCTATTGGATTCATGGAACTGCCTTCTCATCTTATTACAACTCAAAATTGACAGGGTTTCTGAACTATTTTATAGCTGCTTTATAAGCTCGTAGCATTGTCGGATCTCAGGGGCACACTGCATGTTGATCGTTTTGATCACGTTACAATTTTCCCTGGTAATTAATTTTACTGCCGAAGACGGCGAGCAGCCAAATTGTTGGCTATGTAACCAAGTTCAAGTTCAAGTATATTGATTATCTGTCTCCCTGCTTCCCGTGGGTATAGCACGGGGGTTCGGTCCAAGAGTGCTTGTTTTGTCTACAGCCCTTCCCAATACTGAGGCTGGGCAAGTCTTTTTAGCATTTTTGGCTTTTCCCGGCTAGACTGTACAAAAACACACGGGGGGACCCTAATGGGAAGCCACAGAGCAGCCCATCATGAACTGAAAAAAGTGCATAAGGTGTATTCTTCCTCTTTGGCGGAGCCCCCTCTTCAAGTGGACAGGATCCCCCAGGGTTACCCATTTGTCCGTCCGACCGACCATCCGCATCCGTCTGACCGAAACGAAGCCTGACACGCCGCTTCTGTTGCCACCTGGCGCTCTGCTGCGAACATTCCCCGCCAATTTTTAGTTTTCAGCGTCGCTTGCGATGCTGCATATAACTTGTTCCCTTACTTCTTCCCCGCCTGAGCCTTTAGCTTCTTCCTGAGCCTTCCAGGCAGCGACTTTTTCTTCCCTCCCTTACTGGCCGGCTTCTTTCCCCCAACCTTGCTCAGAATGCCAAGCTTGCTGGGAGTTGCCTTGCCAGCATCCCCAGCATCCACCCCCCCCTCATCATCATCATCTGCCTCTGAATCAGAGTCCCATTTCTCCTTCTTAGCACTCTGAGGTCCAATGGGGACGACGGGCCCCTTCCCTTTCACCACCAGGCCCATGCCTACATCCTTCTTTCCCTTCGCCTGGGGTGGGTGGTCAATGTAGTAGCCAAGTCCCAGCTCGCCCGTCTTGAACGCATACCCGGCGCGGGCGCCAGTGAACTTGCGGGAGGGAATGTAGGCCAGTTGCTTCATAGGGGTGGTGGGGGCGCTTCCTGGCAGAGGGGTAGTCTGTCTGCCCTTCTTGGTTACGGCCGTGTTGCCAGACTCGAGAGCTTTCTTGGCGGCAGCCTTCAGCTCAGCTGGGAGACCCTCGTGCACATCCTCGGCCACCATGCTAGCGTCCACTGATGCCTCCAGGTTCTCCTCCTCTTCTTCCTCTTTCCCTGCACCAACTGTGGATGAGGGGGACACTTTAGGGTTAGGGTTTAGGGTTTAGGGTTTAGACCCTCCTCTTCTTCCTCTTTCGCTGCACCAACTGTGGATGAGGGGGACACTTTGGGGTTAGGGTATAGGGTTTAGGGTTAGGGTTTACTGTGGATGAGGGGATGAGGGGGACACTTGGGGTTTACTGTGGATGAGGGGGACACTTTGGGTTTAAGGTTTAAACCCTCCTCTTCTCCCTCTTTAGCTGCACCAACTGTGGATGAGGGGGACATGTGTTGAGGTGCGGTATTGGTGTTGGTGCAGGGGCAAGTGGTGGTGTGTGGTGTCGGTGGCAAGTGGTGTGGTTTGCTTTATAGTGATGTAGTGTGAGGAGAAGCGCGCAGACTTAAGTTGGGAGGTGGGAGAACCTGGTGTACATCCTCAGCCACCATGCCAGGGATGTGTTTTTCAAATCAAAAAGAGGAAATCTGATTCCTTTTTATTTTTCTCCTCTCTTTTCCCCTCCCAAAACAGGATCCTTGTTCCCATTTGGGTCGATTTGGGTCATTTTTAGTCAATCTCAGTAAAAAAAAAGTTTTCTAGGCTACTTATTCCGGCAATTTCAGCCAAAACGGGGTCTCGTATTCCGATTGGAATGCATTCCGGAAAAAACAATCCCTGCACCATGCTGTCGTCATTTGAAGCCTCAAGCTTCTCCTCCTCCACTTTCTCTTCATCGACTCTGGATGATTTTGATTTTAATTTATTATGTTACTGTCCAAGATAGCGAGCAGCCTTAAAGGCTGGAGCTATGTAACCAAGAGCAAGTCCAAGGGAGGATGATACATTGATACCGGCGGTGTTGGTGGCAAGTGGTGTGATTCAGTGTCTTTCACAGCTGTCATGGTGGTTGAAAGCGACCGCGAACACTAAAGCGCACCCGTGGGGATTTGAACCCACAGCACCTTTGTCGTTCAAGGAGGTCTGCCATTGACTTATTCGTCGAAACAGGGATTGAATCAGGGGCGGTATGGACAGGAACCTTGTTGCTTGGGGAAGTCATTGGACTAGCGACCATTCAACCTGCTTTGCAAGATTACGCTGCAGCCTTGCGACATAGCAATTGTTCATCGATATCAAGAAGTTCAAAGTCGCCAGCAATGCGATTTTGCCGTCCCTCGGCTGTAACATACACACATATGATCTGTGAAAAGGCAATGGTCTTACTTTGGGCAGCCAGGACGTCCTCGGTTACATTCTCAGCAACCTTCTCCCAAGCCTCTACCAGGGCCAAGAGGTTAGGGTCAACTGTTTGGTCGTGCGTGCGGAGGAGCTCCATCAGGGGGGCGGCAATATTGGCCTGCAAGGAACATGAGATATGATGATGATGATGATGATGATGGATGATGAAGGATGATGATGAAGGATGATGATAATGGATGATGATAATGGATGATGATAATGATAATGATGGATGATGATGATGATGGTGATACTGCTGCTGATTGCATGTCCATCAGCAGCCAGAGTTTGCTGAAAACCATGTAACATTCAATATTCAACTATTCCTACCATGTTGCGATTCAGAAGAAACTGAAATGCGTGTCCATGAGCCGCCAGCCTCCCTGTCCTTCCAACACGATGAATGTAAGTGTCAAGGCTAGAAGGGAAGTCATAGTTCACGACGTATGGGAGGTTGCGGATATCCAATCCACGCGAGGCAACGTCAGTGGCAACCATGATATGAGCCTTGCCGCTCCTGAACTGGCGCATAGCCTCCTCCCGTTCCATCTGTGTGCGCTGACCATGCAGCAGCAAATCACAGTCTTGTAGCCCTCTTCTTAATTCTCCAGCAAGGAATCTTACGCCCTGCAAATTGGATTGGTAACTTTCAAGTGGTTTACGGCAACGATTCAAGGTGGTAACCGCAAAAAGTTGAAGCAGTTTGAGGCACAAGTTCAAGTGGGTTAAGGCAAGAGTTCGGGTGGGTTAAGGCACAAGTTGAAGCAGTTTCATAAAGGCAAGAGTTCAAGTGGGGTTAAAGGCAAGAGTTCAAAAGCAGTTCAAGGTAAAATCTCAAGCGAAAGGTTTTAAAAGGCAAGAGTTTGGGTGGGTTAAGGCACAAGTTCAAGTGGGTTAAGGCAAAAGCTCAAGCGGGTTAAGGCACAAGTTTCAAGCAGTTTAGAGGTAAAAGTTCAAGGGGTGAAGGCAAGAGTTCAAGCGGGTTAAGGCAAGAGTTCAAGCGCGGTTTAAGGCAAAACAAGTTCAAGCAGTTTAAGGTAAAAGTTTCAAGCGGCGGGTGAAGGCAAGAGTTCAAGCGGGTTTAAGGCAAGAGTTCAAGTGGGTTAAGGCAAAATCTCTAGCGGGGTTTAAAGGCAAGAGTTCGGGTGGGTTAAGGCAAAAGTTCAAGTGGGTTAAGGTAAAAGCTCAAGCGGGTTAAGGCAAGAATTCAAGCAGGTTAAGGCAAGAGTTCAGGTGGGTTAAGGTAAAAGTTCAAGTGGGTTAAGGCAGAGTTCGGGTTTGGAAAAAGATACTCGAGGGGAGACGAATGATGGGATCAAAATACATTTGGTGAGAGTTGGACAACGATAACTTGCCAGAAATGTTTTCTGATAGTTGATATGTGATGCCAATGAAATTAGCAACGCGGCAATACCTTGAACCCCACTCATATATAAGTATTTTCTCCAGATGTACACATTTTTGCATACGTTTTTACATGTTTATAAGCATACGCTTATACGCTTATGCGCTTATACGTTTATACGGCTCATACAAATAACAAGTTCGATGCAGCGTCGCCTGCGACGCTAAAAAATGGCGGAGAGTGATCGCGAGGGAGCGACAGCGACAGGTGGCAGCGGAAGCGAGTTAGTTACGAGACCGTTGGCTGACGTGTCGAGCTTCATCACGGTCAGATGGATGGACGGATGGTCGGTCGACCGGACAAATGGGTAACACTGGGGGCTCCCGCCCCCAGAAGGAGGGGCCTCCGCCCAAAAATATACTTATGCTTCCCAACCCTAGAGATGACAGATGGGAGCAAGATACATGTGGTGAGATGGGAGATGACAGATGGGAGCAACCCTAGATGACAGATGGGAGCAACCCTGGATGACAGGAGCAACCCTGGATGACAGGAGCAACCCTGGATGACAGGAGCAACCCTGGATGACAGGAGCAACCCTGGATGACAGGAGCAACCCTGGATGACAGGAGCAACCCTGGATGACAGGAGCAACCCTAGATGACAGATGGGAGCAACCCTAGAGATGACAGATGGGAGCAAGATACATGTGGAGCAAGATACATTTGGTGAAACCTCGTGAAATCCAACACATAAGCTTTGTCCTCAGACACACCGCCTAATGTAATAGGGTTTTTGGCTTTGTGGAGTGCTATTTGTTTTTTGCTTAAAATCGCAGCAGAGTCTCAACACACCCTCGGCGGTAGTCAAGTACTGCTTTACGTGTAATGTAATAAGCTATACAGAGAAGAACTCTAAAATGCTGTCCCTGGAGAGAGAATGGGATCAAAATACATGTGGTGAAATCCAACACATAAGTAGGGAACGGAAAATCATATGATGTTGACCAAAGAGGAGCATGATATCATACAAAAATCATATGATTTAATATCATATGATATGATGGCCCAGGCCAAAGTTACCTGGTCAGACCGCCGGCATCATCATGAATGATGTATTTATGGATGACATGGATATTCATATTGGCTATCTCTACACATAAGCTATAAAGAGTACAATAAAAGCGTCCCTGGGAGGACGCTAAAACCATAAAGCTAGAAAAATGAATGGCAATCAACCCCAAAATGATTCAATTAATAAGGGTAAGGTGAGAGCGATTTTCGATTATTTGAGAAGTCAATTGATTACAGTTCATGGCGCGGTTTGCGAATAAATAGAATGCAACCACGATCAATAGATCAATTAATAATGGTAAGGCGGGAAGGCGTATACAAGATTCAAATCAAATTGAATTACATTCATGGCGGTTTGGGAATACTAGAATGCACCGATCAATAGACGCAATTAAATAAGGTAATCTCCGCATTTAACAGTCAGGGCGTCATAAGAATTTGAATCAATTGATTACATTCATTACCGCGGCTTGCGAATACTGAGACATGCCCCAACCAATTCAATTTTCAATCAATCGAATCAATTCATAAGGTAAGGTAAGGCATTATAAGATTCGAATCAATTGACTACCTTGATGCGGTTTGCGAAAACTATAACCCTGGGAGGGTTACGCATTCCGGTGCTCTTCTCCTTGATAGCTGTCAGATGCTTGAGCAGCTTCAAGGGCTTCTTGTGCTCGGCACATACTTGGACAACCTGGGGTGACGTTGGGTGGGGAGGGTTTGGATTGGCGTTGTTTTGGTATTAGGAGTAGCCCCTTTCAGGCGAATCGAATTGGTCTCGTGGTACACCAAATCGGCTTTGAGGATTTGGAGGGTCGGGGGTTCGATTCCCCCTATCGGTCGCCCTAAGCGTTGGGTGGGGAGGGTTTGGATTGTGTTGTAATGATAACGCCTGGTGGGGCGTGGTATTAAGGAACCGCCCTAATTCGACGGGTAGAGAGCGTCTTGCCCACCCCTAACTGGACAAGCTACCATCCGCGGTTTGACAACGACCTGCAACGCTTAGGGAGACCGTAGGGGGAATCGAACCCCCGACCCTACATCCTCAAAGCGACTTGATGTACCACTACACCAATTGATTCACTTAAAGGGTTTGGATAGTGTTGTATTGGATTTGTTTGGGTTGGATTTGTTTGGATTTGTTTTAATTTATTTGGATTGTTTTGGTTGAGGTGCAGCAGTTGAGTAAGGTGCAAGTTGACATGGTGGGGGGAAAAGGTGGAGCTAATAGACCACAGAGGTTACCTACATGGCGCTCACCTGGGGTGACGTTGGGCGTGGAGGGGTTGGATTGTGTTGCATTGCATTGGATTTTTCTGTGGAGCCCACTCTTCAAGGGAGCGGAAGCCCCCATGTTTACTCATTTGTCCGTCCGTGCAACCGACCGACCGGCGACTGCCTAACTGACACGTCAGACAACGGTCTCGTTATTAACTCGCTTCCGTTGCCACCTGTCGCTCCCTCTCGATCACTCTCCGCCATTTTAAGAGGGTTTGGATTGTGAGGCCTGGAAAAGGAATTGAGTTTCCAACTTGTGTGAGACCCCTTTGACATGACGTGTGCACATTTGGGGCTGTTTTGGGCAAAATACGCGATAGCTACCATTTCTAGTCTGTAACCCAAATACAGGTTTTTCAAATGGATGATCAGCTAACATGTGTATTGTATTGGATTTTTTTGTATTTGCTTGGATTGTTTTGGTGAGGTGCAGCATTTGCGTTAGGGGCAAGTTGAAATGGTGGGGGGCAAGTTGGAACTAAAAGACAAAAGGTCCATGGAGCTCATGGTGGGGGCAAGTTCGAACTAATAGAAAATAGGTCCATGGTGGGGCTGATAGACTTGGTGGGGCTAATAGACATAGTGGGACTCATATACATGGTTGGGGTAATAGATATGGTGGGGGCAAGGTGTAACTAACAGACAAGAGGTCCATGGCGCTCACCTGGGTGATGGTGGAGCTAATGGACATGGTGGGACTCATAGACATGGTTGGGCTAATAGATATGGTGGGGCAAACAGATATGGTGGGGGCAAGCAGGAAGAAATATACAAGAGGGCCACGACACTAACCTGGGTGATGGTGGAGCTAATGGAGGAAGCGGAGCTGCTGATCTGAATCCTGACTGCACCCTTCAGCCACTGGGCGGCAGCCTCATTCACCTCCTCGGCCATGGTGGCAGAGAACAGCATCACTTGGGGCCGCATCTTGGCAGCTGTGCTTGCAGCAGCAGTAACAGCAGCGGCGTCTCCCTCCTTCTTTGGTTGCTTCTGCTTCCTTGGGGGAGGGGTCATGAGCAAGCCATGCAGACGCTCCAACTGGGGTTTGAATCCAATGGATAGCATCTTGTCAGCCTCATCCAGGACAACGCAGCACACCTGGATGGGGATGGTGGGGAGTGGGGCCATGGGAGGGAGAGGAGGGGATGGTGGGAGGGGTCATGAGCAAGCCATGCAGATGCTCCAACTGAGGTTTGAAGCCAATGGATAACATCTTGTCAGCTTCGTCCAGGACAACACAACACACCTGGGTGGGTTGGGGGATTGGTGTGTGAGACTGTGTGTGTGTGGGGTGGATTGGTGTTGGGTGGGAGGATGGGTGTGTGTGAGACTGTGTGTGTGCGGGATGGGTGGGTGGGTGGGGTGGGGGGGGAAGTAAAACATGGGAAGGTAGCTCTGGGGTCATGGAAGGGAGAAGAGGGGATGGTGGGGAGTGGGGTCATGGGAGGGAGAAGAGGGGATGGTGGAGAGTGGAGTTATGGGAGGGAGAGGGGAGGATGGTGTCACCATAGACAACACAAGAACACAGTCACCCACGAGGACAAGGATGCGGCTAAGCGTCTAATGCAGTCTCTTTACAATGGCATCCTACACACACTGCTAGCCTAGCCTAGTCTCACCTCAGACAACACAAGAACACAGTCACCCACTAGGTCAAGGATTCGGCCAGGTGTCTCATGCAGTCTCTGTACAATGGCATCCTACACACACTGCTAGCCTAGCCTAGTCTCACCTCAGACAACACAAGCACACAGTCGTCCACGAGGTCCAGGATGCGGCCAGGAGTGCCCACCACAATATGGGGCTTCTTAGACAGAGCTTCTGCCTGGTCTTCCTTGGGCATGCCTCCATAGATACACGTGGCGCGCAAACCTAGCAAGCCCCGTGCAAGCTTGCATTGGTTAAACACCTGCAGGGCAAGCTCTCTTGTAGGTGCCAGCACTAGCATGAGAGGGGCTTCAGGGGTGGTGGAGTTATCATGGCCGAGGGTCTTCAACTTGGCAAGTCCAGGTAGCAAGTACGAAAGAGTCTTTCCACTGCCTGGCTCTGCTACGCCCATCACGTCCTTACCCTCGCATGCAGGAGGCCAGCAGCCCTCTTGCACGGGAGTTGGCTCGATGAATCCCTGAGACATCATGAAGGACTGGACCACTGGGTGGAACGACTTCAGAGCTGGAGCGTCCAGTACCTTCGCCCCCTTCACCTTAGGAGCCGCCACCATGCTGGGGTCCAAGAGGTTGACCTCAGTAGACATCTTCATCTTCTTGCCCTTTGTCTCGACCTGTGTCTTGCCGTCTGCCTTGGTCTTCTTGTCTTTCTTGGTCTTCTGATCCTTCTTGTCCTTCTTGGGCTCGGCAGCAGGTACCTTAGGCTGGCTGGAGCTAGCGGCATAGTGGGAATCGGTGCGCTGGCCCTTTTCAAGATCACTATCCCAGCCCTGGGAGGGAAGAAGTTTCAGTGTGTGCATATGTGTATATGTGCATATGTGTGTACGTATTTGTGTGTGTGTAAATGCGTGTGCGAGTGAGAGAGTGAGCGAGTGTGAGAGTGAGTGTAAGAGTGAGAGAGAGAAAGAAGAGAGAGAGAGAGGAGAGAGAGAGAGAGAGAGAGAGAGAGATAGTGTGGTGATGGGGGAGGGAGTGTGTGTGCATGCGTGTATGCATCTTCTTGAGCTCGGCAACATCTTTCTTAGGATGGCTGGGGCTGGCGGCCTAGTGGGAATTGGTGCCCTGGCCCTCTCCAAGACCACTCTCCCAGCCCTGGGAGGGAAGGAGTGGCGGTGTATATGTGTGTATATGTATATGTATATGTACATGTATAAGTGTAAGTTCGTACATGTGTGTGTGTGAGAGAGAGAGAGAGAGAGAGAGAGAGAGAGGAAAGGAGAGAGAGAAACAAGAGAGAGAGAGGAGAGAGATGAGGGAGGAAGTGTGAGTGCATGCAAGTATGCATCTTCTTGAGCTCGACAGAATCTTTCTTATGATGGCTGGAGATGGCGGCATAGTGGGAATCGGTGCGATGGCCCTCTCCAAGATCACTATCCCAGCCCTGGTAGGGAAGAAGTGTCGGTGTGTGTATATGTGCATGCATGTATATGTGTGTGCATATGTATGGGTTTGTATGTATATGTGTTTATATGTATGTGTATATGTATATGTGTATGTGTGTGTGAGAGAGAGTGGGAGTGTGAGTGGGAGTGAGAGTGTGTACGTGTGTGTGTGTGTGTGTGAGAGAGAGAGAGAGAGAGATGAGAGAGAGAGAGAGAGTGGTGATGAGGGAGGAAGTGTGTGTTCATGCACGGATGCATCGTCTTGAGCTTGGCAGCATCTTTCTCAGGCTGCCAGGAGCTGGCCGCATAGTGGGAATCGGTGCGCTGGCCATCTCATGGGTCACTGTATCAGCCGTGGGAAGGAAGGTGTGTGTGTGTGTGCATGCATGTGGTGCGAGTGTGAGTGTGGTGAGGAGGGGGGGTCAGAGTTTGTGCGTGTGTGCATATGTGTGCGTGGAAGTGTGGTGAGGAGGGAAGGTTTGTGTTCGTGCAAATGCGAATATGTGTGTGTGCGCGAATGTGGCGATGAGGGAATGTGTGTGTATTCGTGCATGTGCGCATGCATGTGTGTGTGCGAGTGTGTTGAAGAGGGAGTGTGTGTGTTTGTGCGTGTGCGAATGTGTGTGTGAGTGTGGTGAGGAGGGAGTGTGTGTGTTCTAATGTGTGCATTTGTGTGTGTGCGCATGTGTTTGTGTTTGTGTGTGAGAGTGGTAAGGAGGGAGTGTGTGTGTTCGTGCGTGTGCGCATGTGTGTGTGTGGTGCGAGTGTGGTGATGAGGGCGCGTGTGTGTGTGTGCGAGTGTTGTGGGGAGTAAGTGTGTGTGCATGAGTGTGTGCGCGAGTGTGGTGCGAGTGTGGTGAGGAGGGAGGGTGTGTATGCGTGCCTGTGCGGATGTGTTTTTGTGTGTGCGAGTGAGGTGAGGAGAGAGTGAGCGTGTTTGTTGTGTGTGTGTGTGTGCGAGTGTGGTGCGAGTGTGGCGAGGAGGGAGTGTGCGTGTTTGTGTGTGTGTGTGCGAGTGTGGTGCGAGTGTGGCGAGGAGGGAGTGTGTTTGTTCGTGCCTGTGCACATGTGCATTTGTGTGTGAGCGAGTGTGGTGATGAGGGAGGGTCTGTGTTCATGCGTGTGCGCATGTGTGTGTGTGCAAGTTTGGTAAGGAAGGAAAGCGTGACTTATGTGTGTGTGCTAGTGTGTGTGTTTGTGCGTGTGCGCACGTGTGTGCGCGTGCGCGTGTGGTGAGGAGGGAGTGTGTGTGTTCGTGCGTGTGCGCATGTGTGTGTGCATCTTCTTCTGGCTGGTTGGAGCTGGCAGCATAGTGGTCCCCAAAGGCACTCTACCAGCCCTGGGAATGAGGCGAGGTGAGATAGTTGGGTAAATGGGTTTAGTTTAAGGGTGTGTTGTGGGTAGGGTGGGAGAGTGGCTGAGTGAATGTGCGGGTGGGTGGGTGCGTGAGTGCATGGTTGGGTGAGTGCATGGTTGGGTGGGTGAATGGGTGGGTGAATCAGTGGGTGGGTGAGTAAGGCGCCTAACCTGCTTTATGCTTAGTGCAAGCGGCATGTGCATGGTGGGCCACACCTCGGGCAGTGGGTGGGTGGGTAGATGAGTGGGTAGGTAGGTGTGTGGGTTGGTGGGTGGGCGAGTAGGACCCCGGAGCTGGGTCATGCTTAGTGCATGTGGCACGTGCATGGTGGGTCTTACCTCGGGGCCAGCCTCCTCCTCCTCGCTGTCTGAATGCTCCTTCCCGTTCCACTGATGATCCACTTCGTTCAGAGTGGGTGCACCGTTGTAACACATGCCCTGACACAACCGTCTTTTGCCGCGTTTCTTGCGAATGCGCTTCACACCCACTTCGTCATTCTTCTTCTCTGCATTGGCTTCTAACTTCTTCTTCTTCTGAAAAAACTTCTTCGCGTTCTTGCGCTCCGCGTAGTCTGTACCCATCGCGACTAGGGAAGCAGGTGAGCGGTGAGCGGTAAGCGGATTGTTAGTTGAAAATCTGTGCTACCGGCGGCAGGGATGGCCGTTTGGGCTGCGGATGACTGGCCTGTTGGTGCTAGCTGAAATCGCCAAAATCAGCTAGCACCTATATACTCGAGGAGGGCTTGGCTTGACTCGACCTGACTTGACCTGACCTGACTTGGAAGTCAGAACTGAATCCCTTCCAACCCTCCCCACCGTTTCACGCAGACTGTCGACATCTCCCCCTGCATTCTTTCCCTGCTATCCCCAACTCAATTGCTCCTCGATCTGCGCATCTATTTCAATCCTTCCGCCCAGCACCGATCCATGGACAGCTAGTTATTATAGCATGGCCTCGTTTATCAACCCCTGACAGGCAAAGCAGTTTGGAATCGGCAAACGTGCCCTAGCCTCGGCTGCGTCTAGCCGCACTCGACACCATGGCTGCCTTGATGGAGCTCAGGAGCTGGATCTATGACACGTTCCTGCCTGTGGTCATGGTCTCTGGCACCTCAGCTGCAGAGAACATTTGCCTCTGCAGGAATGGTCTCAGCCTGGTAGATATCCTCCGCCCATATGGCCATGTCACACAGCTGAATGGTGAGATGCTGCACATGCACTTCTAATGCACTATCACCAGGGCAATAAATCGAACAGCTCTTCAGATACACACCAAACACCTCCCACACATCAAACACATCACGCACCTCTTCCAGAAACACTTATTCACTCATCACACATGCTACAGCACTTGCGCTGCTAGTGCACTATAGCCAGGACAGTCAATCATACACCTCTACAGCCACACATCAAACACATCATGCACATCTTAAAAAGAGGTAATGATAACGCCTAGTGGGGCGTGGTTTTAAGGGAGCCCGTCGTCCGCGGGCAGGGAGCGGTCTTCTACCTCAACTGGACAAGCTACCATCGCGGTTGACAACGACCTGCAACGCCAAGAGCGACCGAAGGGGGGATCGAACCCCCGACTCTTCATCCTCAGAGTGATTTGGTCTACCACTAGACCAATGTATGTCACATGAAGAGGCTGCACCTCTTACCATATCAAACAAACCATGTGCCTCTTGCACACAGACCTCTTCACTCATCACACATGCCATACATTTTCTTTTCAGCTAACAGCAGCAGCTTCTGGTCAGCTCCCTGAGCCAGCCACTGGGCTAACCCTCAAGATTTCAACAGTAGTGGTTATATGTTTCTGTCAATTTCCAGATGCACTTTGTTGCTATGTGTGTGGCTGGGTGGAAAGTCAGGGGAGCTGCCTAGAAGCTGCTGCTGGTAGCTGAAAAGGAAAGCTATGACACATGGTACAGCACATGGGCTGGTACCTACATAGATAGTACGCCTTAAAACGAGGCACGAGGTTGTTGTTGTTGTTGTTGTTGTTGTTGTTGTTGGGGGGGGGGGGGGCTTTACTTGCACTCGGGCCAACCACCAATAGGGGTGTGTGGGGGATGTAATCCCCCTGGAGGAGGGTTTTGGGCCTGGTCCATTTGTCGTCTGCACGCGACGATGGACTGGAAGGAGGCAGTGGTATGTGTGTGAAGTTCGGGTGCAGGGCTTGAGGGCAGCTACTTTAGAGATCCTCACATGGACCGATAATCCACTACCACATAAGTAGGGTTGGGAAGCAAACGTATATTTTATTTTTATAAGCCGTGTAAATGTATAAACGTGTGCTGTACTTCTCGAAGTACAGACTATACGTTTTTATACGTCGTATATAAGGTCGATTTGAGAAAAACTATACGGCGATTTATACGTATAAACCTACAAATGTATATTATACGTTTATATGTCGGCCCAACCCTACACATGAGTATCCAATCATCGCACACACCTCTTCACTCATAGCAAATCCTACAGCTCTGTTAACCGGCTGCAAAATCTGGAGGGTTTGGTGGTTTGGGGGGGTCGGGAGGGGCAGAAGTTAGGGAGGTGAGTCAGGCCACATGCATGTTCAGGGGTAGGCCAAATGCAGGCCACGAATACACACCTCTTCACTCATAGCAAATACTACAGCTTTGTTAATCGGCTGCTACCTTAGGAGTGTAAGGTGGGGGGGAGTTTGGAAGGGGCAGAAGTAAAGGAGGTGATTTAGGTCCAGGGGTAGGCCAAATGTAGGCCAGGAGTACACACCTCTTCACTCATATCTAGGGATAGGCAGTATGATATCATATGATATCATGTCATCATATGATATCATATGATATCATACGATGCCGGCGATTTGACTAGGTAACTTTGGCCTAAGGCATCATATCATACGATATCAAATCATATGATATTTGTATGATATCATATGATTTGATGTATGATATGATAAGGCATCATATCATACGATATGAAATCATATGGTATCATCCTAATCATCATATGATATCATCCTGAGGCATCATATCATACGATATGAAATCATATGATATTTGTATGATATCATATGATATCATACTCGTCTTTGGTCAGCATCATATGATTTGCCGGTCCCTACTCATATCAAATCATACAGCTCTGTTAGCCGGCTGCTAACTGTGGAGGGTGGGGGTGGGTGGGGGTGGGGGCAAAAGTTAGGGAGGTAATGTAGGTCAAATGGTGGTCCAGGGGTAGGAAACATGTAGGCCAGGAGTACACACCTGTTCACTCATATCGAATACTACTGCTCTATTAGCCGGCTGCTAACTGTGGAGGGTTAGGAGGAGGGCAAAAGTTAGGGAGGTAATCTAGGTCAAATGTTGGTCCAGGGGTAGGCCAAATGTAGGCCAGGAGTACACACCTCTTCACTCATAGCAAATACTACTGCTCTATTAGCCGGCTGCTAACTGTGGAGGGTAAGGGGGTGGGGGGCAAAATTTAGGGAGGCAATGTTGGTCAAGTGTAGGTCCAGGGGTAGGAAAAATGTAAGTTCAAGGGTAAGAAAAATGTAGGTCAGGGGTATACACCTCTCCACTCAGATTAAACACTACAGCACATGCAGTGCTTGATCTAGATACAACAAGTTATATTCAGCGTCGCAAGTGATGCTAAAAAATGGCGGAAGGTGTTCGCAGCATAGCGACAGGTGGAAACGGAGGCGAGTTAGTTACAAGACCGTTGGCTGACGTGTCAGGCTTTGTCTCGGTCAGACGGTCATCCGGTCACACGCACAGACGGACAACAGGGTGACCCTGGGGGCTCTCGCCCCCTTGAAGAGGGGGCTCCGCCATAAAATGTGTGGGCGTCCCTGCTAGGTGGCTTTGTATGTCACCTGCATGGTGTGTATTTATGTCTGTTTATTTTTGTATTTTGTGTGTGTGTGTGTTTGGGTATGTTTGTTTGTGTCTGTGTGTCTGTGTATGTTTCTTTGTGTTTTGTTAGTGTTTGTTTTTTAGTGTTTGTTTGTTAGTGTTTGTTAGTGTTTGTTTTGTTAGTGTTTTGTAAGCTTGTTTGTTTGTTTGCTTGTTTTTGTGCTGATGTGTGCACATTCATTGTTTTTGTGTATGTGTGAGTCTGTGCGCATCCGGGTACTACATTTTCCCATTTGGGGTTGCTTGAAAAACGAAGATGGGTATAATAATACGTGCGGATATATATTATGTGCGGTATATATATTATTATATATTACGTATGTCATATAGTTTGTGTAGTAATATATACGTATATAACGTAGATGGGGGTCTTCAAGTTTCGTGCTGGCAATGCTTGCTGGCTGCTAACTGTGGAGTGTTAGGGGTGGGGGTGGGGGTGGGGGGGGAGTTAGGATGGGGCAGAAGTTAGGGAGGCAATTTAGGTCCAGGGGTAGGCCAAATATAGGCCTGGAGTACACACCTCTTCACTCGTAGCAAATACTACAGCTTTGTTAACCGGCTGCTACCTATGGAGTGTAAGGGGGGGGGAGTTTGGAAGGGGCAGAAGTTAGAGAGGTGATTTAGGTCCAGGGGTAGGCCAAATGTAGGCCTGGAGTACACACCTCTTCACTCGTAGCAAATACTACAGCTGTGTTAACCGGCTGCTGAAGTTACTTGCTGGTAATGCCTGACAAGTAAATTTGGGTCTCCAAGCCCGTTTCAGTGATACGATTGGTCTAGTGGTACACCAAATCGCTTTAACGACGAAGGGTCGGGGGTTTGATTCCCCCTACGGTCACCCTTAGCGTTGCAGGTCGTTGTCAACCGCGATGGTAACTTGTCCAATCAAGGTGGTAGACCGTTCTCAGCCTGCGTATGTCGGGTTCCCTTAACACCACGCCCCACCAGGCGTTATCATTAACTTTGGGTCACCAGGCTTAGCGGGTTCCTTTTTTTACGTGAATCACGCAGATGGGCTCCCAAAGCTTACGTGCTGTCACGAAAAGATGTTTTGGTTACGACGAATTAAGATGTTTTGGTTACGACGCTAGGGCTAGGGCAATCAACACCTGCTTTTTTTAACGTGCATCATGCAGATGGGCTCCCAAAGCTTACGTGCTGTCATGAAAAGATGTGTGTTTGCCTATTTGCATGTGTGTTTGCCCCCATACCATCTGATAGTGTACAATATAGTATCTGATAGTGTACAATATAGTATCTGATAGTGTACAATATAGTATCTGATAGTGTACAATATAGTATCTGATAGTGTACAATATAGTATCTGATAGTGTACAATATAGTATCTGATAGTGTACAATACAGATACATCGTACGATATTATGGCGATATTGTACGATAAATCATACGATATCGATGTCCACAATATCTGTATTGACAACTTTAAGCATTAGCAATATGTCCACAAGTATCAATAACACAGCCACACACACAATAACACAGCCACACACACAATCAAGTTGTCCATACAGATATTGTGCATTAGCAATATGTCCACAATATCGTTATTGACAACTTTAAGCATTAGCAAATCCACCTTCATTTATTGCCTGGATTTCTTCGCTTCTAGACAGGGGGCGGACTACAGGCTGCTGGTCATAGCCACCCTTCCACCTCTCCCCACCCCACCCTAGTCAAAGTCATTATGAGAGTGTGCGAAGTGAATGCCAAGGTTCAAGAGCTAAAGCATGCTAGCTAACATACCCCCCCCCCCCCCCCCCCCCATGAAAATACTCACCCACCTTTCCACAGTGACCATGAGGGTAGGCGAAGTGAGCGTTGAGGTTCCTGAGCTGAAGCATGCAATCAAACATGCACACTCATGTTGATTGCTTTCGACTTCTTATAATCATAAGCCCCATTAATAAGCACGCAAGCATGAATACATCCATCTTAACTGAAAACAAAAAAACGCTCCCACCCACCCTTGCCACAGTCTCCATGCGGGTGGGCGAAGTGAGCGCCTATGTAACAGAGCTGAAGCATGCTATCTAACACGCGCACTCGTATGGATTGCTTTTGACCACTTCTAATTATAAGCCCCATTAATAAGCCCCAAAACATGAATACATCCAACTAGATATCATCAATCCATATTAAAAAAAAAACTTCCCACCCAGCCCCCCTCCTCCCGCCTCCCCCCCCCCAAAACGCCCCCCCCCCCCCCCACCCCACCCTTGCCACAGTGACCATGAGGGTGGGCGAAGTGAGCGCCAAGGTTCCTGAGCTGAAGCTGCGCTTTCACAATGCAAGCTGTATATCGCAACCCAAACCTGAGGTGAATGATTATGCCTTGGACAGATTTACACGAGTGAAACGCGAGTCCTAGTAACCTCCAATTAGCTATAAACACCAATGTGGATAGTTGGAGTGCTGCTTCAAAGACTATACGCAAGTCACTCAATCATACATGAACTTTTCCTAGAGAGGCCCAACGGGGGGGGGGGGGGGGGGAGGGCAGGCAGGGGGGGCACCCCTGCGTTGCGGATTCTTGCACGCTTGGGTATTTTGAGATTTGTGGAGGCGCAGGCCTCGGTGCAAATTTTCGGGGGTAGATACTTATTGTACGAGGACCAAAGTGGTGCCAATGGACTGCCCTTGCCAAGGCCTACTCATGGGTGGTCTCAGAATTTCAGTGGTGGTGGATGGGGTGGGGTGGGGGGGAGGCTTGTGCGGGGGAAGGGGGGGGGGGGGGGCAGAGACAGAGATAAAGACAGAGAGACTCTGACTGACACCTGCTTCATGCTGTTTCCTCCTCTCTTTTCATTCCAGCGCGGGCATAGCTGATGGGCATCGCATTTTTTCCTGCAGTGCTGTGTCTGCTTTGTAATGACCCGGGCAGGGTACTACTAAGCGCGCCTTATTGAGCCCCTTTGCGCGTTCCGCGCAGTTTTTCAACTTCCTGTGGGCGCAGCGCGCAGTTTTTGCAGTTTTTGCACTAAAAAGTGCTGACCAATTTGACGTTGTGCGCTTTAAGCGCTGACCAATTTGGCTAGAAGCAGCACCCTGGACCGGGACAGGGGAGGCAGACCTGAGTTGCAAGTTCTTGGTATTCAGGATTGGATGTATCTAGATCCCCAGGGTCACCCCGTTGTCCGTCTGTGCGTGTGACCGGATGACTGTCTGACCGAGACGAAGCCTGACACGTCAGCCAACGGTCTCGTAACTAACTCGCCTCCGTTTCCACCTGTCGCTATGCTGCTAACACCTTCCGCCATTTTTTAGCGTCACTTGTGACGCTGAATATAACTTGTTGTATCTAGATCAAGCACTGCATGTGCTGTAGTGTTTAATATGAGTGGAGAGGTGTATACCCCTGACCTACATTTTTCTTACCCTCAAACTTACATTTTTCCTACCCCTGGACCTACACTTGACCTACATTGCCTCCCTAACTTTTGCCCCCTTCCTAACCCACCACAGTTAGCAGCCGGTTATGAAGGCCTCGTTCAGCGTCGAACCCTTATATATAATCAGCACTGTCTTTACCCCGGTAGTAGTATGGGTCTCGTACCAACGTCCAGCCCTCATTAGGGGCCGATGAAATTTGTGACAACAACACCAATAGCAGAAATGCCACCACCACCATTAACAAGAGCAACAACAGCAATGCCACCACTACCAGCACCAACACTACCACCAACACCACCTACACCAACAACACCAACAACAGCAGCAACGCCACCAACACCAACACTTCCACCAACACCAACAACAGCAGCAACAGCAGCAACGCCACCAACACCAACACTACCACCAGCACCACCAACAGCAGCAATCCCACCTACACCAACACCACCACCAGCAGCAATGCTACCATTACCACCAACAGCAGCAACACCACCAATACCAACACCAACATCAACGCCACCACTACCAACAGCAGCACCAACACCAACAACGCCACCACTACCAACCACAGCACCAACGCCACCAACACCGACACCAACAGCAACCCCACCACTACCAACAACAGCACAAACACCAGCACTACCACCAACGCCAAAACCACCACCACCACCACCAACAACAACAACAACAAGACTAACACTAACAGCACCAGCACTGCCACCAACACTATCACCACCACCACCAACAGCAGCACCAACAACACCAACACCAACAAGACTAACACCAACACCACCAGCACTGTCACCAACACGATCACCACCACCAACACCACCGCCATAGCGCCACCCACCAGGAAAACAACATATGTGATGCAAAAACCGTTGTCTCAACCCACAACTGCCCTTGTTGTCCAATCCTTCTGCCAGGTGTACAAGTAGCAGCAATGCCACCAACACACTACAACACTACCCACACTACCACCTCCACCAAAACTTACAACACGACCAACACTAACACCACTACCAACTCACCACCACCAACAATGACAACAACACCAACAACAATAACAGCAACAACAACAACAACAACAACAGCAGCAATGCCACCAACACCAACACTACCACCACCATTACCACCAACACCACCAACACCACCAACACCACCACCAACACCACTACCACCAACACCACGAACAATAACATCAACAACAGCAGCAATGCCACCAACACCAACATCAACACTACCAGCACCACCAACACCATCAACACCAACTGCCCTTGTTGTCCCATCCCTTCTGCCAGGTGCAGGAGTGGCAGCAATGCCACCCCACTACCAAAACTACCACCAACACCACCAACAATAACAACAACAAACAACAACAACAACAGCAGCGCAGCAGCAGCAGCAAGCAACAACACAACAACGACTTCAATTGTTGTCCCATCCCCCTCTACCAGGTGAACAAGTGCAGCAATGCCACCTACACCACCACCACACCACCACCACCACTACACACCACCACCACCACCACCCAACAACAACACTAACAACACCAACAACACCAACAATAGCAATAACAACATTATCAGCAATGCCACTAACACCACTACCAACAATGCCACCAACACCAATACCAACAACATCAACCCATACCATTTGTTGCCCATCCCTTCTGCAGGTGTATGAAGAATACTTACATGAGGTGCTTTCAGCGTCGGCTCACAAGCACCATGCTCATATGGAGAATCATGCCGGGATAGTGCCTGGCCAATCTTGTGAGTTAGGTTTTTAGGGAGTTTATCTCCTACAACGAGGGATTTGGGGAGTGTATCTCCTACAATTGTCACCCTGGTGGCCAATCTTGGGCATTAGGTTTTTAGGGAGTTTATCTCCTACAATTGTCACCCTCGTGGCCAATCTTGTGCGTTAGGGATTTAGGGGGCTTATCTCCTACAACTAGAGATATAGGGAGTTTATATCGTACAATTATCACCCTCATGGCCAATCTTGTGAGTTTGGTTTTTAGGGAGTTCATCTCCTACAACTAGGGATTTGGGGAGTGTATCTCCCACAATTGTCACCCTCGTGGCCAATCTTGAGCGTTAGGGATTTAGGGGGCTTATCTCTTACAACTAGAGATTTAGGGATTTTATCTCCTTCAATGATCACCCTCGCAGCCAATATTGTGCGTTAGGGGCCGCGAGGGTGCACGCAGGGTGATCTTGGGCTGCCTGGGCTGTAGACTGGGGCCAGTGTGTGGCTCTGTTTGCAAGGGGTGGGGTGTGTGTGGAGGGGTTCTATTGTGTGGGGGCCATGTGTGGTGGTGGGTTGTGTGTGTGTGTGTGTGTGTGTGTGGGGGGGGGGGGGTATGGGGAAGGGGAAGGTAAGGAGGGGAAGACAGAGAAGCGCACTTGCCAGGCACTGCCCCGGGTGCAAGGGTGAACCCAGGGGTGATCTTGGGCTGCCTTGGATGCAGACGGGGGGTGATGTACGAATATAAGGCACTCAAGCCCCCCCCCCCCCCCCCCCCCCCCCCCACACACACCACCCCACACACACACCACCCCCCAACACACACACACCCCACCACACACACACACACACACACCCCACCACACATGGCCCCCACCCTATAGAACCCCTCCACACACACCCCACCCCTTGCATACATAGCCACACACTGGCCCCAGTCTACAGCCCAGGCAGCCCAAGATCACCCTGCGCTGGCCAATCTTGTGTATTAGGGATTTACGGAGTTTATCTCCTACAATGATCACCCTTACAGCCAATCTTGTGCATTAGGGGCCGCAAGGGTGCCAGCAGGCTGATGTGGGGCTGCCTTGGATGTAGACTGGGGTGATGTTGGGTGGTGTACAGTGCAGCATCATGCCCATGTAGATCAATACACCGGGGTAGTGCTTGGCCAATCTTGTGCAGTAGGGATTTAGGGGGGCTACCTCCTACAATGATCAACATAGCAGCCAATCTTGTGCTTGAGGGTCCAAGAGGGTGCATGCTGGCTGATCTTGGGCTGTCGTGTGTGTGGGGGGTTATAGTTGTACTTGGTCAGGTTGCATTGGACCCTGTTGTCATAAAGTTGCCTTTGTATTGTAGGCTTGAACCTGTTGTATGCGGACAAGGTGTGTGTGTGTGTGTGTGTGTGTGTGGGGGGGGGGGGGTCATAATTGTACTTGGTCGGGTTGCATTGGACCAACCCACCCAACCCAACCCAACCCAACCCAACCCAACCCCAACCAACCAACCCAACCCAACCCAACCGTTCCTCCTCCCACAGCCATCTCCGGCACCCACTACAACCAACTGACCCCGTGGAATGCAGACTACTAGGCAGAGTTCCTGACCCAGCCATCCTACCACCCACTAACCTACTCACGCACCCACCCACCAGCCTGACACTACCCTCGCTCGCTCCCCCCACTCCCTCCCACAGCCATCTCCGGCACCCACTACAACCAAGTGACCCCGTGGTATGCGGAATACAAGGCAGAGTTCCTGCGTATGCTAGCCTTCGGGGAGCATGAAATGCTAGACCACCCTGTGGCCTCCATCTGGGCCATCCCAGCCGATGTCAACGACCCAGTCTCACACCTCGAAGCGCTTATGCAGAAATCTGTGCTCCCCCCTCTGATGCAAGCGGCCCCCCTGGGATCCGAGGTGATGTTTCCTTCCCAAGATCGCGAGTTCCCAAAACATGTGGTGCTGCTGTTGGACGTAGCTGGCAGCATGGACGAGATAAAGTCGGCAGATAACCTGGCGGCTGTAAGGAAGGTCTTTGGGGAGGCACATTGCTCCCTGCTGTACATCAACAGTGCCACCGGTGAGCGTAGTGCTAGGGGGGCCTCGCCCGATTTCTTCCAAGGCTTTCAGAGGAACTGCATAGCTGGCGGCGGTGCAGGAGAACCAGATGCTAGGGTCACTCCGCCACCCACTGGGCTAGGGGCATGCCTCTCAGTGGCTGATCTTGAATCGGTGAGTATTGAAATTGAAATTGAAATTGTTACATCCATGTAATACAAGTACTCACAGGACGTGATGTTAAGGACACCACAGCGTAAGCCAGAGCTAGCTATAGTCACTGTTGGAGGTTCGAGACGGTGCAGGAGAGCCAGGTGCTAGGGTAACTCCGCCACCCACTGGGCTAGGGGCATGCCTGTCAGTGGCTGATCTTGAATCGGTGAGTATTTGCCACTCTCATGCTTTGAATCTAAGCTGGGGGCATGCCTCTCAGTGGCTTATCTTGAATCGGTGAGTATCTGCCACTCTCATGCTTTGAATCTAAGCTGGGGGCATGCCTCTCAGTGGCTTATCTTGAATCGGTGCGTATCTGCCACTCTCATGCTTTGAATCTAAAATTTAATCATAAATGGGGAGGGCAATGCTATTATTATATACTGTACTGGACAGCAAAAATTTAACGGCCTTAATTTCACGGGAGCAACCGTGAAATCGAGGCGTATTCTATATTACGCGACGAAAAAACCGTGAAATCGAATTTCAGGGCGATATTAGGGTTTGGGGCCCTGGATAGAGCTTACTACCCCTGCCACTGTGTGCTCTTGTTTATGAGATGCCTTAGTTGCAGGTCCTAGAACTCAAATTAACTGAGCAGCTAGCTGAGCAATACATGAACACTGTGTGCTCTTGTTTATGAGATGTCTTAGTTGCAGGTCCTAGAACTCAAATTAACTGAGCAGCTAGCTGAGCAATTCATGAACACTGTGTGCTCTTGTTTATGAGATGCCTTAGTTGCAGGTCCTAGAACTCAAATTAACTGAGCAGCTAGCTGAGCAATACATGAACACTGTGTGCTCTTGTTTATGAGATGTCTTAGTTTGCATGGTCCTAGAACTCAAATTAACTGAGGCAGCTAGCTGAGCAATACATGAACACTGTGTGCTCTTGTTTATGAGATGCCTTAGTTGCAGGTCCTAGAACTCAAATTAACTGAGCAGCTAGCTGAGCAATACATGAACACTGTGTGCTCTTGTTTATGAGATGCCTTAGTTGCAGGTCCTAGAACTCAAATTAACTGAGCAGCTAGCTGAGCAATACATGAACACTGTGTGCTCTTGTTTATGAGATGCCTTAGTTGCAGGTCCTAGAACTCAAATTAACTGAGCAGCTAGCTGAGCAATACATGAAACTGTGTGCTCTTGTTATGAGATGCCTTAGTTGCAGGTCCTAGAACTCAAATTAACTGAGCAGCTAGCTGAGCAATACATGAACACTGTGTGCTCTTGTTCATGAGATGCCTTAGTTGCAGGTCCTAGAAATCAAATGAACTGAGCAGGAAATTTAGTGATCAAATGAGTTGATGCAAAGTACTACCCTACTTGGAGACCCTATAACCATGTACCCTGATACAACGGTACATGGTCTACGGTAATAGTTTGAACACTACTACCTATACCACACTCATGAGTACCGGTACACAATGTTATCACAAGTCTGTATTGTGATTTTAAGAACAGGCAATGAATCAGTGTAACATGTTCAAGTTGAAACATTTAAATGGATTTTTTTAAAATTTGAACCGTGAAATGTGTAACGTCAAATAATATCCCTCTGAAAAAAACGTGAAATTAAAACGTGAAATTATTATAAATCCCCTCAAAATGACCGGGAAATCTTTCGAAGAGTTAAATTTTGCTGTCAGTACGATTTATAATGTTATTTATATACATGTGCTACATTATATTATAATGTTTTGGCCTGCGACTTGCTGGACGTTTGACTCTGATCTCTGATTATGTTTTGGCCTGTTTTGGCCAGTTTTTTGCCTGTCTTGGCCTGTTTTGGCCTGCAACTTGCTGAACGTTTGATTCTGAACGTTTGACTCTGATCTCTTGTCCTGTTCAGGTTTCATCCTTTGTCCGAGATTTCGTTAGCCGTACCCTCATGCCAAGGCTGGAAGAGCGCTTGTACCGCTTGAACGCCAGCATCACCGTGGCAAGGCGGGGGATCCGAAACCGCTTTACGCGTTTGTGGAGAGGTGCTGCTGATGACGTGGTTGTGGATAAGCCATACATGTGGCATTCCATCGAGTCGCAGATGCGCCAGCTGGCAGACCTAGCGTTCTTGATGCACCAATATGAGTTTGCTGCATCCATCTACCGCCTAGCTGCTCAGGTAAGGGTTTAGGGTTTAGACCTTCTCTAGGACCACCTCTCTGACAACAACAAAGCACAGCCTAACGCCAAACACCCTTCCTACACAATACTATCACAACGCCAAACACCTAACACAACACAGCTGGCAGACACAGCGTTCCTTATGCGCCAGTATGAGTTTGCTGCATCCAAATACCGCCTTGCTGATCAGGGGAGGCCTTCTCTAGGACCACCTCTCTGCCAACAACACAGCACAGCCCAACGCCAAACACCCAACCCAACCCAACCGATCCATCCATCTACCGCCTAGCTGCCCAGATAAGGGTTTAGGGTTTTGGCCTTCTCTTGGACTACCTCTCTGACAACATCACAGCACAGCCTACCGCCAAACACCCAACCCAACCCAACCCAACCCATCCATCTACCGCCCAGCTGCTCATGTAAGGGCAGGGATTTGTTTCCTAGCTAAAGCGATCGCTACTTTTGACCCCGTTTTGGTCCAAATTGCCGCTATGAACAAAGGTTTTGGCCCTACGTGCCCCCCCAAAGCTATGAGAAGCCATACCAAGCAAGAAAAACGCTGTCCTTGTAGGAGGCCTAAAACCACCAAGCTAGAAAACCCACTTTCAGATTAGATAACACAAATCCTGGGTAAGGGGATGCTTTCTCTAGGACCCCCTCTCTGCCAACAAGACAACACAGCCCAAAGCCAAACCCCCAACCCAATACGTTACCATCACAACGCCAAATACCCAAACCAACACAATACCATCACAAAGCCGAACAATTAACACAAAACAACTCATTGAATGCCACCCTGACAGTACTTCATATCTGCCAACAGCACATCCCATCGCATGCCACAATATATCTCATTGAATTCCACAACACATCCCGTTGAATTTGAATTCCACAACACGTCCCGTTGAATTTGAATTCCACAACACATCCCGTTGCCAACAGCACATCCCATCGGCATGCACAATAATATCTCATTGAATTCCAAAACACATCCGGTCGCTTGCTAGCCCCGGCAGACTATCCTTATCTGCGAACAATGCACACCTTCGCATGCCACCACACATTTCATTGAATTCCACAACACATACCATTGCATGCCAGCCCCGGCAGGACTACCTATCTGCCAACCCAACCCATTCCAACCCAACCCAACCCAACCCAAACCCGACCCAACCCAACCCAACCCAACCCAACCCAACCCAACCCTCCTCCAACCTTGCACCAAACCCAAAAATTCGGCAGGACTAACCTATCTGCCAACCCAACCCAACTCCAACCCAACCCAACCCAACCCAACCCAACCCAACCCGACCCAACCCAACCCAACCCAAACCCGACCCAACCCAACCCAACCAACCCAACCCAAACCCAACCCTCCTCCAACCTTGCACCAAACCCAAAATTCGGCAGGACTACCTATCTGCCAACTCCAACCCAACCCAACCCAACCCAACCCAACCCAACCCAACCCAACCCAACCCAACCCAACCCAACCCAACCCAACCCTCCTTCAACCTTGCCACCAAAACCCAAAACCGGCAGGACTACCTATCTGCCAACCCAACCCAACCCAACCCAACCCAAACCCTCCTCCAACCTTGCACCAAACCCCAAAACGGCAGGACTACCCTATCTGCCAACCCAACCCAAACCCAAACCCAACCCAACCCAACCCAACCCAACGCCTCCTCCAACCTTGCACCAAACCCAAAAAACCCGGCAGCGACTACCTATCTGCCAACCCAACCCCAACCCCAACCAACCCAACCCTCCAACCTTACCCAACCCAACCCGGGCAGGACTACCTATCTGCCAACAATTCTTGCTGGTATGGAGGTGCTGAGGAGATGATTGGACTGTGCTGCATCAAGGAGCCCTCTGAAGGTCAGGACCCCAAAACCAAACCAATACCAAAACCTCCTCCAACCCAAACTTAACCCAAACCAACCCAAACCAACATTCCTCCAACCTTACCCCCAACCTTATCCCCAACCCTCATGCAAGCTTACGCGCAACCTTACCCCCAACCCTCCTCCAACTTTACCCCAACCTTACCCCCAACCCTCCTCCAACCCAACCCAAAACCCGGCAGGACTACCTGTCTGCCAACAATGCCCGCTGGTACGGAGGTGCTGAGGAGATGATTGGACTGTGCTGCATTATGGAGCCCTCTGAAGGGCAGGACCCTGTGAAGTACTTCACCCGTGCCTACGAAAGCTACGCCAGGATTGTCGGCAGCAGGACAGCCAGGGCCCTGGCTACACGCTCAGTGATGACGAGTGCAGCCTATCAGCACGCCAGCGGCCGCCACCTGTCGTGCAGCTTGATGCTGATGAGGTCACACTTTGAGGAGGAAAATGCACGTGCGGCGCTGCTGCTGGAGCAAGCTGCTTACCAGCTTCTCTTCCCCAAGACCCCCTCTATACGCAAGTACGCGTTTCGCATGGTCCTAGCTGGCCTCCGGTTCCACTCGTGTGCACAGAAGCGCTTGTCATTACATGCCTATAGGCAAGTGCTTGGCATGTATCACGGCAAGGGGTGGCGAAGCATCGAAGAGCACCTAAACGACATACTAGGCAAGCAGTGTAGGGAGGCTGGAGATGGCGTGCATGCTCTTGACCACTTCATGTCCCTGTTAGACAGCTCACACCGCCCGGCAGCAACCCAGCAGCACTACTTGTCGCAGGTGCGTTGGGTGGGGACGGGTGGAAAAGGGGTGTGTGTTGTGGGTGGCTGGAGTGGTGGTGGGTGGTGGCAGTGCAGGGAGGCTGGAGTAAGGCTTGCATGCTCTTGACCATTTCATGTCTCTGTTGGAGAGAGCTCGCACCGCCCGAATTGGCAGCAACCCAGCAGCAGCTACTTGGCACAGGTGTGTGGAGGTGGGGGCGGGGTGGGGAGCGGGGGTGGGTGGGCGCATACTCTTGACCATTAACATCATTATTGGACAGTCTACACTGCCCTGTGGCAACCCAGCAGCACTACATGTCGCACGGTGTTGTGACGCGTGGGGAGGACGGACGGGACAGGGTGTGAGCGGGGTGGGGTGGGGCCATGCTCTTGACCATTACCAGCCATTATTGGGCAGTCTACACCGCCCTGCGGCAACCCAGCAGCACCACATGTCGCAGGTGTGTGGGGTGGGGAGGACGCGGACGGGACATGGTGTGAGCGGGTTGGTGTGGGGTGGGCGCATACTCTTGACCATTACCAGCCATTACATGTCATTATTGGACTGTCTACACTGCCCTGTGGCAACCCAGCAGCATTGCGTGTCGCAGGTGTGTGGGGTGGGGAGGGTGGGAGTGGGGTGGGGTCGTGTGGGTAAACCTGCACAATCCTACACAACCTGACCCAACACAGCACAACTCAAAATTTTCATCACACAACACAATGCCACATCCCACAACTCAACTCAACAAAAGTTTAGCACACGACGTCAGTCCATCAAATTCAACGCCTCCATGCAATATTTGGATGTGGTAAAGCTGGTTGTCAAGCCCTAGCTGGCCTAAATTCAACTCCTCCATGCAGTTCTTGGGATGTGGTGAAGCTGGTACAATAAAAATTCGAAATTAAAATGCAAATAATATTCAACGCCTCTGTGCAGTTCTTGGATGTGGTGAAGCTGGAATGGCTCAAACACAACGGTTCACAAGCCCTAGCTGGCCTAAATTCAACTCCTCTCCATTTCAGTTCTCGATGTGGTGAAGCTGGTACAAATAAAATTCGGATAAAATGCAAATAATATTCAACGCCTTTCCTCCATTCAGTTCTTGGATGTGGTGAAGCTGGAATGGCTCAAACACAATGGTTCACAAGCCCTAGCTGGCTTATATTGAACTCCTCCATGCAGTTCTTGGATGTGGTGAAGCTGGAATGGCTTCAAACACAATGGTTCACAAGCCCTAGCTGGCTTATAATTGAACTCCTCATGCATTCTTGGATGTGGTGAAAGCTTGGTACAAATAAAATCAAAGAAAAGAAAAGAAAAACACAAAGAAAATACAAAGAAAGTACAAATACAATTCAACTCCTCCATGCAGTTCTTGGATGTGGTGAAGCTGGTACAATAAAATTCAAATACAATAAAAGAAAATACAAAGAAAATACAAATACAATTCAACTCCTCCATGCACAGACTCTTGGACGTGAGACGTGAAGCTGGTAACAGCTGAAACACGAACGGTTCACAAGCGCGGTAGCTGGCTGGTCCTGTGCCTTCTCTGATTACACTTTCTTGAGATCAATGTGCCTCTTTCAGTGACCATACATGCTAATAGGAAATGAGGGCGTCGTCACCTCTACCCCAAACATCGACTGGCGCAGCTAGAGGCATGTGTGAGGGGTGGAGTACACTCGTACGCTGGCTTTAGCCTGGCCTTGTGTCCGCACTGCTCCCCACTCCCACCGCGCACTACACCGCACCTCCCCTCACTGCACTGCAACAAACCCTCACACCTCACGCTCCCCACTGCACCATACCCATACCACATCCCCCCACCCCCACGCATACTCACTACCCATTACCCCAACATCAAACTTAGCAACAACCGCAACGAGAGGCATGTGTGAACAGACTCAGCAGCAAGGTACAACATCCGTACGAGCTCGAGCTCTCTAACGACCTACGGCTTCGTACATAAACCCCACTTGACTCCCCACGTCCACCCGACACTACACCAGCACCTCACCCCCACTCAATCCGCACTAGCACAACACCTCACACCTCACGCCCCACGCCCATACCACACATACCACATCACCACCACCACCCCAACCCCACCTACTACTCACACCCAACCCCAACATCAAACATCTGAGCGACACACCAAAGGCATAGACCTCTGAGGTGACCACAGTACCATCGTAACAAGTGGCTTTAGCCTGGCTATGATGTCCGCACTAGATCTCCCCACCAGTCCAGCCACACGCAACAACACCCGACACCCTACCCACTCACGCACTGCACAACACACACCACACACCTCAGCACACAACTCACGCTCACCAAACCGACACCCCACCACCACCAAACCATACCACATAATCCCACAAATCCCCCCCACCTCACCACACCACCACCCAAATACTCATAACCCTCTAACCCCGAAACATCACATAGAAAGCAGAGACCACACACACCGCAAATACGAGCCGCAATACGTGTCCGAGAACGCACGCTGCCCACGTAACAATTGTACGTGGCTTTAGCCTGGCTTAGTATAGGCCACTGCTCCCCACTCCTACACCGCACTACACCGCCACCCACCTCACCGCACGCACAACACCTCACGCCCCACGCCATACCCATTACCCCACATCCCCCCCACCCCCACCCATACTTCAATTACCCTTCACCCAACATCAACTTGGTACAGCTAGGAGGCATGTGAGGTGAGTACATTTACGTGCGTACGTACCACCCTCAACCATCCATCCCCACACAACCCATACACACCATCCCCACCCCACCAATACACACCCATCCCCCACCCCACCCACCCCGGGAGGATCTTACGTGGCTTTATCCCTGCTCATTACTTTGCCTCACCGCAAGCACCCCAACCACCACCTTACGCCCCCACGCCTCTACCCCACCTCACTCGCGCCTTCATGCCTACTCAACCCCACCCCACGCCTCACGCCTCGCGCCCCACTCCCACACCTTCTCAACCCCACACCTCACCCCTCGCGCCCCACACCCCTCACCTCTCACCTCCCACCTCTGGCCTCGTTGCCCCACACCCCACCACCTTAACCACCCCCACTCTTAACTTACACCACCACACCATATACACAACCACCCCACACACCCACACCTCACACGCCGCAACCACCCCACACCACCACCCACCTCGACCTAACTCACCCTTACCCCACACCTCACACTCCACACATCACACCACCACCACACCTTACCCACCCCCCCCTCACCCTACCCCACACCAACCTACACAGCGTCTCAACACACCACACCCCCACCCCATCACCCTAACCTCACACTATCACGCCTCACACGGACACCCCACCCCTCTCACCCTACCCCACAAACTCACGACCACACCCCACACCCCACGACCTCTCACCCTACCCCCACACCTCAAAACCCACACTCCCCACCCCTCCCACCCTACCCCACACCTCACCCTCACCCCACACCCCACCCCTCTCACCCTACTCCACCATCACGCCTCACACCCAACACCCCCACCCCTCTTACCCTACCCACAACTCACGCCCCACACCCCACACCCCACGCCTCTCACCCTACCTCATACCTCACACCCCACACCCACACCCCACCCCCAGCCTCTTACCCTACCTCACGGCCTCACACCCCACACCCACGCCTCTCCACCCTACCCCAACACCCCACGCCCCCACACCGTTCACCCCACACCTTCACGCCCACACCGTACACCCCACACCCCCGCCTCTCACCCCTACCCCACACCTTCACGCCCCACACCACGGACATCCCACGCCTCTCAGGGCCTACCCCACACCTCACACCCCACACCCCACGCCTCTCACCCCTACCCCACACCTCACGCCCACACGGTACACCCAGGCCTTCTCACCCTACCCCACACCTAACGCCTCCACACCCACCACCCCACGCCTCTCACCCTACCCCACAACTCACGGCCTCGCCACCCCACACCCCACACATTTCACCTATACCCACGCCTCACGCCTAATTGTCCCACCACCCCACACCACCACACCCCACACCTCCACCCACCCGCCTCACGCCCACACACCACACTCCTCTCACCACCCACACCTCACGCCCCACGCCTCTCACCCACCCCACCGGATGCACTAACCCTACAACCCCTCGCCTCTCACCCCCACATAAGTCTCTCACCCACCCCACGCCTCACCCCACCTCACACCCTAACGCCTCACACCCCATGCCTCTCACCCAAAAAATATACCTTCACGCCCCACACCCCATAAACCTCACCTCACCCCACCTCACGCCACACACCTCTCACCCCACCCCACCCAACCCCACCTCACGCCATTCACGCCTCATGCCTCTCACCCCACCTCACCTAACCAATTCACCCCAAATCTCTGACACACACAGCAAACACCAAACCACTGGGAGCGCAAATTGGCCTGCGATGCTCGAAGCGGACAAACACAAGACAACATAGTTCAATATATCATGGCCCAAAGGAAGAGTACACACACACTTCCATACCCCCACCCACCCACCCTGTAAGCACCGCGACACCATGGGCAAGCAAGCAATTGGCTGGGTGCCCCGAAGCAACCAAACTCAAGACAACGCATAGTTCAATCTGGCAGTGGCAGGGGTGGAAGGTTTACCCCCCCCGCCCCCCCCCCCCCCCCCCCCCCCCCCTACACATACACCCCTCCCCCTCCCCCTCCCCCCCACACCCTGTAATTCACCACACCGGGAGCAGCAATTGGGCTGGTGCCGCCGAAGTAACAAACACAAGACAACGAGAGTTCAATCTGCAGTGCAAGGTGGAGGTTTAGCCACCCCTCCACACCACACAACCCATACCCATAACCCCCACCCACCCACGCACCCCTGCTAGCCCCCCCACCCCCACCCCACCCCCCCCACACACACACACCCATACCCCCCCCACACCCCACACAACACCCCTCCCCCTCCCCACACACCTGCAGCACCGACACCGGGAGCAGCACATATGGCTTGGATGCCACCGAAGCAACAAACACAAGACACACAAGAGTTCAATCTCGGCCCCGAGTGGCAGGGGAAGAGGTTGCAGCTTGAAGTAGAGTTCCAAGAACATCCCTACTCACCGCCTGCACAGTGGTCCGGCCGTCAGGTTGGTGTGTAGTTCACTCCTGCAGAGGGGGGGGAGCTCCAGGGCCAGTGGCACCTACCCGCTCTGACGCATCTCCTGCTTGATGCGCAGCAAAGCGCCCAGGTGAGTACCGATATACAATATGGACATGTGGACTCACAAATACAAAAATATGAAATAATAAATATTGAATATGAATGTGAATAAAATACATTTAAATAAAAACATATGATCTAAATATATATGAATATGGCATGTGAATGTGAATACAAATAAATAAACGATGCACCTATACTCATCGGGATGTGATGTGAATACAAATAAATAAATGAAGTATGATCCTGTATGTGAATGTGAATACAAAATAAATAAATAATGAATCATAAAATAATTAATATGAAGTGGACCAGGGGGGGGGGCAAAAAAAAGGGAAAATACACCATCAACAAGTCAAACAGCAGTCTGACGCACCCTTTCTGCAGGACCCCCCCCCCCCCCCGGACTCCGGAACCCATGATACGGCCACTATTCTCAGCCCACTGTCAGCTAGTGTTATGGGTCCAATTAGGCTCATTTTACAGGGTTTTAAAGGCCTATCCATTTAGGTGGTCTAGAGTAGGGTCAGTCAGTCAGTCAGTCAATAAAAAAAAGTAGTCAAAAAAAAGACTCAGTCCAAAAAAAGTTGCTTTGTAGAGACGAGAGAGAGGGAGAGACGAGAGAGAGAGAGAGAGACGAAGCATGGACCCCGCCCCCCCCTCCCTCCTCTGCCCCTGGGCATAATATTGGCGAGATCCCTACCCCCAATAGCAATTAACATGGCCTCAGGTATTAAGTAGAGGAACCCCCCTACTTCCACTCCCCGCTCTCGTTCACTTCTTGAGGCCTAGAAAAAAGTCCCTGGGAAAGCAGGGGGGCACGCGAGAAGTTTCTTTCCATATTAACCTACGTTGGAAGTCTTTTGCTAATCTGCCATTTACCCCCCCCCCCCCCCCCAAGGCCCATATCTTCTACACAAATTAGAAGATTGGGGTCAACAAAAGAAAATAAGAAAGGTTACAGTGATAACACATAATTGGCGAGCTCTATCCATTTGCTGGTCTTACATCTTGGATTGATTTCAAAGTCATTGACAACAATAGATCAAGCAAAGCACCCTTCCTACCCCTTTCTCTTCTGAGACTGAAGCCAGCAAGTTTTGGATGTTCAGAATCTTGGAGCACGTGATATTAAGGCCTAAGTTTCATCGCCGAAGTACCCTCATACCCAAGAAGTTTGGGAGAAATTCTGAGTTGCTGGTTTGGTCAACTTTCCACACCTTGCGTGTACCTTAGATCCTATGGAGGTCACTACTCGAGCAGCCACCTCGACATATGTTACTCCGTGTCCTCGAATACCAAGGCGCGATTTCAGAATGCTCTCTTGCAACCACGTTCATAGAGTATGCTTTAACTTCGTCAGATTCCTCTTGGCTGAGGGAAGGTATACGGAGATATTTCCACGAAACCAGCTCGACCAAGTACGGAGGATTGCCAGTCCACCAGGTGCCTCGACTTGGATCTAGAGGAGCCGCGCCCTCCATATTGTCGAAAACAATAACCGGCAGATCTCAAGAATATCGTTCGAGCTTGTTTTCGTAGGTCTGGCC
>JAJSRW010000026.1:0-33137 GCA_022414725.1 Microglena sp. YARC | reverse complement strand
TGTGAAGTTATGTTACTCATGCATTGTGCACTGTAGTAGCAGTTTGTTTCTTGTATTGTAGACACGGAGCCCCTTAAGGAGCTATCTGCATTGTATTCTGATGGTTAACGTGTACTGCGAGCTGAATGTGGATGATGTGTACTTGCATGTTGTGCACCCTGGTAGACATGTTTCTGTATTTGTAAGCACGGAGCCCTTCCAAGCGCCTATCTGCATTTATCTAAGGTTACGTGTACTAAAGCTGCATGTGGAATGGATTGTATTCTTGTGCATTTGTGCACTCTGTAACTTTGTTTCCTGGTATTGTACATCGACCCTTCATAGCTATCCGTGCGCATTCGATCTAAGGTTGACCGTCTGACTGGCAGCTGCATGTGTTGAATGATGTGTACTGTTGCATGTGTCACCTGTCTATACAATTGTGTTCTGTATTGTCAACAGCGGAGCCATTTTTTCAAGTCTATCTGCAATTGATCTAAGGTTACTGTAGCTGGAGCTGCATGTCGTGGAATGATGTGTACGTTGCCAATGTGTGCACTCTGTATACATTTGTCTGGGTATTCTGTACACGGTAGCCCTTCAACTGCCTATCTGGCAGTTGATCTACGAGTTAAACGGATACTGGAGCTGCATGTGTGAATGATGTGTACACGCAGTGGTGTGCACCTGTATTACATTTGTTCTGTAGTTTCGTACCAGGCCGGAGCCCTCAAGGCTATCTGTCATTGATTGCTACAGCGTTACGTGTAGCTGGAGCCGCAGTGTGTGAATGATGTTACTGCCAGTGTGCACACTGTATACATTTTTTTCTCGTATTTGTACACGGAGCCCTTCAAGCTATCTGGCATTGATCTAAGGTTAACGTGTACTGGAAAATGCATGTGTGAATGAGATTGACTGCATGTGTGCACCTGTGATACGCATTGTTCTGTGATTGTCCACGGAGAGCCCTTCAGAGCTATGCTGCATTGATGCGTATAGGTTACGGTGTACTGGAGCTGCATGTGCTGAATGAGGCTGCACTTGCGATGTGTGCACCTGTATTTCATTTGTGTTCTGTAATTGTGTACACGGAGAGCCCTTCAAGTATCTGGCATTCGATCTAAGTTATCGTGTACTGGGAGCGTGCATTGGTGTGAATGATTGTGTACTTGCATGGGTGCACCGGTAAGTACATTTGTTGCTGTATTTGTACACGGGCCGCTTCAAGCTACTGGCACTTGATCTAAGGTACGTGTACTTGGAGCTGCATGTGTGAATGGATGTGTACTTTGCATGTGTCACCTGTAATACATTTGTTGTCTGTAGTTTGTACAGCGTAGCCCGCTTCAAGATATCTGGCTATTGGATCTAAGGTTACGTTACTGAGGCTGCATGTGGTGAATGAATGTGTACTTGCATGTGTGCACCTTAGTATTCATTTGTTTTCTGTATTTGTACACGGTAGCCCTTCAAGCTAGTCTGGCAATTAGATCTGAAGGGTTACGTGTACTGGAGCTGTCTGCGATGTGTGAATGATGTGTACTTGCATGTGTGCACTCTGTATACATTTGTTTCTCGTTATTTGTAAGCAGCGGAGCCCTTCAAGCTAGCTGGCATTGATGCTAAGGTTACGTTGTACTGGAGCTGCTATGTGGAAGAGATGTGTACTTTGCATGTGTGCAGCCTGTAACATTTGTTTCTGTATTTGTACAGACGGTAGCCCTTTCAATGCTATCTGGCAGTTGATCTAAGGTTACGTGTGACTGGAGCTGCATGTCGTGAATGATGTGTACGTTGCATGCTGTCACGCTGTATACATTTGTTTTCTGTCTGTATTTGTACCACGGCAGCCGCTTCCGAAAAGCTATCTGGCCAATTGATCGGTATAGGTTAATCTGTGTACTGGAGCTGCAGTGTTGAATGATGTGGTAACTTGTCCATGTGTGCACGCTGTATACGGTTTGTTTCGTGTAT
This sequence comes from Microglena sp. YARC, assembly GCA_022414725.1. Classification (NCBI taxonomy): domain Eukaryota; kingdom Viridiplantae; phylum Chlorophyta; class Chlorophyceae; order Chlamydomonadales; family Chlamydomonadaceae; genus Microglena; species Microglena sp. YARC. Next base: position 31,181 of record JAJSRW010000026.1, on the reverse strand, counting down.
TGTACAGCGGAGCTTCATCAAAGCCTATCTGCATTGATATAACGTTACGTGTAACTGCGAGCTGCATGTGTGACATTAGTGATAGTGTACTGCTCGGCGGCATGTGTGAGCTCTGTAATACATTATATGTTTCTGCTATTTGTACACGATAGCCCTTCAAGCTATCTCGGCAATTGAGCTCTAAGGATATGACCGTGTACTGGAGCTTGCATGTGTGAATGATGTGTACATCTGCATGTGTGACAAGTGTCAGATCATTTGTTTCTGTATTTGTACAGAGCGGAGCCCTTAATAAGACGCTAATCTGGCAATTGATCTAATATGAAGTTACGTGTACTGGAGCTGCATGTGTGTTGGGAATGATGTGCACTTGCCATGTGTGACACCTGTTATACAATTTAGTTCCTTGGTATTTGGTACACGGAAGTCAACTGCTTATCTGGCATTGATTCTAAGAGGTTACTGTACTGGGAGCTGCGACTGTGTGAATGATGTGTACTTTGCATGTTGGCACCTGTATAGCCATTTGTTTCTGGTAGTTTGTACACGTAGCCCTTGCAAGCATCTGGATTGTATCTAAGGATGCTATGAAGCTCAGTGTGGAAATGAATCGTAGCTTGCTATGTGTGCACCTGTATAGCAGTTTGTGTTCTGTAGTTGTATCACAGGTAGCCCTTCAAGCTATCTGGCATGAATGCTAAGGGTGTAGTGGAGCTGGCCATGTGTGAATGATTGTACTTCATGTGTGCACCTCGTCTATCACATTTGTTTCTGAGTATTTGTACGCAGCATAGCCCTGGCCATTCATAGGTATTGGCATTGATCTAGGCACTGGAGCGCATGGTGATTGAATGAATGTGTACTTGCATGTGTGCACCTGTAATCTGACATTTGTTTCCTGTATATTTATACTATTGTAGCAGGCGATTGACCTTAGCTATCTGGCAGCCATTGATGCTGAAAGGTACGTTACTGGAGCTGCCATGTGTGAATGATGTGTACTTGCATGTGCTGCACCTGTATACTTTGTTTCTGGTATTTGTACACGTAGCCCCTTCAAGCTATCTGGCAATTGATCTAAGGTTACGTCGGTGTACTGGATCTGCATGTGTTTGAATGATGTGTAGCTTGCATGTGTGCACCTGTATACATTGTTTTCGTATTTGTACACGTAAGCCCTCAAGCTATCTGGCATTTGATCTTAAGTTACGTGTACTGGAGCTGCAATGTGTGAATGATGTGTACTTGCATGTGTGCACCATAGTATACATTTGTTTCTGTATTTTGTACACGGAGCCCTTCAAGCTATCTGGCATTGAATCTAAGGTTACGTAGTACTGGAGCTGCATGTGTGAATGATGTGTACTTGCATGTGCACCCTGGTATTACATTTGTTTCTCTGTATTTGTACACGGAGCCCCTTCAAGCTATCTGGCATTGATCTAAGGTTACGTGTACTGGAGCTGCATGTGTGAATGATGTGTACTTGCATGTGTGCACCTGTATACATTTGTTTCTGTATTTTGTACACAGCCCTTCAACAAGCTATCTGGAATTGATCCTGATCTAAGGTTACGCACCTTGGTACTGTAATTTTGAGCAGCTGTGTTAATGCTGATGATGTGTGACTGCATGTGTGACCTGTATACATGATTTGTATACACTTGTATCATGTGCTGCTATCTCTATCTGGCATTGATCTAGGTTAAGTGTACTGGAGCTGCATGTGTGAATGATGTGTCTTGCATGTGTGCACCTGTATACATTTGTTTCTGTATTTGTTACACGGAGCCTTCAAGCTATCTAGGCAATTTGATCTAAAAGGTTACGTGTACTGGCGCTGCATGGTGTGAATGATGTGGCACGCTGTATACATTTTTTCCTGTGTGCTCCTTCAAATTGATGTCAAGGTACTGTGCTGCAACTGTTTCTGTATTTTGCACCTGCTATAATGACTAACGGTTACGTGTTGAGCTGCATGTTGAATGATGTGTATGTACACATCACATTGTTTCTGTATTTGGTCACACCGGAGCCCTTCAACTATCTGGATCTTAAAAGGAATACTGTGTAATGTACTGAGCTGCTATTTGTGATGATGGTGCATTTGGCATGTGTGCACGTGCATTTGCTTTCTGTAGGCTATCTGGCATTGATCGTAAGGTTACGTGTACTGGGGAGCTGCATGTGTGAATGATGTGGTAACTGCATGTGTGGCACCTGTATATTTGTTCGGTATTTGTACAGTGCCCTTCAAGCTATCTGGCATTGATCTAAGGTTACGTGTACTGAAGCTGCATGTGTGCAATGATGTGTACTTGCATGTGCACCTGTATAACATTCAATGCTTCTTTGTGCATGTGGAAGTGATGTGTACTTGGCATGTGTGTAGTTTCTGTATTTGTACACGGTAGCTATCCCTTCAAGCTATCTTGCATTGCATCTACGGGCGACTTAGTACGGACGTGTATCCTGGCTGTATCAATTGCTGTGCAATTTGCTGGAAGCTGCATGTGTGCATGATGTGTACTTGCATGTGTGCACCGTATATTTGTTTCTGTATTGTGTACCGGTAGCCTTCAAGCTATCTGGCTATTGATTCTAAGGTTACGTTACTGGAGCTGCATGTGTGAATGATGTGTACTTGCATTGTGTATTGTACAGGCACCTGTGATGGACATTTGTACTTCATTGTGAGGAATGATGTGTGCATGTGTTGTACATTTGTTCGGAGCCCTTCAAGCTATCTGGCATTGATCTAAGGTTACGTGTACTGGAGCTGCATGTGTGAAATGATGTGTACTTGCATGTGTGCACCTGTATACATTTGTTTTCTGTATTTGTACACGTAGGCCCTTCAAGCTATCTTGGCATTGATCTAAGGTTACGTGTACTGGAGCTTGCATGTGTGAATTGATGTGTACTTGCATGTGGTGCACCTGATATACATTTGTTTCTGTATTTGTACACGGAGCCCTTCAAGCTATCTGGCATTGATCTAAGGTTACGTGTACTGGAGCTGCATGTGTGAATGATGTGTACTTGCATGTGTGCACCTGTATACATTTGTTTCTGTAGTTTTGTACACGTAGCCCTTCAAAGCTATCTGGCATTGATCTAAGGTTACGTGTACTGAGCTGGCATGTGTGAATGATGTGTAACTTTGCATGTGTGCACCTGTATACATTTTGTTTCTGTATTGTACACGGAGCCCTTCAAGCTATCTGGCATTGATCTAAGGTACGTGTACTTGGAGCTGCATGTGGATGATGTGTACTTGCATGTGTGCACCTGTATACTGTTTGTAGCTGTATGTTGCCCTTAATTGATCTAAGGTTACGTGTACTGGAGCTCATGTGTGAATGATGTGTACTTGCATTGTGCACCTGTATACATTTGTTTCTGTATTTGTACACCGTAGCCCTTCAAGCATGGCATTGTCAAAGGTTACGTGTATGGAGGCTGCATGTGTGAATGATGTGTACTTGCTGGTGCAGTATACATTTGTTTCTGTGTACGGAGCCCTTGCTATTGGCATTGATCTAAGGTTACGTGTACTGGACTGCATGTGTGAATATGTGTACTTGCATGTGTGCACCTGTATACATTTGTTTCTGTATTTGTTCAGGGTGTAACCTGGCACTCACCTAACTGCATCTTTGCTGAAGCTGCATGCGTGAATGATTTGTACACGCATGTATGCACCCACCTGTTAACATTTGTTTCTATATTACATCACTGGGCCCTTCAAGCTGTCTGGAATTGATCTAAGGGTATGTTTACTTACTTCTACTTAGCTTACTAAATGGAGCTACACGTGTGAATGATGTGTACACGCATGTGTGCACCTGTAAACATGTCTGTCTTTTTTTTTACAGTGGGCCCTTCAAGCTGTCTGGCATTCCTACATAACGTTTGCTGATGGTGCACGTGTGAATGATTTATACTTGCATGTGTGCAATTGTATACATATATTTCTGTATTTGTTCATTGGAGGCCCTTAAGCTCGCCACCGACGAGTCTGGCATTGACGTGACGGAAACTTTGCTGACGCGTGCATGTGTGATTGATTGGGTACAACACATGTGTGCAATTGTATGTATGTATTTCTGTATTTGTTCATGGAGGCCTTAAGCTACCTGGCATTGACCTGACGGAAACTTTGCTGACGCTGCATGTGTGATTGATTGGTACACACATGTGTGCAATTGTATGTATGTATTTCTGTATTTGTTCATGGAGGCCTTAAGCTACCTGGCATTGACCTGACGGAAACTTTGCTGACGCTGCATGTGTGATTGATTGGTACACACATGTGTGCAATTGTATGTATGTATTTCTGTATTTGTTCATGGAGGCCTTAAGCTACCTGGCATTGACGTGACGGAAACTTTGCTGACGCTGCATGTGTGATTGATTGGTACACACATGTGTGCAATTGTATGTATGTATTTCTGTATTTGTTCATGGAGGCCTTAAGCTACCTGGCATTGACCTGACGGAAACTTTGCTGACGCTGCATGTGTGATTGATTGGTACGCGCATGTGTGCAATTGTATGTATGTATTTCTGTATTTGTTCATGGAGGCCTTAAGCTACCTGGCATTGACCTGACGGAAACTTTGCTGACGCTGCATGTGTGATTGATTGGTAACACGCATGTCGTGACAATTGTATGTATGTATTTATTTATTTGTTGACTGATACCTTAAGCTTTCTGGCATTGACCTAGCAGAACGTTTGCCGAAGCTGCATGTGTGAATGATTTGTACGTGCAACTGTATGCATATGTTTCTGTATTTTTTCACTGAGCCCTTCAAGCTATCTGGCATTAATCTCAGGGTACAATTCCCAAAGCTGCAAGTTTGAATTATTTGTACAAACATGTGTACACATGTATGCATATGTTTCTGTATTTGTACAAACATGTCCTAATTTTTACATTCCCTTCAAGCTATCAGGCAGTGACCAGTGACATTATGAAGGCTGAAGCTGCAGGCGAATAATTTTGTACACGCATATGTACATATGCTTCTGTATATGTACACAGTCCTTCAAGCTATCTGGCATCCATCTAACAGTGCGAATGCTGAAGCTGTACGTGAATGAGGTGTACTCGCTTGTATGCAACTGTCGACATGTATTTACGTATGCGTACACAGCCCTTCAAGCTATCTGGCATTAATCTGACATAAAAAATGCTGGAGCTGCATCTTCATGATTTGTACTCGCTTTTGTGCAACTGTCGACATTTCTTTACGGTTTTGTACACAGCCCTTCAAGCTATCTGGCATTAATCTAACATAAGAAATGCTGGAGCTGCATCTTCATGATTTGTACTCGCTTTTGTGCAACTGTCGACATTTCTTTACGGTTTTGTACACAGCCCTTCAAGCTATCTGGCATTAATCTAACATGACAAATGCCGGAGCTGCACGTGAATGAGTTTCACTCGCTTTTGTGCAACTGTAGACATTTATTTACAATTTTTTTAAGGAGCCCTTCAGGCTATCTGGCATTAATTTAATGGAACGTTTACTGGAGCTGTGGTTGAATGATTTGTGCATGCATGTGTGCAAATGCAATATCATATGATGCAGTTTGTATGATACCAGCTGATCTCTTACTCGCCTTCAGTCAACATATGATATGCCAGTCCATACATTCAAGCACGGCTCCCTCCGGCTTAAACAGATCTCTGACTGGTGGCTGAGCCAGTGGAGGCAGGACACAAAGCAGTGGTACAGCCCGGAAATCGTATGATATGCCAGTCCCTACATTTGTGCTCATGTTTCTGTATTTGTACACTGAGCCTTTCAAGCTATCTGGCTTTGATTGAAGGGCATGTTTACTGAAGCCACCAGATATTAAGTTATATTGTCGTGTGTGTGTGTGTGTGTGTTTGTATTGTGTGTATTGTGTGTGTGGTGTGTGTGTGTGTGTGTGTGTGTGTTGTGTGTGTTGTGTGTTGTGTGTGTGTGTGTTGTGTGTGTGTGTTGTTTGTGTTGTTGTGTGTTGTGTGTTTTGTGGTGTTGTGTTTTGTGTGTTGTGTGTGTGTTGTGTGTTGTTGTGTGTGTGTGTGTGTTGTTGTGTGTGTGTTGTGTGTGTTGTGTGTGTGTGTGTGTGTGTGTGTGTGTTGTTTGGTGTGTGTGTTGTTTTGTGTTGTGTGTGTGTGTGGTGTGGTGTGTGTGTGGTGTGTGTTTTGTTGTTGTGCGTGTGTGTTTGTTGTTGTGTGTGTTGTTGTGTGTGTGTTGTGTGTGTTATTGTGTGTGTGGTGTGTGTGTTGTTTTTGTTGTGAGTGTGTGCATGGTGTGTGTTTTGTTGTTGTGTGTGTGTGTTTTGTTGTGTGTGTTGTTGTGTGTGTGTTCTGTGTGTTATTGTGTGTGTGGTGTGTGTGTTGTTTGTGTTGTGAGTGTGTGTGTGGTGTGTGTTTTGTTGTGTGTGTGTGTGTTTGTTGTGTGTGTTGTTGTGTGTGTTGCGTGTGTTATTGTGTATGTGGTGTGCGTGTTGTTTGTGTTGTGTGTGTGTGTGTGTGGTGTGTGTTTTGTTGTGTGTGTGTGTGTGTGGTCTTAATACATACAGTCAGTCTAGAGGTATCTTGACAATTTGAGGTTTCGAAAGTCACTTTATCCTGATTGGATACCCCCTAGATGGTAACATACATACACCCCCTCACTCCACCCTATTCGTTCCCCTTCCCCCCACCACCACCCCCACCATGCCCTTTCCTTAGGTGGTCCCAAATAATCTGGTGTGTAAAGTTGTCGAGGATGTGTATGTCAGGTCATTCCTGATGTCTGGCTTGCCCCTCCACTCCACCCTACCCCACCCTTCACCATGACTCTCCCCTCCCCCTCCATCCCCCCCCCCCCCCACACACACATCACCACCGTCCTCCCCCCCCTACACCTTACTCCTCGCCCCCCCCTACACCCTCCTCACCCCCCTCATGTACCCCCTCCCACGGCGCCTCTCTTAGGTGGCCCCTGGGGATCTGGTGTGTACAATTGGCAAGGTTTGCATCTGGGAAATCATCCCTTTGTCTGGCTTGCACCTCCATCCACTCCACTCCACTCCCCCCCCCCCCCCACCCTTGCCCCCCTTCCTCCATCCCCCCTCCCCCCCCCCCCCCCCCCCCCCCCACCCTCCATCTTACTCCTCCATCCCCTCCATCGTACCCCCCCTCCCCCTTCCACTCAAACCTCACCTCTTGCACCCCCTCCCTCTGCGCCCCCTTATTAGGTGGCCCCTGGGGAACTGGTGTGCATAGTTGGCAAGGTTGCATCTGGCAAGTCATCCCTGTTGTCTGGCTTGCACCTCCACTCCACTCCACTCCACCTCCCCCCCCCCCCCCACCCTTGCCCCCTTCCTCCATCCCCCCCCCCCCCCCCCCCCCCTCCATCTTACTCCTCCATCCCCTCCATCGTACCCCTCCCCCCCCCCTTCCACTCACCTCACCTCTTGCACCCCCTCCCTCTGCGCCCCCTTATTAGGTGGCCCCTGGGGAACTGGTGTGCATAGTTGGCAAGGTTGCATCTGGCAAGTCATCCCTGTTGTCTGGCTTGCACCTCCACTCCACTCCACTCCACCCCCCCCACCACCCACCCACCCCACCCTTGCCCTCCTTCCTCCATCCCCCCTTCCCCCCCCCCCCCCCCCCCCCCCCTCCATCTTACTCCTCCATCCCCTCCATCGTACCCCCCCTCCCCCCCTTCCACTCACCTCACCTCTTGCACCCCCTCCCTCTGCGCCCCCTTATTAGGTGGCCCCTAGGGAACTGGTGTGCATAGTTGGCAAGGTTGCATCTGGCAAGTCATCCCTGTTGTCTGGCTTGCACCTCACTCCACTCCACTCCACTCCCCCCCCACCCCTCCCTAACCCCCACCCCAGCCCACACATCACCCCCCTTCCTCCATCCCCCCGTCTCCATCCCCACCCATCCACCCTACTCCACCCCTCCTCCATCCTACCCCCCCTCCACCCTCCTAACCCCCCTGTTGCACCCCCTCCCACTGCGACTCCTTATTAGGTGGCCCCTGGGGAACTGGTGTATATAGGTGGCAACGTTGAATATGTCAAGTCATCCCCTTTTGTCTGGCTTCCACCTCCACTCCACTCCACCCTACCCCACCCTCACCATAACTCCTCACCCCCCCCACCCTCACCCCCACCCCCACCCCACCCCACCCCACCCCACACCTCGCCCCCTTCTCTCTTCCTCCATCCCCCCTTCTCCACCCCCACCCCCCCTCCACCTTCCTCCTCCATCCCCTCCATCCTACCCCCCACCACCACACAACACACACACACACACACATACACACCTCTTGCACCCCCTCCCACTGCGGCCCTTTTATTAGGTGGCCCCTGAGGAACTGGTGTGTATAGTTGGCAAGGTTGGATCTGGCAAGTCATCCCTGTTGTCTGGCTTGTACCTCCACTCCCCCTTCCCCACCCCTCACTATTAATCCCCCCCCACACACCCACCACACGACACACACCGCCACCCTTCCTCCACCCCCCCTTATCCACACACACACACACCCTCACCCCTCACCCTTTCACCTTACTCCTCCACCCCCTTCACCCCCCCCCCCCCCCTTCCTCCCCACCCACCCACCCCGCAACATCGCCACCCTTTCTCCATCTCCCCCCTCACCTCACCTCTTGCAACCCCCTCCCACTGCGCCCTATTATTAGGTGGGCCCTGGAGAACTAGTGTATATAGTTGGCAATGTTGGATCTGGCAAGTCATCCCTGTTGCCTGGCTTGCACCTCCACTCACTCCCCCCTACCTCCCCCCTCACCATAACTCCCGCCCCCCCCCACACACACACATCGCCCCCCTTCCTCCATCCCCCCTTCTCCATCCCCCCCCTCCACCTCCCCCCCCCCCCCCCCCCCACACACACACACCTTTTGCACCCCCTCCACTGCGCCCCTTTCTTAGGTGGCCCCTGGGGAACTGCTGTGTATAGTTGGCAAGGTTGGATCTGGCAAGTCTTCCTTGTTGTCTGGCTTGCTTGGCCAGATGCGGCACATGGGCGGCACTGTCCACCTGGGAGGCTCTGTTGCTTACGTCCCGCAACAGGCATGGATCATGAACGGTGGGTATTCATGTATGTATTTGTCGTCGTTGTTGTTGTTAAATTTGCTGTTGTTTTTGTTTTTGTTGTTGTTGTTGTTGTTTGTCTGCTGGTGAACTGGTGCCTAAGTTCGCAGACAACACTACCAGGCCTTATTGATACAACACCTTGGGCGCATACCTGCTTTCTTCATTATGCTTGTTGCATCGCCTTATCTTGCTTGCAACCTGCTACCTAACTGTATGCAACAAGGATGGGAGGATGCAATTTCACTGCTCACCGTGATTCTATCTTGCTTGCAACCTGCTACCTAACTGTATGCAACAAGGATGGTAGGATGCAATTTCACTGCTCACCGTGATTCTATCTTGCTTGCAACCTGCTACCTAACTATATGCAACAAGGATGGTAGGATGCAATTTCACAGCTCACCGTGATTCTAACTTGCTTGCAACCTGCTACCTAACTGCATGCAACAAGGATGGTAGGATGCAATTTCACTGCTCACCGTGATTCTATCTTGCTTGCAACCTGCTACCTAACTGTATGCAACAAGGATGGTAGGATGCAATTTCACTGCTCACCGTGATTCTATCTTGCTTGCAACCTGCTACCTAACTGTATGCAACAAGGATGGTAGGATGCAATTTCACTGCTCACCGTGATTCTATCTTGCTTGCAACCTGCTACCTAACTGCATGCAACAAGGATGGTAGGATGCAATTTCACTGCTCACCGTGATTCTATCTTGCTTGCAACCTGCTACCTAACTATATGCAACAAGGATGGTAGGATGCAATTTCACTGCTCACCGTGATTCTATCTTGCTTGCAACCTGCTACCTAACTGTATGCAACAAGGATGGTAGGATGCAATTTCACAGCTCACCGTGATTCTATCTTGCTTGCAACCTGCTACCTAACTGTATGCAACAAGGATGGTAGGATGCAATTTCACTGCTCACCGTGATTCTGTCTTGCTTGCAACCTGTTACCTAACTGTATGCAACAAGGATGGTAGGATGCAATTTCACTGCTCACCGTGATTCTCCTGCCCACGTTATTCGAGCATATGCACACAGCCTGTGATGCACGAAGCCCTGGGATGCAAATGTATACAGGAAGATACAGCAGGATGTTATTGGGTATGGACCACTTGGGTATGGACCCAATGGGGTCCTGCCTTATCTTGCTTGAAACCTGCCAGCTTAATGAATGTATGTTGCAGTTGGTCATTGGATTCTGGCGTCCAGATCCAGGGCCCCCCACCTGCCAGCTTAATGAATGTATGTTGCAGTTGGTCATTGGATTCTGGCGTCCAGCTCCAGGGCCCCCCACCTACCAGCTTAATGAATGTATGTTGCAGTTGGAAATTGGATTCTGGCGTCCAGCTCCAGGGCCCCCCACCTGCCAGCTTAATGAATGTATGTTGCAGTTGGTCATTGGATTCTGGCGTCCAGCTCCAGGGCCCCCCACCTGCCAGCTTAATGAATGTATGTTGCAGTTGGTCATTGGATTCTGGCGTCCAGCTCCAGGGCCCCCCACCTGCCAGCTTAATGAATGTATGTTGCAGTTGGTCATTGGATTCTGGCGTCCAGCTCCAGGGCCCCCCACCTGCCAGCTTAATGAATGTATGTTGCAGTTGGTCATTGGATTCTGGCGTCCAGCTCCAGGGCCCCCCACCACCTACCCCCACCACCACCACCACTACACCCACCCCCTACCCGGGGCCCTCTACACAGACCCCAATATGTTGCAGCTCGAGCACCTCATGAGTTGCATCTTTGCATAGGCCTATGCATTTGCATTTGCATACTGTATGTTATTGTTACTTTTACTTGTATTCCTGTTGTTTTATCTTTATTTTTATATCTATAAGTCATTTATTTACATGTATGTATGTTGCAGTCCAGGGGGGATCAAACAGGCTGAAGGGAATTGCCTAATCTCCAACAGCCAATATCAAGTTTCTCCTATGAGGGTGGTGTAATTGAAACCATGAGTATGTGGATTGAATGTTGGGCATGAACACGGCTTTTGTATAATCATATCTTGTTTTTGGCGGAGCCCCCTCCTCTGGGGGGCGGGAGCCCCCAGTGTTACCCATTTGTCCGTTCGACCGACCATCCATCCATCTATCCATCCAGCTGACCGCGATGAAGCCTGACATGTCAGTCAACGGTCTCGTAACTAACTCGCTTCCGTTGCCACCTGTCGCTCCCTCGCGATCACTCTAACCCATTTTTAGCGTCGCGGGCGATGCTGCATAGAACTTGTTCAAATTCAAATTCAAATTCAAATGATTCAAATTGGCATGATATGAAGACAACCAAAGAGATTGAATTCCTCAAGGATTGTCATGCTAGCGATATTCTTCCTTGGCCAAGCCTCGTGGCTAATATATGATAATGTACTTTTTAATGGTGCCGTGTATTGGTAACATACAATGATAATGATAACGTATGATGATAACATATAATAATAATGATAACATATACTAAGAATGAAAACATATACTAATAATGATAACATATAATGTATAATGATAACATGTCATGATAGCATGCAATAAGAATGGTAACACATAATGTGCAAGGATAACGTATAATGATAACATGTCATGATAGCATGCAATAAGAATGGTAACACATAATGTGCAATGATAACGTATAATGATAACATGTCATGATAGCATGCAATAAGAATGGTAACACATAATGTGTAATGATAACGTATAATGATAACGTGTAATAATACACTGTGATATATATGATAACGTATAATGATAACATGTAGTAATACACTGTGATATATACATGAGCTTACACTGTGATTGTATTGATCAGCTTGATCAGCTCAAATCTTGATTTTGATGCTTGCAGGGACTGTTGTTGAAAACGTGTTGATGGGTCTTCCAATGATTGAGGAGAAGTGGCAGAGAGTCATCCATGTGAGTTGTTACATCGCTCACAATGTTTTTTACGAAGTCCGACAACACTGGTGGTGGTGGTGGTGGTGGTGGGTTTGGTTGAAAACGTGTTGATGGGTCTTCCGATGAAAGAGGAGAAGTGGCAAAGAGTCATCCATGTGAGTTGTTACATCGCTCATGATGTTTGTTAATAAGTCGGGCAACACTGGGTTGGTGGTGGTGGTGGTGGTGGGTTTGGTTGAAAACGTGTTGATGGGTCTTCCCATGAATGAGGAGAAGTGGCAAAGAGTCATCCATGTGAGTTGTTACATCGCTCATGATGTTTTTTATAAAGTCCGACAACTCTGGTGCTAGTAGTGTTGGTGGTGTTGGGGTGGTGGGGGATGAATGGTGGTGGGGGGCGTTCAGTTCATCAGTGCCTTTTATCTTTAACCCTTCCTGTCACGGTTGGGTAGTCATTCATTGGAAAATGGGAAAAGAGTCATCCAGGTTAGTTGTTGGCTCTTTAGCTTGTTAGCAATTTACTGTTATACCTGTGTCAATTTTAGACTCTTTCAGTGATATACATTGGTCTAGTGGTAGACTGAGTCTCTTTAAGAATGAAGAGTCGGGGGTTCGACTCCCCCTTTGGTCGCTCTTGGCGTTGCAGGTCGTCGTCAACCGCGATGGTAGCTTGTCCAGTTGAGGTAGGAGACCGCTCCCCACCCGCGTACGACGGGCTCCCTTAACACCACGCCCCATCAGGCGTTATCATTACCTGTGTCAATGGAAATATAGGAAAGGTGGATGATGTAGTGACAGCGATGTGCGCGGTTCAGACCCTCTGCAGGCATCAAGTCGCAGGGCCCTACACAAAGGTAGTATGATAGGAAAGCGCCGCTCTATCCAACTGAGCTAGGAACGTGAGTGTGAGCTACGAGGGCGGAGGAATGACTCCCGCAGCTTTCACCCTCGATGGGGCTTGAACACACGACCTGCGCCTGAAACGGTATATGCATGAGCTGGGGGGAGATGCATGAGCTTTGTTGTGAGGTAGGGGTGGAGTGGGATGGGGGGTTAGGTGGGAGGTGGGTTGGGGTGGGGGTGGGAGGCTCTATAGCTAGTTAGCTGTTAACTTGTGTTCCTGTGTAAAGTGATAAAGAAAGTGGCAAAGAGTTATCCAGGTGAGTTTTTGCATGGCTCAGGATGTTTTTTATTTAGTCCGACAACACTGGTGGTGTTGTGTTGGTGTTGTGTTGGTGTTGGTGTTGGTGGTGGGGTGGTGGTGGGTGGATGATGGTGGGGGGGGGGGGGGTCAGTTAATCAAAACACATTAAAACATATTAAAACATATACAATATATACTGCATATACAATATGTACTGCATATACAATATATACTGCATATACAATCATATGTCAACACATAAACAAGCATAAACAAACATTTATACACACATATGCAAACACACATACCGTATCCCATACCACATCGCCATACTCGTATTCATTGTGTGAGAAAATTCATTATGTGTGGAAAATGCAGGCTTGTGCCCTTGCCCATGATCTGAGCTTACTACCAGGTGGACTCTCAACTGAAATTGGAGAGAAAGGTGGGCTTCTCCCTGATTGTTTTGGTTTGTTTGTTTGTTTGTTTGTTTGTTTGTTTGTTTGGTTGGTTGGTTTGTTTGTTTGGTTGGTTGGTTGGTTGGTTTGGTTGTTTGTCTGTTTGTTTGTTTGTTTGGGTGGGAGTTGGGAATGCTTGTTAGCTGGGCTTCTTCCTGATTGTTTGGGTTTGCTTGTTTGTCTGGGTGGGAGTCTGTAATTTGATAGAATGCTTGGTAGGTGGGCTTCTGCCTGGTCTTCTGTATGGTTGTCTCTTTTTGTGTGTGTGTGTATGGGTGGATGTGTGTGGGTGTGTGCGGGTGGGTGGGGGGGATCTTTTGGGTTGTCTGGATGAGAGTACTATTTTTTTGTTGTTGAGCCTGAATGATCAAAGCTCTAGGTCGGTTGGTTAGCTGGTGGGTTGGCTGGGCGTGAGTGCAGGGCTAGGATCTTGCACCGACAACAAACTACGCAGCCAACTGAACCAACAGAATAAGCAACAGGAGCAGCCCACTCCAATTTCCATTTGTTGTTTCCAACTGGACCATCAGAATAAGCCACAGGATCAGAGCTCCTTGGGGGTGAGCTCCGTGTTCTAATTATAGCCAAGTGCCCATGGAATAATTCGTCGATTTGGATGCTTGCATGTTTTCGCCTCAAATGTTTGAGAACAATTCTGCCCCCATACCTATGTTTGCGCACATGTATGGATGGTACTAAGTCACAGGAGCAGACCACTCCAATTTCCATTCCCTTGTTCAGGCTGATGCTTGTACTGATACTGCTGCTTGTACTGCTGCTTGTACTGCTACTGCTGCTTGTACTGCAGCTTGTACTGATACTGCTGCTTGTACTGCTGCTTGTCCTGATACTGCTGCAGATGTGGTGCAGGGATTGTTTTCTTAAAGTTTTTTTCTAGCTTCATGGTTTTTGTCCTCCTCCAGGGACAGCTTCGAGGAGACAATGGTGGGAAGTCCCTCTGACCTATTAGGCTGCCCCTGCATGCGTACATACGTACATACACATACAGACAGACAGACAGACAGACAGACAGACAGACAGACAGACAGACAGACAAACAAACATTTGGTTTGATTGCTCCAGGTGTTAATCTGAGTGGCGGCCAGAAGCAGCGACTGAGCCTTGCGCGAGCCTTGTACCAGGTGAGGATCTGGGCAAGTCTTAAAACCCCACATTCCATACATGACATCCATACATCCATACATCTACACCTGAGTAGACCGACGACACCTTATTAGCTAGTCCTAGTGCATCTATCTTGACCACAGCCTGTGGAGGGGGAGGGGGGTGGGATGTGGGTAGGTGGGTAGGTGGGTATGTGTTTGTGTTCGTGGGTGGGTGGGCTTGCCTTGTACCAGTTGAGGATATGGGCAAGTCTTCAAACTCATCTAAATTCCTCCAAACTCCTCCTAACTCATCCAAATTCCAGTCATCATCATCATCATCATCACCCCCTCTGTCTGCATGCGTGCTGACACATTTGGCACATTTGTACACATCTGCGTGCATGATGGCACATGTTGACATATTTTGTCAAACTTACATGCTTGATGAAACATTTGTACACATCTGCGTGCATGATGACACATGTCGACACATCTGACACATTTGTACACTTCTGCGTGCATGATGACACATATTGACACATTTGTACACATGTACGTGCATGATGACACATTTAGACGCATGTGTACATGTCTGCGTGCTTGATCGCACATTTAGACGCACGTCTACGTGCAAGGTGACACATTTTGACACATTTTGACAAACCTACATGCTTAATGAATATATACCTACATGCTTGATGACACATTTGGATGCATGTATTCACGTCTATTAGCAAGGTGGCATATGTTTGTGCATTTTTACACAAGTACATGCTAGATGACACATTTAGACGCATGTGTACACGTCTATTTGCATGATTGCATAGTTTTGCGCATTTTTGCACATCTACATGCTGGATGGCACATTTGGCACATTTTGACATATCTACATGCTGGGTGATCTATTTTGACACATCTATATACATGATGGTGCAATTTGACTAACGCCACTTTTCTCATCTCAGGACTGCAACTTGCATTATAACACATTTTGACACATCTATGAACATGGTGGCATATTTTGACTACCGGCACTATTATCATTTCAGGACTGCGACATCTACTTGCTGGATGGCACATTTTGACACATTTGTACACATCTATGTGCATGGTGGCTTATTTTTACTAACAGCACTTGTATCATCTTAGGACTGCAACATCGACTTGTTTATAACACATTTTGACACATCTATGAACATGGTGGCATATTTTGACTACCGGCACTATTATCATTTCAGGACTGCGACATCTACTTGCTGGATGGCACATTTTGACACATTTGTACACATGTATGTGCATGGTGGCTTATTTTTACTAACAGCACTTGTATCATCTTAGGACTGCAACATCTACTTGTTTATAACACATTTTGACACATCTATGAACATGGTGGCATATTTTGACTACCGGCACTATTATCATTTCAGGACTGCGACATCTACTTGCTTAATGACACATGTTGACACATTTTTACACATGTATGTGCATGACACATTTTGACACATCTATATACATGATGGCATATTGTGACTAACGGCACTTTTATCATCTCAGGACTGCGACATCTTCATGCTTGATGGCACAATTTTTCAAAAAAATACACATCCGCTTGCATGATGACAATTTTTTACACATTTGTACACATCTACATGCTAGTTGGCACAATTTACCCAAATTTTACGCATCTGCATGCATGATGACACATTTTTAGACATGTGTAAACATCTACATGCTGGAAAGCACATTTCGACACATTTTTGCACATGTTGACACATCTATATACATGATGGCATGTTTTGACTAACGGCTCTTTTGTCATCTCAGGACTGCGACATCAACATGCTCGATTGCACATTTTGACACATTTTGACACATGCATATATGATGGTACATTTTGACTTACGGCACTTCCATCCTCTCAGGACTGTGACATTTACTTGCTTGATGATACATGTTGACACTTCTAATTGCTGGATGGCACATTTTGACACATTTGTACGCATCAGCGTGATGACACATTTTGACACATCTATATATATGATGGCATATGTTGACTTACAGCACTTGTATCATCTCAAGACTGTGACATCTACATGCTTGATGGCACATTTGTACACATCTATAAACATGATGTATTGATGGCATATTGTGACTATCAGCACTTTCATCCTCTAAGGACTGCAACATCTAAATGCTTGATGACACTTCTAATTGCTGGATGGCACATTTTGACACATTTGTACGCATCAGCGTGATGACACATTTTGACATATCGATATATATGATGGCATATTTTGACTAACAGCATTTTCATCATCTTAGGACTGCGATATCTACATGCTTGATGACCCGCTGTCCGCTGTGGATGTCCATGTTGGATCACATATCTTCCATCAGTGTATCTCTGGAGTGCTTAAGAGCAAGACAGTGCTATTGGTCACCAACCAGGTAATTTGCAACATTTGGGGAACGCATAAGTTGTGATACATCTTCTAGTGCCTCTTAGGTATGCTGAGATTTTAAATCCCCCCCCCCCCCCCCCCCCCCTCACACACACACACACACACACACACACACACACACACACACACACACACACACACAAACACACAGCGGCATGCACCTCGGATCTCTCTGAGTAGAAAAACGGTGCTCGTGGTCACCAACCAGGTAGGAATCGCAGCGTCCACTGTAATTTACAAAAGACGCTTTGAAACCATGACACATCAGCGAATGAGTGCATCTATGGTGTGCTGAGGAGCAAGACAGTGCTTCTGGTCACCAACCAGGTAGGAATCACAGCCTCCACCAGCCTCCACTGTAATTTACAAAATACGCCTTGAAATCATGACACAGTGGGGAATCAGTGTATCTCTGGAGTGTTGAAAAAAAGGAACACGACGGTCCTCCTGGTCTCCAACCAGGTAATTTGCAACATTTGGGGAACAAATAAGTTATGATACATCTTCTACAAGTGCATCTCTTTGGTGTGCTGAGGAGCAAGCCGGTGCCTCTGAACACCAACCAGGGCACCCATACCATACCATACCATACCATACCATACCATACCATACCATACCATACCATACCATACCATACCATACCATACCATACCATGATACCATACCATACCATACCATCACATCTCATCCCAACCCATCCCAACCCATCCCATCCCATCCCATCCTATCCCATCTCATCCAATCCAATCCCACCCCTTACAGGTTCAATACCTGCCCTCAGCAAAACGGATCATGGTCCTGGCAGAGGGTCAGGTGTTGCTGCAAGGTAACTACCAGGAGTGTCTCGCAGAGGCCCGTTTTGCATCCATGCTTGAAGAGTTTGACTCCAGTGTACCTGCGGAGAATGGGGCCAAGCCAAAAGAGGAGGGCCAGGGTGTCGTGGGTGATGCCAAGTCTGAAGGGCTGCGTGAGACTGAGAGGAAGAGCATTGAGGAGGTCGAGGAGGATGCTGCAAGGCGGCTGGGTAGAGATAGCAGTGCTGGTGCTGGTGCCAGTGCCGGTGTTGGGGGTGAGGAGGGTGGAGAGGAGGACAAGCCATTGCTCTCCACTTCGGAAACCCATATCCAGAAATCAAGTGAAGAAAAGCTTGCACCAGAAGAGGAGAAGCCCAGTGAAAACTCAACAGCAGCGGCAGAAGATAAGGTGGGAAAAGTAATGATAACGCCTGATGAGGCGTGGTATTAAGGGAGCCCTGTCTTACAGCGGTAGGGGACGGGCTGCTACTTTACCTGGGCAAAGCTATCATGGCGGTTGACAGCGACCGCATACACTATAGCACACCCGTAGGGATTCGAACCCGGCACCTATGTCTTTCAAGGAGCTTTGCCTCTCAGCCATTCTTCAAACAGGGATATACAGTGGGAGCATGGTAGGGGGCACCTAGCATGGTAAAGCGTATGTTTGGGGTTCAGTTCATCCTTTTGTTTTGTTTTAGCCCCTCCTGATATCATGATTGGGCAAGTCTCTTTAGCCTATTCGGTTACCCTTGGACTGTAACAGCATACAACATGCATGGTAGGGGGCACCTAGCATGCACAACAGTATGCATTTCCATTCAGTCTATTGTCATAGGTAGGCCAGTGTTGACCCTAGATAAGCCCACACCACAACCTTTTTTAGGGGACTTGCCAACGTCAAACAATCCAAATATACTCTAGAATATCAGATGTATTCCAACCATCATGCACAGTAGTATTAACTGGAGCATGAGCTCAAGATTGCGTGAGTAATCCTCTTCCCCTCAGAATCTTTTTCCACTCCCCCCGACACCTAACACCTCCTTGCGTTTTCCATATACCCCCCTCAGCGCCTCACAATCGCCTCCTCTCCTCAACCGACCCTTTCACTCTCCCCTTTCCCTCCTCAGAACCTCCTTCGCCTTTTGTTTCGACGCTGCGTCACCACTGCGTCCCCATTCCGCCGTTTCATGGTGATGCATCATCCCCCCGAACCCCCCGGGCTCCGCTCTTTGCGCTCCGCCATGCGATGGGTACTCAACAATCCTGAAATCAGGCTTGAGTAGCCCAAGGAAATACTAAACCTGGCCTATAGACATCTAAAAAAAAAAACTACTTCCCCTCAGAATCCCTTTCCACTCCCCTAGTCACCTTATCACCTCCTTGCATTTTCCAGCTACCCACCTCAGCGCCAATCAATCAATCAATCAATCAATCAATCAAGCAAGCAAGCAAGCAAGCAAGCAAGCAGGCAATCAATCAATCCATCGATCTATCAAGCAAGCAAGCAAGCAAGCAAGCAAGCAAGCAAGCAAGCAATCCATCGATCAATCAATCAATCAATCAATCAATCAATCAATCAATCAATCAATCAATCAATCAATCAGTCAATCAATCCACGCAGGGTCGCCTCACCCAAAAGGAAGACAGGGAGCTGGGTCAGGTGGGGCTTCGTGTTTACAGCACATACGCTAAGGCCATGGGGGTACCCCTCATCATTCTCGCCCTCTCCATCTATAGCGCTGAGCAGGCTATTCGACTAGGGACCAACGCTTGGCTTGCCAAGTGGAGTGAAGCTGAAGTTGCGAATCAGGAAGCGGAGAAGCTTGGGGAAGAGACTGACTTCAGCAGGAACAAGTAGGTCCTACGTGCCTAGTTTTATTTTTATTTTTATGCCAGAGGCTAGCTAGATTGGGCACCAACGTTTGGCTTGCCAAGTGGAGTGAAGCTGAAGTTGCGAATCAGGAAGCGGAGAAGCTTGGGGAAGAGACTGACTTCAGCAGGAACAAGTAGGTCCTACGTGCCTAGTTTTATTTTTATTTTTATGCCAGAGGCTAGCTAGATTGGGCACCAACGTTTGGCTTGCCAAGTGGAGTGAAGCTGAAGTTGCGAATCAGGAAGCTGAGAAAATTGTGGAGGGGACTGAGTTCAACAGGAACAAGTAGGTTGTTAGATCAAATGGGTGGTCACCTTCTACCTGTGTGTGCCTACTTGTGTATGCCCCTGTCCAAGTGGGATTCCCCATGAAGCAAGCAAACAGACAGGCAACAAAACTACCTGACTATCAAACTAACTTACTGACTAACTAACTAACTAACTAACTAACTAACTAACTAACTAACTAACTAACTAACTAACTAACTAACTAACTAACACACCAACACACCAACACACCAACACACCAACGCACCAGCCAACCAACCAGCCAGCCAACCAACCAGCCAACCAACCAACCAAACAACCAAACAACCAAACAACCAAACAACCAAACAACCAAACAACCTACCGCCTGACCGACCGATCAACCGACCGACCGACTGACTGACTGACTGACTGACCGACCAACCAACCAACCGACCAACCAACCAACCAACCAACCAACCAACCAACCAACCGACCAACCAACCAACCAACCAACCAACCAACCAACCATCCAACCAACCAACCAACCAACCAACCAACCAACCAACCAACCAACCAACCAACCAACTAAAGAAACAACCGTACTTAAACTCTTTCAGTTATGCTATGGGTGACAGCCTCTTAGGTGTGATATACTCCCCACTTGTGTCACCCAATTAACCAACCAACCTACCAATCAACCAAACAACCAAACAACCAAACAACCAAACAATTAAATAACCAATTAAATAGCCAATTAAATAACCAACCATACCTGCATTGTTTCAGGTATGCTATGGGTGACAGCCTCTTAGGTGTGATGCACTCCCCACTTTTGTAACCCTGTGCCACCCGATTAACCAACCAGCCAACCAACCAACCAACCAACCAGCCAGGCAACCAACCAACCAACCAACCAACCAACCAACCAACCAACCAACCAACCAACCAACCAACCAACCAACCAACTAACCAACTAACCAACCAACTAAATAACCAACCGTACCTGCACTGTTTCAGTTATGCTCTGGGTGACAGCCTCTTAGGTGTGATGCACTCCCCACTTGTGTTACCTCTTACCACCCAATTCACCAACCAACTAACTAACCAACCAACCAACCAACCATCCAACCAACCAACCAACCAACCAACCAACCAACCAACCAACCAACCATCCAACCAACCAACCAACCAACCAACCAACCAACTAACTAAATAACCAACCATACCTGCACTGCTTCAGTTATGCTCTGGGTAACAGCCTCTGAGGTGTGATGCACTCCTCGCTTGTGTAACCTACTAACCTTATGCCACCCAATTCACCTACCAACCCACCAACCAACTAATCAACCAAACCTGCACTGTTTCAGTTATGCTCTTGGGTACGGCCTCTTCGGTGTGGTTTACACTGTGGTGGTCTTTGCTCGCGCCACCAGTATGAACCTTGGAGGCTATTTCGCATGCCAGGTGGTGCAGAACAGAATGGTGGCCTGCCTCCTCCGTGCACCCGTGTCCTTCTTTGAGGCCACGCCAGTTGGCAGGTAAGGTTATTTTGTACTGCACCTTTTGCTCATGTCTGGATGATTTGTTAGGGTCACTTAATGTGTCAGTTGATGCAGTACATAATGGTGGCCTGCCTCCTCCGTGCCACCCATGTCCTGCTTTGAGGCCACGCCAGTTGGCAGGTAAGGTTATTATTTACTGCACCTCTCTCACATGTATGTAACAGTCCATAGTTGCATTTTTGCATTTGCATTTGCATTTGCATTTGCATTTGCATTTGCATTTGCATCGTTTCTGTTTCTGTTCCTTTTCCCTGTCTTCCTGTTGTTTGTTCATCTAAATGTATGTAACAGTCCAGGGGGTAGCCAAGTTGGCTAGAGGGACTTGCTCACATCAGGGTACTTCCAAGCGCGCGCTTTAGCGCGCTGGCGCGCTGCCTTTTTGAGCCCCACTGCGCGTTTCGCGCAGTTTTTTGCAACCCCCTGTGGGCGCAGCAAGCAATTTGTGTGCTTTTTGCACTACAAAGCGCAGTTTCGTTTTTTTCAAGTGCGCTAAAGCGCTGGCCAATTTGGTCGATGGAAGCACCCTGGCGCACATGCCCTACCTCAATTGCTTAACCCATTCATACATAGGACTTTCGTTCTAAACCCTAAGTGGGTGGTGTTTTATGTGCGAGGTCCCACTTCCTGGGGTGAAAAGCAAGGGCAGTTGGCTTGGCTCCAAACTGGCCAGGCCTGGGTCGCTGCTTTATGTACGAGGTCCCACTTCCTGAGGTGAAAAGCAAGGGCAGTTGGCTTGGCTCCAAACTGGCCAGGCCTGGGTCGCTGCTTTATGTACGAGGTCCCACTTCCTGAGGTGAGAAGCAAGGGCAGTTGGCTTGGCACCAAACTGGCTAGGCCTGGGTCGCTGCTTTATGTACGAGGTCCCACTTCCTGGGGTGAAAAGCAAGGGCAGTTGGCTTGGCACCAAACTGGCCAGGCCTGGGTCGCTGCTTTATGTACGAGGTCCCACTTCCTGAGGTGAAAAGCAAGGGCAGTTGGCTTGGCACCAAACTGGCCAGGCCTGGGTCGCTGCTTTATGTACGAGGTCCCACTTCCTGGGGTCAAAGCAAGGGCAGTTGGCTTGGCACCGAACTGGCCAGGCCTGGGTCGCTGCTTTATGTACGAGGTCCCACTTCCTGGGGTCAAAGCAAGGGCAGTTGGTTGGCACCAAACTGGCCAGGCCTGGGTCGCTGCTTTATGTACGAGGTCCCACTTCCTGGGGTCAAAGCAAGGGCAGTTGGCTTGGCACCAAACTGGCCAGGCCTGGGTCGCTGCTTTATGTACGAGTCCCACTTCCTGGGGTCAAAGCAAGGGCAGTTGGCTTGGCACCAAACTGGCCAGGCCTGGGTCGCTGCTTTATGTACGAGGTCCCACTTCCTGGGGTCAAAGCAAGGGCAGTTGGCTTGGCACCAAACTGGCCAGGCCTGGGTCGCTCCTTTGTGTAAGGGATCACACTTCCTGGGGTGAAAAGCAAGGGCAGTTGGCTTGGCACCAAACTGGCCAGGCCTGGGTCGCTGCTTTATGTACGAGGTCCCACTTCCTGGGGTCAAAGCAAGGGCAGTTGGCTTGGCACCAAACTGGCCAGGCCTGGGTCGCTTCTTTATGTACGAGGTCCCACTTCCTGGGGTCAAAGCAAGGGCAGTTGGCTTGGCACCAAACTGGCCAGGCCTGGGTCGCTGCTTTATGTACGAGGTCCCACTTCCTGGGGTGAAAAGCAAGGGCAGTTGGCTTGGCACCAAACTGGCCAGGCCTGGGTCGCTTCTTTATGTACGAGGTCCCACTTCCTGGGGTCAAAGCAAGGGCAGTTGGTTGGCACTAAACTGGCCAGGCCTGGGTCGCTGCTTTGTGTAAGGGATCACACTTCCTGGGGTGAGAAGCAAGGGCAGTTGGCTTGGCACCAAACTGGCTAGGCCTGGGTCGCTGCTTTATGTACGAGGTCCCACTTCCTGGGGTCAAAGCAAGGGCAGTTGGTTGGCACTAAACTGGCCAGGCCTGGGTCGCTGCTTTGTGTAAGGGATCACACTTCCTGGGGTGAAAAGCAAGGGCAGTTGGCTTGGCACCAAACTGGCTAGGCCTGGGTCGCTGCTTTATGTACGAGGTCCCACTTCCTGGGGTCAAAGCAAGGGCAGTTGGTTGGCACTAAACTGGCCAGGCCTGGGTCGCTGCTTTGTATAAGGGATCACACTTCCTGGGGTGACAATCCTTTCAATACAAAAAAATAAAGTACAAAATAGACAGGATTTCTAACCCTGAATACTTAGGCCTTAACTATGGGTGTGGAGTGTGGGCTCCAGACCGTCTGGGTAATATGAATAATTCTCATGGTCTTGAAGGAAAATGTGAACAAATTCAGAATAAGTTCATGTAAAGAGCTCCTGGCGTTCGATAACACCTACATCACACCTAGATCACACCTCTACTGACTGTGTCCTTCATGAGCTCAATAGATCACCTACATGGGCAATAGATCCAACCAACTCAATAGATGACCTACATGGGCAATAGATCCAAAGAACTCAATAGATCACCCCTATGGGGTTGAGACAATGTATTGGCTTTTGGAATAAAATTGTTAACTGTAAGGACGATGATTTTGTGAAAACAGCTTTACTAGAGAATGTTATAATGGCAACCAGAGATAGCAATGGATTGCTGCTGGTCTCATGGATTACTAAGATGCATTCAGAGATTAGGTGTTGTATAACATTTCTCTGATATTATTCAAGATAATCAGACTTTACTGAGCAAGATTGACTGAGGAAAAATTGATGAAGGCATCTCTAAAATAACAGACATTGACTGGCAATCCCTGAGTACAGTGAACCCCAGGATCTTGGTGATAACCAAGGAATCCGTATAAAAAATATTACGTATGCAAATTGGATGATGTCAGAGGATAGAAGCTATAGCTCTACATTCACTAACTTATTAAATCATAGGGATGATATTAAATGCATAGCAAGACTACGTCTTTGAGCTCACAATTTAAATGTTGAATCAGATAGGATTACCTCTCGTGCTGGTAGAATATGTAGGGGTCGGCAATATGATATCATGTCATCATATGATATCATATGATGCCGGCGGTCTGACTAGGTAACTTTGGCCTGGGGCATCACATCATTTGATATTAAATCATATGATTTTTGTATGATATCATATGATATCATACTCGTCTTTGGTCAACATCATATGATTTGCCGTTCCCTATGCCCCTTGCCGTTCCCTCTATTCTTGTAGGTGCTGTGATATGATGATTGATGGTAGAAGAGTGGTGGAAGATGAAATGTATCTCATGTTAGAATGTTCTTTAACACTAAAGATTTTTTATTTTTACAAAATAAAAATTGAACCTGAAAATTGGTTGATAAAGACTCCAGCATGAAGCTGGTCATGAATCCTGATTCCTAGGACGGATGGAAATGCAATAATAATGCAAATAATAATGCAATAATAATGCAATAATGAATAACAATGCAAATAACAATGCAAATAATGGAAATGCAATAATAATGCAATAATAAACAATGCGAGAATAATAGCACAATTATTTGTATTCCCAAACTACCATCTGACTAGAACTTACTAACTACTCCTTACTATAACTAACAAACTAACAAACTTACGTACGAACCATCACTAGAACTAACAAACTCACAAGCTTATTAGAACTTACATACTACCTCTAACAAGAAATTTGAACTCAAGAAATTACTGGAACTTATAACTTCCCCTCACTAGAACTTACAAACTTCCCCTCACTAGAACTTACAAACTTACAAACTTACGAGCTTACTGGAACTTACAAACTCATGCACACCTTCATACATACATATGTTTGGGGTTCAGTTCATCAATGCCTTTTCTTTTTAGCCCCTCCTATCACAGTTGGGCACGTCCCTTTAGCCTATTTGGTCCACCCCTGGACTGTAACATACATACATTCATACCTTCATCCATCCGCAGGATTCTGAACCGTGTTTCAAATTCAAAATTCTAAACCGTGTTTCAAGGGAGCAGGATTCTGAACTGTCTTTTAAATTCAAAATTCTGAACGGTGTTTCAAATTCAAAATTCTGAACGGTGTTTCAAAAATTGGAGGGATTCTGAACGGTGTTTCAAATTCAAAATTCTGAACCTTGTTTCAAATTCAAAATTCTGAATTGTGCTTCAAATTCGCAGGATTCTGAACCGTGTATCAAGGGATCAGGATGAAGTGGACTACAACCTACCACCGTTGCTCATGTACATGGGAAATTGCTTCTTTCGGGTTTTGTCTACCCTTCTCTTCCTTACGATAGTGCAGCCACCGCTACTGAGTGAGTTAGGGTTTAGGGTTTAGGGTTTAGGGTTGCCACCTGTACTGAGTGAGTATGGGTGTAAGGTTTAGGGTTGCCACCTCTACTGAGTGAGTATGGATTTAGGGTTTAGGGTTCAGGTTTGCCACCTTTACTGAGTGAGCTAGGGTTTAGGGTTGCCACCTCTTCTGAGTGAGTTAGAGTTTAGGGTTGCCATCTCTACTGAGTGAATACCCTCATGCGTCTTATCTATCAGTGTTTTTTATTTCAGATTTATGTAGGCCAGGTTGAGGAGCTACTTGGGCTACTCAAGCCTTATTTCAGGATTGCGTAGCCGCATCGCATGGCGGCGGGCGCATGGCGGAGCCCCCGGGGGTCGGGCAAGCGCCAAAACCCATGCGTTCACCATTGAAAACGACGGAATGGCAACGCAGAGGCGACATGTCGTAAAACAACTGCTATCTTTTAGGCAGATGAATGTCCCACCACACTTGGAACAGCCTGCTGATTTCTCTGAAGATACTAGCCTATACTTCTCCACCAGCACCACTAGGAGCACCCCACCTCCAACCTTGTATATATGTATTTGTACAGTCCAAGGGTAGCCAAATAGGCTTAAGGGACTTGCCCAGCCTTCAAACAGGAAATGTAGTCAAGGCTTTAGGGGTTTAGAGTTTAGGGGTTAAGGGTTCAGGGGTTACAAACAAGCACCGGCGAGCAAGCACCCGGTTAGGGTTTAGGGGTTTAGAGTTGAGGGGAGTTTAGAGTTTATGGGGGGTTAAGGGTTTTAGGGGTTACAAACAAGCACCGGCGAGCAAGCACCCGGTTAGGGTTTAGGGGTTAGAAACAAGCACAGATGAGCAAGCACCCATTTAGGGTTTAGGGGTTAGAAACAAGCACTGGTGATCAAGCACCCGTTTAGGGTTTAGGGATACTCAGTCAGAAACAAGATCCGGTGAACTGATCTCCAACCTTACACCCCCAACCTTACACCCCGAACCTTACACCCCCAACCTTACACCCAACTCCACACCCCACCGCACGGCGCCCTGCCCCGTCATCACTCCACCACAGACCGTCTTATGTCGTATGTATGTATGTATGTCTGTATGTATGTCAGTATGTCTGTCAATGTATGTATGTATGTTTGTATGTATTATGTAGTATGTATGTATGTTGATGTACGTATGTACGTTATGTATGCTATGTTATGTATGTATGTACTCGTAGTGCCTTAACGATCATCGATATAATTGACAAATAGATTGCATAGATAGGAGAGCGGTCCAAGTGCGAGAAATGGGACGGAAATGGCTGCTCGCACGTCCACTGGCTGCCCAACCATAACATAATTGATGCACAGGCATGGTGAAAGTGCGCATGCGTGGAATGAATGGTGGCAACGCTCGCAGGCGGGAGAAAAGAGCATTGGTGATGTGAAGAAATTGCAATCACTCGCAAGCTAGGTGAAATTAATTGTTAGTCCTTTCTCTCCTGCTCTGGCAAGCTCACTTTGAGCGCTGGCTGGGCGTGTTGCGCACCCTCATGTCCATGAAGGACCGTTGGAGCATGAGCACAGAAGACCGCATCGAGAAGTGTTTGCTGGCTGTATTCGTCGCCCTTCTGCCTAAATCTGGTTGATTTGCGCATGCATGCACTCGATAGTAGCAACAGATTGATAGACAATGAGTTCTGGGCGCCATACTTGGTCTATAGTGGCGCTCAGATCGAATGCGGAAGAAGATGTATCGCATTCATCTGCTTTTTCAGTTACGAAAATGGGGAAATGTGGAAAGAAGATTTATGGTCCTTCGCATTGATCTGCCCTCTTTCTTCCCAAAAATCTGGGTCGGCGCGGCGAGAGTTGGAGATTACGCTATCAGTAACCCGCTCATTCAGCGATAGCCAGTGTGGTAGTTTGGTGATACGCTATTAGTAACCCGTAAATTAAGTTGATAGGCCAGCTAGCGCCAGCTCGGGGAACGAAAAGATTCGCGAACTATTCACAGGAAATCCATGTATTTCTACATATATATAGATGTATGTATGTTATTGAATGTAACAGTCCAGGGTAGGCAAAATAGGTGTGAAAAGAATTGTCCCAACCGTGACAGAAACAGGAAGGCTAAACAGAAACAAGCTGCAAAAAGAAAAAATAATTAAATGCCACCGGAGACATATATACCCTACAACCCCCCTCCACCCCACACCCTTTCTCTGTCTCGAAGCTTCTTCACCACCACCACCACCACTCGCAAACGACCAACACCAACACCGCATACCACCACCTCCACCACCACAACCACCACCACCACCGCATACCACCACCACCACCCAAAACCACCACCACAACTGCATACCACCACCACCACCACCACCAAATCCACCACCACCGCATACCACCACCACCACCACCACCATTACTGCATACCTCCCCCCCCCCCACCACCACCACCACCACCACCAGCCACCACCACCACCGCACCACCACCCCCACTGCATACCCCCACTACCGCACACCACCACCACCACCAAAACAAAAACCACCAACCCCAACCCCAAAGCCATTAACCACAATGAGCCCCTCCTCCTCACCCACGTGTACCTGCTAATGTTCGTACCGCTTGGTGTAGCCTACTACTTTGTTCAGACGGTACTATCGGGAGGAGCTCCATTGAGCTGCCAGGCGACTTGAATCGATAGTCGTTAGTTCCAGTGTTTGCAAACTTCTCAAAACACTAGGAGGGACGCTGGACACGATCTCGAGCATTTCCCAAATGAGGAACCGGAATGTTCATAAGAGCACAATTTGAGGACAAGCGTCAACACAAATGCGCAGGGTGCGTGTGTGGGTGGGGGTGGGGGAGTATGTGGAAGTGGGGGAGGGGGGTATGTATCCCAGTGTTTGCAAACTTCTCAAAACACTAGGGGACTACGTATACAATCCGAGCATTCCAAATGAAACCGTATGTTCATTAAAGAGGCCATGAGGGACAACGGTCAACACAAATGCGCAGCTGTATGTGTGTGTGTGGGGTGTCAGGGGTGGGTGTGGGTGTGGGGGTGGGTTGGGATGTGTTTGCAAACTTTCTCAGAAACACTGGGGAGGGCTGGACACGATTCGAGCTTTCCAAATGAACCGTATTTCATTAAGGAGGCATGAGGACAAGGTCAACACAAATGGGCAGCGGGTGTGTGTGAGTGCGGTGTCTGCAGGTAGGGTGTGGGGTGTGGGGGTGTTTTCGGGTGTGTGGATGTGTTTACAAACTTCTCAGAAACAGGTCGGGAGGGCTGGACACGATTCGAGGCTTTCCAGGAATGAATACGGGATGTTCATTAAGAGGCATGAGCGGCAAAGCGTCGGCAACACAAATCGCGCAGGTGTCGGTGTCCTAGGGGGGGGGGTGAGGGTCTTTTCTTTGTTGTTCTGTCTGGTTGTCGCAGTGGAGAGCTTTCTCACTCTGGTTATCGCGTGTGGGGGGGGAGTGGCCGGGGGGGGTCTGAGCAGGGGGGTGATGGCGGTGAAAGATGTGTTTGCAAACTACACCGACAGAAACACTGCGGAGGGGACTAGATACGACTCGAGCATTCCAAATGAACTGGATGTTCATAAGAACGGGGCACGGAGGGGTTAGAGCAAGGTCAACACAAATGCACGGGTGGGGTCAACATGGCCTCAGACGATCTATATCGCAACTGATCCATACTCGCACACGCGCCACGCAGTCTGTGGCACAGGTGACACTTCAGCATCTGTATTGCCAATCAATCGACCACACCCGGGTGGGGGTGGAAGGTGGGGGGGTATGCTGGGTGAGTGGGGGAAGGGGGGTATGCTGCCCTGCGTGCTCACAAACTTCTCAGAAACATCTCTAGGGGGACTAGATACGATTCGAGCATTCCAAAAGAGAAACCGTATGTACATTAGATGCATGAGGCCAGCAGGTCGACAAAAATGCGCAGGTGTGTGTGTTGTGTGGGGGTGGGCTGCTCGACATTGGGGGGGGTATGTGGAGTCGGAGGGCGGGAAGGGGGTATGTGCCCTGTACTCACCAAACTTCTCAAAACACTAGGGACTAGATACGAGTGCTCGAGCATTCCAACGTGCGAATTAATCGGATGTCACTATTGATATGCATGAGGGCAACACTCTACACAAAATGCCGCAGCGTGTGTGCTTGGATGGGTGTTAAGGTGGGTGTGTGTGGGGGTGGTCGGGGTGGCGGCGCCTTGGAGGGCGTGATGGGTGGGGATGTGTTTGCAAACTTCTTAGAACACACTGGGGGGACTTGTTGTGATTGAAAATGCAATTCGAGCAGCTCAAAATGAAACCTGTATGTGTTCGATTAGAGACGCATGTAGGACAAGGTCCAAACACAAATGTGCAGGTGTCGTGTATGGGCGGGGGGGTGGTTAGGGGGGGTGGGCCAGTAGTGGGGCACGGTTGGGGGGGCGGCGGGGGGCGGGTATGGGGGTAAGATGTGTTTGCGACAACTTCTCAGAAACAACACTGCGCCGCAGGGCTGGCATATGATTGCCGAGCATTCCAAAATGAATCGGATGTTCACGTTATGATGCAATGAGCGGCAACGTCTACACAAATGCGCAGGCATGCGAATCTCGTGTGTGTATGGTGTGTTAAGCGGTTGTGGCTGACGTGTGTGGGGGGGGGCGGTGGGGGTATGGCAGCGGTCCGGTGATCGGGCGATTGATTTGCAACACCATCCGCTCAACGATAAGGAGAGCGTGTCATGGCGCCAACTTGCCCGATACCCAACTTTGAGCGTTTCCCAAATGAACCATCGGCCGCGTCCGGCGCTAGGTCATGTTCATTAAGAGGGCACGAGGGACAAGGTCACACCACAAATCGCGCAGGTGTGCTGTATTGGGGAATGCGGTGGTTGGGGTGAGGTGATGGGGAGTTGTCGGGTGTGTGGATCGCGGCCCGTTATACTGAATGTAGATGGCACGTGATGGGAGGGGGGAATGAAGACTAAACGGGGGTATAGGGTATGCTGTAACATCGGTTTCGCTGAACTTTCCTCAGAAAGCACTGGGTGGCTGAATATTGAGTGGCGATTGGCATTCCCAAATGAACCGCAGTGTTCATTCATGCATGCAGATGAGAGGCACACGTCTACACCAAATGCCCGCAGTGTGCGGGTGTGTGTGTGTGGGGTGTGTGTGTTGTTGTGGTGTGGGGTGGGTGGGTGGGGGGTGGGTGGGTGGGTGGG
>JAJSRW010001314.1:0-48036 GCA_022414725.1 Microglena sp. YARC | reverse complement strand
ATGAGTAGAGATAGAGAGATAAGAGGTGAGATAAGCGGAATTGGGAAGGGCTTGTGGCGTGGATTGACATGTCTAGTTGGATTGCCTTGGGTTATGGTGACGAGGGTTATCATATGGATATATATAGAAATAAAGGAACGAAGGTAAAGTGATGGCCCTACACAGTGCCTGAAAAGTTTGCGTGTTTTCTCTCCACACGGGGACGGCAGGCCCAAAGGGGTCGGTATTTGGAGAAGGTAGGAGCCCTTGCTTGGATTTGGTGGCGGGGATACACAAGCAGGAGGCAAGTCAGTTGGCCCGGACAGGGGAAAAAGTGGGCAGTAAGAAGCTACTGCTTAACAGGGCTTAGTATGGTGCACAAGGGCAAAATGCATATGTTTTTTTGACCGCGTTAGTGGGTTATCGTAGTGGTAACAGCAATGGGAACAAGAGCCATGGCGGTCACTGACCTCCCAAAAGTTGGCAATGTCAGGGGCAGTTTTTTTCCGCTCTGGATTCTCTGCCATGCATCCCTCGTCAGTGCCAACCAGCGACGCAGGTGTAAGACACACGCCTTGGCTTTTACGCGAAGTTTGGTTTTGTTGAAGTAAAAGGGTTAAAAAAAGGGGGGGGCCCCCACCCCCAGCCGCAAAAAAAAAAAAAAAAAAAAAATTTTTTGGGGGGGGGGGCGCCCCGCCCCCCGCCCCCCGCCCAGGGGGGGGGGGGGTTGACGCTGCTCAAAGGAATGCACACGCTACACTTCCGCCACTAGAGCACCCTGAACAAAGAATTGCAGGGGAGGCAATGGCAATTGTTATCATGTGTGGCCAGGGTCAGGGTGGGCTGGTAAGGCAAGCACAGAGCAACGCTGGAAAAAAGAGACAAAACAGACACTTGGCAACCCCCAGACAACAGCGCTAATCACACTCACCTGTAGGGCACGGATGCGCTCAAAAGGCTGCCACCGCACTGGCACCAAAGTAGTTGCTGAGGTTCCAGTGATCTGGGTGAGGGTCTTAGTGTCGGCTGACACGGGATATATCCTCATTAATCAAATTTACCGGCCGTGACGGCACTGCTGGGGGCACTGTTCATGGCCTGAACAACACTTGCGCCAACCATTGCTGGGCCCACTTGTGGACGGGCCACAAACGCCACGCGCGGCCCAGCCTTGGCAACGTTGCAGGCACCATAACTGGTCAAGGGCACACAGCCACCAGAGGGGCACAGCAGGCGCATACTAGTCTACAAGGGGGGAAAAGGGCAGATGAGGGTCAGGCGCAAATGAAGAGTATAGGAGGTAAAAACCAAAGAGGGTCAAAGAGGTTGGGGCTAAAAAGGGTAGAAGCTAGCACAACAATCATGTGGAAAAAAGGCTAGGATTATGAGTAATAAAGGAGGGCAACAAGCACATGCACACGGGAAAGAGAGCATAAGCACATACCTGGTTCAAGGTTGGACCAAGGACTGCTTGCCTATCATCACTGGCTATATAGTCAAGGGGAGTGCTTTGCTTCACAAAGGCAAGCGTCACCATTCCCTCCATGAAACAGCGCAAGGCGCCCGCATAACCCTCATACAAGGAGTCAGGGCCACAAACCAGCCTGCAGGTCAGGGTGGGGAAAAGAGCAACTTTTGAAATAACCAAAACTTGCAAGACGGGGCAGGGGAGAGTGCAGAGACAGGGGCATGGCATATCAAAACAAGCACAAGTGCAGGACAAAGGGGGGGTCTGATGTATGAAGAGGAGGGGGTTTTCTCAGAAAGAGTTTGGCCCCTCAATGCTAAGACAGGCATCATCTCCCAAACATTACATGGGGCTAGAAAGATCTAGCCATAGCCTAACGCCTCCACCGTGCCACAGCCGTCACAGAGGCCGGCTGAAAGCTTGCGCCGTTTGAAGTAGGTGCACACCTGGCGCACACACTGTGCTGAGAAGGAGCAACTGGGGGGAGACAGATAGATAAAAAGGCAGACAGCGTTACAGAAGATGACGTAGA
Source organism: Microglena sp. YARC (assembly GCA_022414725.1). Taxonomy (NCBI): domain Eukaryota; kingdom Viridiplantae; phylum Chlorophyta; class Chlorophyceae; order Chlamydomonadales; family Chlamydomonadaceae; genus Microglena; species Microglena sp. YARC. The sequence continues at coordinate 46,057 of JAJSRW010001314.1, read as the reverse complement.
AACAACCTTAAATGCATGCACAGTTTCAGAGGAAATACATTCACTTGTCAACAACAGGGTAGACAGCAGGCTGACTCACCGTCTCAGCTCATCTTCGATGTTTGGCATTGCTGGAGACCAAGGCATAACATTACTAGATGTCATGTAACCCACAGGCAGAGTGAGCCAGAGGTCTTGCGGAAGCCAGTGTGGCAAGAGCGCTGGCCTGCAGCGGCAAAACGGGGGGGGGGGGGGAGGGTCATTGTACAACAGGGCATGGAGGTGGGGAACATGCTGCTGGAGGGCTAAGCAAGCACACAGGGCTCAGAACAGCAACATGAGGCCCTGGAAGGGCAAGGAAAGACAGGTGCATTGCTAGCCTACCTTGAGATTGCTGAAGGTGGGGTTTGTGCGAGCATCACACCACGACTTCTTGACAACAGCAACGCCAAAGTAGCTGATGCCCTCACCAGCTCCTGAAGTGCCATAGTTCTCTCCAACAATAGGGACCAGGCCAAAGTCGGTATTGGACAGGTAGAGCTGCTCACCTGGGGTGTGCAAAATACACAAAGCAGGAGGGACGTTAGTTAGTTGTCTGGTGGTGTATAGTGTTGTTAGTGGCGTGGCTGTGGCGGTGTGATGGTGATGGAGGTGTGGTGTGGTATGCTGGTGTGAGTTGGTTGTGTGTGCTGGTATGGACGTGGTGGGCGTGTTGTGTGGTGGTGATGTAGGTGTGGTGTGGAGGTAGTGGTAGTGGTGGTGGTAGTGGTAGTGGTGGTGGTGGTAGTGGTAGTGGTGGTGGTGGTGGTTGTGGTTGTGGTTGTGGTGCCCTGGGTGTTGGTGCTTGTGGCAGTGGTGGGTGTTGGTTAACATTTTTCGTGGTGTTTGGTGGGTGTGTTGGTGGGTGGTGTTGGTGGGTGGTGGTGTTGGTGGTGTCAATTGCAGTTGTTGCAGTGGTGGCTGTAGTGGATGGGGTAGCGGTAGAGGAGATATAATCGACACAGTTGAGGGGTGGTCAGTGTGCTGGCGTGGCAGGCACGGATCGACTTTGGGGCACTGACCTCCGAAGTTGGCAATGTCGGCAGTCCCGTCTTTAATTCTCTGCATGCAACCTTCCGCAGTAGTACCGGCAACGCAGTCGTATGAAAGTGCACCCTCGCCAAAGTTGCTGTTGAAGTATGCGGCGCATTGTTTGCGGCGGTTGATACTGCTGAGAGGGATGCAAACTGTGACAGCTGCCACCTGGACTGTCCCAACCTGGGCCAGGGAACAGTGCAAAAGGATGTTAGTTGATGCGCATAGTATCGACCACCATTATTGCAGCTTTCGTGTGCACATCAAGAACCACATGAGCTGCATACAAGGCACATACAACATCGCTGGCGCAGGCGGGAACGCTTACCAGTAAAGCTATAAGCGATACGGCCAACATGGCCGATCGAACACACATCATGTCGTGCATGGCGTTCCAATGATGATTGGAGGTGCATGCATTCCATGCGCCGACTACTTATGTTGAGGGGTGCGTGCTTCACACGCCTCGCGTGAGCAAGGCACGCACCCCCAGGCACGCACCCCTTTGAGCGCTACTCCTGGCGGTCTGGCATGATCTGGAACCAGTTTGGCGTACGCGTACGGGGTTTCGGGAATATCTTCGTGACTTCCTCACCAGACCGAATCTGACGAAGTTAAGCATACCTATGCGACTGGTTTGACGACAGCATTCCGAATCCGCGCTTGTTTTTTGGCGGATCCCCTCATCAAAGGGCGGGATCCCCCAGGGTTGCCCATTTGTTCCGTCCGACGACCGACCGCCGACATCCGTCTGACCGTGATGAAGCCTGAACGTCAGCCAACGGTCTCGGACCTAACTCGCTTCCGTTGCCACCTGTTGCTCCGTCGCGATCAGTCTCCGCCATTTTTAGCGTCGCACGCGACGCTGCATAGAGCTTGTCGAGAATGAGTAAATGTGTCGAGGTGATGCTCGAGCAGTGAACTCCACAGGTTCTAGGTACACCAAGTGTGAAAGTTGGGCCAAACTAGAAACTAGGTATTTCCTCCCCAAACTTCTTGGGTATATCCGTATATGGAGGGTAATTGAAATAGTAGGGTGCCCTAAGGGCCCCTGCGGTGGTCGGCCCAAGGGTTAGTAAGTTGAACTTAGCGAAGACAGGCGGGCAGGCAGTTCGCAGGACCTAGGCAAGGGCAGCCATGTCGTAATCGGGAAGGGGAGGCGAGTCGAAGGTCGCAAGACGCAGGACGGAAAAATGAGACGCCAGATTGGTCTTCTAGGAATTCGACGTTATATATAGCCCTTCAATCATTCAGCGCTTGCATAAGTGCACTATTGCTTCCGGAATTAAAGCCGCCCCCGTTGTTGAAGGTTATTGTTTTATCCAGCTTCGCATCTAAGTCGGACCTAAGGACTTCATTTCGACCGTCCCAACCGCCCGGGGGGGTAAGGCGGATGACAAAAACTTCCGACATAGGTACCTGTATATGTAAACAAATTCCTTGTGACCCCCCGCTTTTCAGGCACTTTTTATAGCCCTCAGAATGACATGGGAGTGGAAGTAGGGGGTTCCTCTACTAAATACCAGTTCATTTATGCTATTGGGGTAGAGATCCACCACATATTATGCCCAGGGCAGAGGGGAGGGGAGGTGGGGGGACTTTCTCTCCCTCTCTCTCTCTCTCTCTCTCTCTCTCTCTCTCTCTCTCTCTCTCTCTCCACACACACACAACTCCCTAACCAACACGTGTACAACAACGCACACAGTGAGACCCCAGGGCAGGTCACTGCTTCTTCTTGTTCCCTTCCCGTCACTACTGTTCGTCTGTTTTCGCTCTAGTGCCTAGTGCTATTTGATGTTATTCGATGGACCCAGAATAAAAGGGCACTACCTGCGACAAGTGTGGTAAGCCATTGATTTGCGGCGACCACGGAAACTAAGAGCGCCATCAGAATTATCTTGCGCGCTGAGAGAATGACACCTTTGGATGGAGAGAAGGACAGAGTCCTACTGGTAATCTAACTCTGACACGTGCTTGGCTGTAGTCGAACCCAATCCAACCCAACCCACCCAACCCAACCCAACTCAACTACTCCCCCCCCCCCCCCCCCCCCCCAAACCCAACGCAACTAGCAGTACAAAACGAGGAAGTGCACATTCCTCAGCGATCCGAACTTAATGGTGCAGGCTCTTCTTTTTTAGTACCGGTAATAGAGAGAGAGACTGCAGACTCAATCGTTACAGTAGATAGAATATGTCTTCTATATCATCGACTTACTCTATGTCAAGTCGCACAGTGGCGATGATATAGGCATGTAGTCTATAGTGCACAGTACTGCATGGCGGCAGGTAACTCGGGACCTGGTAGTAACCGGCCGGTACTTTTCCTACTCAGGTAGCAACATATAAGTCGTCTACAACCTCCCCCCCCCAATCCCTGGTATCCTTGTGGACACGAATTCCTGGGATTTACTGAGGGGCAAAGGGAACTATTTAAATATATATAAGGAGGCCTGTAACTACCGGTAGAGCTGGTCTGCTTTGTCAATAACGAGATAATAAAATCATTCAAGTCATGACTGAGGAAGGAAGCGCTTGGGGGGCCTCATAGTATATGGGGCAATAAATATATACGCTAGATGAAGCTGATGGGAAGGTGCAGGATCAAAAGGTGGATAGATCTGCAGGGCATCACTAAAAGTCAGGTGGGATAGATCTGCAGGGAAGGTACAGCATTATTCACAGTTGCTGAAGAGAGGAGCTGCAGGGAAGCTGAAGGATCTAGCTTATTGCTAAAGGGGAAAATACTGCAGAAAATGTGCAGGCTAGGGTAACTACCTGTGTTCTTTGTTAAGAACAGGATGTATGTGAACTGATCCCCCCATGATTTGGGAGCTAAGTCTATGACAAGGTCTACAATCTGAGAAGGCATCATGTTTTAAACTGAAGGTGGAGATTTCCCTTGTCGCTTCATATATTTTTTCCAGGTGGATAAATAAGATAAATAATGAGGTATATCCAGTGCCAGTTTAGACAAATTTATGATAGCCTGGCAGTGTACACTACTGCTTTTGTGAGGGAGACTTCAGGGGTGTGCAAAGGAGTACCAATGTAAATTAGGGCAAGAAAACTAAAGGGGATAAATACTGGTGCTGTACATGTGGCAGTACAGGGATTAATTCCTAGAGTGTTCAACACTATTTTACTGGTCAAACTTTCTAGAGTCATGCCCACTAAGTGCCATGGGGGGCGGGGGGGGCGGGGGTATCTATCCTGAGCCAACTGCTTGGTCATCTCGATCAGGAAGACCTCAAAACTTCTGGGCTGTGATGGCAGGGTTGGGGGATACAGCTGGATCAGGATGTAGTCCATAGGTGTCCAGTTCAGGCTAAAGTCATTGATGCAGATCACATGCCCCCCAGGTTGCACACAGCTCTGGGGTAAAAGTTGAGGACTGCATAGCGGGCTTGTACTATGGCAGCCTGGAGACAGATGGCCCACTGCAGAGTGGCTTTGTTCTTTCTGGTCACTGTGGGGTAGGCCTGGACACGTAGTTGCAGCCTCTTGGTGTGCTTGATAAGGGGTGCACACACTGTGGATGGGTCAGAGTGCATGTCTCTTGAGGGGTGCTGGAGGATCTCATCTTGCAGGAGTTGGGGAAACTTGGGGTGGAAGTCGTTAACCATCTGTCCTAGTGTTTTTCTCAAGCTATCTTTGATGAGGGGAGCAGTGGGATGAAAGTTGAGTCTCTGAAGGTAAACTGCAAACCTGAAGCGAAGGTCCCCAGAGTGGTTGATGAACATGAAAGTAGTGGACACAGTAGTAGGGGACACATTGGGGTTCATCACACGGAAGGGTAAGTCCCCCCCTGCTTCAGGGGTGCCAGCTTGGATCCAGTCAGGGAAGTCAAGGTACTCCCGATTAGGAGACAGGAGGTATGGCAGGCCGGATTGGAACAGGCCATGACCTTGTGGTGATCCATCATACTCCTCATATATACACTCTTCTGAACTGGTACCTCAGGGCATCTAGCTCTCTTCTGCCCTGGTCTTGGTCTTGGTCTTGGTCTTGGTCAGGTATGAGGGCTAGGGGTGTTGGAGGAGTAGTGGTGATGTGTGTACACATGCGTGTTTCAACAATCCAGTAAGGCATCTGGAGGAACGGGGCAGGTCTGTCGCTTAGTCCCTGGCGCCAAGTCTGCAGTGGTGCTGGGGGAGTAGGAGTCTGGGGCACTACTGCAGGTTGGGGCACTGGTGGCTGAAAGGGCAGATCCCCATCAGGGACTGGAGAATGGGAGAGCATCATGATACACACAGGTGGGGTCTTAAGCTTTACTGACCTCCAGTACTCTTGGCATCCAGTGGTGTGCTTGGTCTCCCAGAGAGTCTTGGAGTCATCTAAGGAACTTGTTTGCAAGTCTGGGCATGCCTGGGAGGTTCTGATGACATCAGTCATGTAGAGTCCATGTTGCTTGCTGCAGGACAGTACCTGCTTGGAGGATGACTTCTTGTTGATGGTGAAGACTGCAGCTTGTCGTGTCATGGACACAGACAGTTCAGGTGACCTCTGGAGGGCAGCATGGACACTGAGGATGTTACAAGCGCTCTTGGGTGGTTCCAGAAGTACATCTTTCAGGATTATCAGTGATCCATCTAGTCGCTTCAGGTAGGCTCTGCCTTTCTTGTGGCAGATGATGGGTGGAGCATCTGCAGAGGCAAGCCTGAGGATGACTGGATCATCAGAGACATCCCTGAGGAGAGAAGGGTTGGCTTTAAACGCCTCCGATACCAGAAATGGTTCGCAGCCAATAGCAATGATGAGAATGGCTTGATTCCCTTTACATCCGCCTTACATAAGCAGCATCAGATTCGTTCTATAGAGCACAGTTTTGGAATGGGTTCCATTGGCTGAACACAGAAAGAATGAGGGTGGTGGATAGAGCACACATCCCTCGTTCAATGAGACACTGTCAAATGTGTGGGTTCCAAAAACCTGAGGATAAAATGCATATGTTTGAGTGCCTTTTTTATAATGATATTCGCCTCCGCTACCAGAAGCTGTTTACAGATATTTATAGGCATGTCCATTACATTACATTACATTACATGTTAAAGTCTACTTGACACCGCGAGGGTGTATGAGACTCTGTGCTTTAAACAAAAAGAAAAAGCACCCACAAAGCAAAAAACCCCATTACATCAGGGGTGTGTCGAGTACAAACAAACCAAGCTCCAACCACCATTTTGGTGGGTAGGTATTAAACCCCTAAGAGCCGGACCCAGATCTCAACCACTTACAGTGGCGGAGGTAAGAAGCTAACAAATGAGAAGTCACAAGAAGAAAAGAAAAAAAAGGGATAATAAATTACGGTGCCACAAAGCAGTCCAGGGCTTCCTGTCTTGCTCTTCTACAAGTAGAAAGATAATCGGCTAGGTTGCTCCAGAAAGTCTTAGTGCCATTTCCATTCATTAAGGTTCTGAATGTGGAATCGCAGAATTCCACATTCCATACGGTTAAGTCGGTATCCTCATGGACATGCCTATAAATATCTGTAAACAGCTTCTGGTAGCGGGAGGCGAATATCATTATAAAAAGGGCACTCAAACATATGCATTTCAATCCTGCAGGTTTTTTGGAACCCACACATTTGACAGTGTCTCATTGAACGAGGGATGTGTGCTCTATCCAACACCCTCATTCTTTCTGTGTTCAGCCAATGGGAACCCATTCTAAACTGTGCTATATAACGAATCTGATCCTGCTTATGTAAGGCAGATGTAAAGGGAATCAAGCCATTTCTCATCATTGCTGTTGGCTGCGAACCATTTCTGGTATCGGAGGCGTTTAAAGCCAACCCTTCTCTCATCAGGGATGTCTCTGACTGCATTGGTGTCACTTGGGTACTTAAACTCCATGACTCAAAAACTTCAGACATAATACCTTCGACATCGACAGCCTCCAAAATGTTGAGGTTTTTTACTGGATCCTAGTTGTGGAGAGCACAACGTAAGTCATGACCCAGCCAGTGTATGTTGGAATCAAAAAAGATTCCTCAAGAGCCATTCTAATGAGATCCTCAGGTTTCTTTATCTATGGTCTTGTTCCAGAAGCGCAAAGCTTGTTTAAGCCAAGCAAAACACAACGGGGTTCTACGCAGCTCTTCCATGATAATATTAGATGTAGTAGATTGGCGAAACACCCAACATTTGTTTAAGTATACCTTATGCCATTTTCTCACAAGCATGGTCATTTGAGATAAGTGTGTTGGTTCATAATAGAAGGAGCCCACACCTCACATCCAAAATTCAGGATAGGTTGTACAAGAGAATCAAACAGGTGGGTGAGAATATCAATATTGTATATCTCCATAGTAATGGCATCGCCTACGGAGCATGTGGTGAGCCTTTTGGGCCTTAGCGAGCATCCTAGAAAAAGCAGCTTTTGTACGATTGCTTGAGTCACCATCCACAAAGAGGGATCCCAGGTAGATAAAATATTACTTTGTAGAAAGCTGTGCTCCATCATAGACAAATTTGTAATCAGGATCCATACGGGCCTCATCCAGAATTGCTTGTTTGAAACGACAATCTCAGTTTTTCTTTATATTCAACAGCCATCTTAGTAGCCTCGCAGAAATCTCTCAGGCAGTCAAGCATCGCTTGCATATCTGCCGGGGATTCTGCCATTATAGCTAGGTCATCAGCATAAAGTAACAATTGCAGAATCTTTCCCCTAAGCTCAGCCCCTACATTTGGGAGCTTGGATTGGAGGAACGATTCAATTATACCAATGAACAGACCGAATAGGAGTAGGGATAGGGGGTCTCCTTGTTTAACTCCTACAAGGGATGGAAAGGAGGATCCAATGTCCCCATGTAGGCAAACTTGGAAAACGACATGATTATACATGGACTTCAGAATACTAAGATAGGGGTCTTTTACTCCTAGCCTTGCTAAGCAATCCCATAGCAAGTCTCTTTTGACCCAATCATAAGCCTTCTTGAAATCGACAAAAGCCACAAAGAGTGGTTTTTTCTTCCCTCTATATTTATCTACAATATGGTTAAGAATGAATGATGCATCCGCAGTACCCCTACCACTTCTAAATCCATATTGGCCAGCGACTCTGAGGTTGAATTCTTCTGGCCAATCATCTAGTCTACGTAGCATGCAAAGGGAGAAGATCTTTCCTATGGAGTTGCTCACCGCAAGACCTCGATAGTTGTCCTTGTCATAAACACTGCCTTTGGATTTGGGTACGGGTACCAAGGCAGCTGCAGCCCAGGGTACCCGTACCCGTAGCCCGGGTACCAAGGCAGCTGCAGTCCATGAGGATACCGACTTAACCGTATGGAATGTGGAATTCTGCGATTCCACATTCAGAACCTTTATGAATGGAAATGGCACTTATACTTTTTGGAGCAACCTAGCCGACTATCTTTCTACTTGTAGAAGAGCAAGACAGGAAGCCCTGGACTGCTTAGTGGCACCGTAATTTATTATCCCTTTTTTTCTTCTTGTGACATCTCATTTGTTAGCTTCTTACCTCCGCCACTGTAAGTGGTTGAGATCTGGGTCCTGCTCTAGGGGGTTTAGTTTAATACCTACGCCATCAAAACGGTGGTTGGGAGTTTGGTTTGTTTGTCCTCGACACACCCCTGATGTAATGTTTTTTTTTGCTTTGTGGGTGCTTTTTCTTTTTGTTTAAAGCACAGAGTCTCATACACCCTCGCGGTGTCAAGTAGACTTTAACATGTAATGTAATGTAATGTAATGTAATGTAATGTAATGTAATGTAATGTAATGTAATGTAATGTAATGTAATGTAATGTAATGTAATGTAATGTAATGTAATGTAATGTAATGTAATGTAATCAAGCTCCTGAACATGGGGCAGGTAGTTGGATTGGCTGGTGACATGAGCAGTTGCACCAGAATCACACATCCAGTTCTCTTCCAGGGCATGACTGAAATTCAGGGGGGAGAAGGCTGTAGAGCCAGGTCAATATTGGTAGTCATCATCATCATAGTCTGAGGCAAGTGCTGGCATGTCATCATCATCATCTTCTTCTAGCGTGTAAGCATCATGGTCACTCATATGGGCAAAGAAAGCAAAGTTTTCCAGGGGAGCATAGGACACAGACTTGCCTCTCTTGTTGTCATCAGCAAACTTTGCAGGGCAGTGGTCAATGCCAGGGGCCAGAGTCAAAGCCATGAAGTTGTGCTGATGGTTGTGCTCCTCACTGTCTGATGAGTCAGATGTTGAGGCTTCTCCATCAGCAACATTGGCGTGGCGGCCTCTGGGAGTCTGGAATTGCTCTTGTACCTTCATCGGTCAGATCCAGTCCTCTTGCCAGATCTGTCCTTGGGGGGGGGGGGGGACTTGGATCCAGTGGTGGCAGGCTTGGATGGAGCATCTGTCACAGGCTTGTAGGCTCCTCTGGTATTCTCACTTGGCATCTGCAGGGTATATATGGACACTCATTTCTCCGCCTCTCTGCTTTCTATCCTATATATTACAACCAATCCCCTACCCGATCAACCTTTTTATCTAACCTAGAGGTAGAAGAGGGTGATCAGGATGAGGAAGAGGATGAGGATGACCCCATGGCCCACTGGTGCTAAACCTCATGGATAAAAAATATTGGTCGGCTTGGTGATTGGTTGTAATAGGCTGAGCATGCCATTTGTATTGGACGAGACAGTGGTTGGGATAGGCAAAACGTGTTACTTTGATAGGCTGGGGCATATTAGGGGCATGGGGGACCTAATACCCAGGCCCTACCTCTCATGTAACATTGGTGATGACGGCGCTATGTCCGTGTGCCCACACACGCTGATTGTATTGTCTGATTTGGGTTTTCTTGCTCCACATATGGTGCATGGTTATAGGAGCAGCACCAGTAGATATGCCTTTTCAAGCTATACAAAAATGCGCCCTACTTTGACCCCCTAATAATTATTGTGGAGGAGATAATGGCCTTCAGGTGGGTTCCGGAGCCAGGTGTGTGGGTGGGTGGTACACCCAGCAAACTTTTTGGGAAAAAGAGTGACTCTGTGGAATTCCCCCCCCCCCCCCTCGGGCGGGCTTAGTAATTAGCGGTTGACCCTTCTTCAGTGCCAATATGTGTATTCTAGTTGAGAATAAAAATGGCTGGAAACAAATGGAGAATGCGTAACTTTTGTGCCTGATATTCCGCCTTTTAGCCATGATTGGGCCCAGTGGCAGTCTCAGGGAGCTGCCTAGAAGCTCGTGCTGCTAGCCTAAAAGAAACACAGTGAGTGAGAGATAGATTGCTTGTAGGAGAGAGAAGCTCGAGTTCAGTGCCAAGTGTTGCTGCCCCCCCCTCCCCCCCCCCCCCCCCAGCCCCCCCCCCCCGTGGCCCAGGCGGGCCTAGGTCATCCCCGGGCCGGGGGTCATCCCTAAGATCCATAGCCGTAGCCAGCCGTAGCTGGTCACCTGGTCACTGTCTGTCCACGGCCGATTCGTGGAAGTCACTTCTCACACTCTGCCCAAGTTCACTCGACCGTAATATCGGGATATCTCCTCGCGAAGTCCTATCCTAGCAAGCCTCCACATAGCTCCACATAGCTCTCCCGGTCTCCCCGCATTTATACCCACCGAATACACGATTAGTCAGAGCGCCAGAGAGGATTGGACCAAACGCCAACTGACCTGACCCGAGCCGTCTGTTCCACCGTTGGGCGTCTGTTTCACCGTTGCTGTCTGAATCGGCCCCGTTGCCTGATCTACCTACTTGTGGACCGCGCGCGCACACGACTTGCTGCACGTTGTGTGCCCGACCACTGGCTGAAAAGAATCACCACCAGCTCAGCCTGCATGCAGCTTCACCTGCATGGTGGTATCCAAGCCTAGGTCTCTATCAATGGTCCCTTTGGCAACGTAATCTTGCCATCCAGACCGGTGAATCGCGCGTGTATGTGAATTGCCCATCAAAGCAGCACCTCCTTCCGTGTTGTTCAGAGGTGTCGAGGAAAGAGAGCCTACAATGTCGTCGCCTCCCTTGGAGCTCGGTCAGGGTGGGTCCCCCCACCTCTGGCGAGAGGAGATCATAGTCATATTCAGCCTGGCCATCCCCACCATCGCGCAAACAGCGTCACAGCAGGTACGCGCAATGGTTCTCATTCTTGTCGAACTCAAATTCGGTTTAAATTCGGTTGGATTTGGCTGCTAGGGTCTCATGGCTCATGTGGGGGTATATTGGAAATTGGAATTGGCTAATCGTGGATTTAGCTGGAAAGCAAAATTTGCTGATCAATCCTGCTAGGATTTTGACACTTATTACCACGAGCACTTCACGTCCTGTGAGTAACTGCATTACACGGTTACAACAATTTCAATTTCAATTACCACGAGCAGCAGCTTCTAGGCAGTTCCCCTGACTGGCTAGTCAAACAAACCTGATGCAACCAAGTGCATCTTGAAGCTGAAACAACCAGCTTTCCTATATCGTTGCCATCTCGGGGCTTGGCCCAATGGCTAGCTCAGGGAGCTGCGTAGAAGCTGCTACTCGCAGTTGAAAATAAAGCTATGCTGCTTCCCGCCATGGACTTGAAATTGGAAGAAGATGGCCAGCAGCCCTGAGTGGGCTGAAAAACCTAGCAACAATACAATACAGTACAATACAATACAATACGATACGATACAATACAATACAATACAATACAATACAATACAATACAATACAACACAAGTCAGTTCAGTTCAGTTCAGATCAGTTCAGTTCAGTTCAGTACAGTTCAGTTAAATTCAATTCAATTCAATTAAATCCAATTCAGTTAAGTTAAATTAAATTAAATTCAATTCAATTCATGCTGAACAATTTTGTGCTACGCCGTTGCCCTTGCAGCTGTTGCTCACCACCAACCAGCTGATTTTCTTAGGCCACATCGGCACTCTTGTGCTTCCAGCAGCATCCTAGTTGGAACTTTAAACTGCTTACTTGGCAATTGCGATGCTCAACTAATGGTTGCTATGCCGATGACCCCACCAATACCTACCAATCCACTCATCTGTATCAGCCTTACTCTGCCTTCTTCTGCTGCCCCCCCCCCCCCCCCCCCCCCATCCACCACTTACCCACCAATCCACTCATCCCACCCATCCACTCATCCTTGCAGCTGATGCTCACTAACACACACACACACACACACCACTACCCACCCATCCACTCATCCTTGCAGCTGATGCTCACTAACACACACACACACCACTACCCACCCATCCACTCATCCTTGCAGCTGATGCTCACTAACAAACACACACACACACACCACTACCCACCCATCCACTCATCCTTGCAGCTGATGCTCACTAACAAACACACACACACCACTACCCACCCATCCACTCATCTTTGCAGCTGATGCTCACAACTGACCAGATTTTCTTGGGCCACATTGGAACGCTTGAGCTTGCAGCAGCAGCTTTGGGACTTACCTTTTCGAACATCCAACTTTTCTTTCTCATGGGAGCGGCTTCTGCCCTCGACACCCTAGGTACGTACCACCACCACCACCACCGCCCTTTACACCCTAGGTATGTACCTCCACCACCACCACCGCCCTTGACACCCTAGGTATGTACCTCCACCACCACCACCACCACCACCACCGCCCTTGACACCCTTGGTATGTACCACCACCACCACCTCCACCACTGACAGAATGACACCAATAGGTGGAGAGATGGACAGAGATAGTTTAACTCAGGCAATAATTAAAGCAAGGCGCGCCGCTAAGGCGCCCCTGGAAGGTTCTCACAGATGAGGTTACGGCTAAGACCTGCGGCTGTGTCCACGTGTTCACACGCCACAGACAGTGAGACTGACCTAATGGTCACCGAACTCTGACACTCCACCTGGTCAGGTGAACTGTAATAAAACTTAGCTCCGTAACCGAAAACTAACTGAGAAAACGAAGAACTGTAAAACTCCACCTGTTGAGGTAAAAGGAGAAATATAAAAAGAAACACTGGTGACTCCACCTCAGAAGTGAGGAAGGAATACGCCATGTAACCAAAGCTATGTTATATTAAAATAACCAAACACCATATCCAAGAGATTCTACCAAACATTCCTCAGAATGAAGCGAAATAAAAAACAAACCAAAAGAAAAGCAGGACCAGAACAAAAGAAGTGTTCAGAAACGCTAAGTAATGCCCATATCCAGACAGGCAAGTCAGAACCCAAAATGTCCACATGATTAAGTGGATGGGCTACACCTGTAAGTAGCTCCACCTAATGAAAAGTACACCTGCAAAATCAAAAAAGGAGGTGTAGGATGGAACAATCCGTCGCACTCAGAGCATGCACGACAAGGAGACTTGCCCAATAAGGAAGGGGAAAGATCCATACCAACCTAAAAATCCTGAATGCAAAACTCACAGCCAAATAATCAGCAAATGCAAATCATGCAAGTGCGAGAATAGCAAAAGCGACAAATAGCAAAATCAGCTAAAGTATGCAAGATCGGCCTCGGTAGCACCTCCCACGGTGGGACCAGGGGCAGACCTAGAAGACACCAGAACTAGTAGCTCCCAATAGCTCTAGGAACAACCCAAACCGAAAACCCAGACAGATCTCATTAAGGATAGTCTCTATCAGAAATCCCAGAAAGGGGGAAAACCAATATCCAAAACTGTAAGAAATTATATTCCTACTGTACACACAAATCTGAACCAGGCCTGTATTAATATCCCTCCAAATACACGGGTTACCCAATCTGTCTCCACCTAATTTACCAACACGGGTGAAGTAAAGGTAAACCACAAAAGGAAAATCCCATTAAGAGCTCACATAGCAGTGCTATCCTGCGGAAGGGCTTAACCGAATTTCGACGCAGGGACAAGCAAACCTAGGACTGCTGGTCATAGCCATGGCAGCCATAGGCACACAGTACACAACGCAAAGAGTCTAGAAAAAACTAGGAGGGAAAATCCTAAATGTTCAGCCTATAAAACCCAAAGGGAAGAGCTAAGAGGAACGCTCGAGCACCATGCCTCGCAAACCAATCCAAACAAGATCCCACATGTCACACTAGCAGTACAGTCTAGTGAAGCCAGATCGACCTAGCCATTTCAGTCCAATGCATCCAGCCAGCTCCACCTCCAGCCTGGAAGCTCCACCTTGTCCAGGAGTAGATGGCATAACATTCATCACACATCCAGTCCAGCCGGATCCTCCAAGCTGCAACACCCCCAATATCACTTGAGCTGAACTATACCCAAACCAAGCGATCAAAAAATGCCAAGCGCAGCTGGACATCCAACACATGTACATCCACGTGTACATCCAGCACTTGTACATCCAACACCTCTCATACATAGCAGCAAGCAACTTATCATACTTTGCAAGATCCTAGAAAACAGGAACCAGAAATAAGATCCCGTAGCATCTACAAACAATCCACAGAAGTATCAAAGTAAAGTTCAAATCTGCTGGAAAAAAGCAAATAATGCCTAGATACCCAGATGGGCAGGGCAGAAACCAAAGCTGGTGTCAAGCGAAAACCGGCTCATCCAGAGTGGGATAGAGCGTAACAGCCAAATATGCCACTCAATGCAATCGGGCAGCCAAATAAAGCACAAATGCAAAACCTGCAAAGGCGATAAATAGCTAAGCAATGACAAGCAAAAGCGGATCAAGGAATCTAGACCTGCCACGAACAGCTGCTCCCACTGTGGGACTAGCTGCAGACCTATAGAACTCCAGAACAGTAGCTACAAAAAGCTATCTAGGAGGACGCTCGTCCGTGGGGGGTATCGCCCCACATTAGCAATCTACCATCCCCAGCAACCCATTCAAACACCAAAACTGCTCATCTTCTAGAGCTTTAGTGAAAGCATAAGCCATGTACAACGCTCAAGAATCTCTGACGAGACGAAATCGGCTGAATAGGTGCAGTCAAGACTACCATATTCCAAACCGGGGAGTCTGGGATTACAGGGCCTCGGCCTCCTGATTGTCCAGCTCCTACAGGAGTCACACATACTCCTACACCAGTTGCCCCACCCCAACCAGGAGCAACTGTGCTCGTGGGTGATAACATCTCGGACACTTCGGCCGTGTCCTCAACTACCCTATCCTACTCTGAAGTGCGACAATCAAGAGCCTGCAGGGTAGCCCTAAGAGGCACATCATGCAGAGCTGCAGTAGGCTCGGGAGCAACCCCGGAATTTACTGCCAGCCCTTGTCTCGGACTTATCCCTAAAACCCTAAGGGGTGATAACTTCCCCTACACCAATTGCCCCACTCCAACCAGGGGCAACTGTGCTCGTGGGGGACAAAATCTCAATCGCTTCGGCTGTGTCCTCGACTATCCTCCTCCCGTCCGAAGCGCGACTATCGGACAATCGAGGGGAAGCCAACAGAGTAACATCATGCAAATCTCCAGTAGGCTCGGGAGCAACCCCGGAATTTACTGGACTACTCCGACTCGGATCAGCCCCACTACCACCACCATCTCCTAAAAGACGCACACTAGGTGAAAAGACCTGAGGCCCACGGGAAGTCCATAAAAAGGAACACTAACTGAAAGATCAGACCCCCCCTCCATGGCTCACTAAAGTCCTGGGGAACGAGGTAGGACCCAGATTCCGGTCCGCGGCCGCGACCGCTGAACGGTCGCGTAAACGCATGTGGAACCCTGTGCCTGCCGCGGTCCCCAACGGTGAGCCGTCTGGAGTTGGTAAAGCTACACTTTGTGCCCCGGACTGTTGATAGCAGTTTCGGGGCAGTCAAGCAAAAACAATAACCGTTGAAAGGGTCCTGCTAGGAACGGGAGCTGGACCAGCTCCCTCATACCAATCCACATCACGAGATTAAATGACCCTATGCAGATCAGGCAGCTAGAGTTGCCCAGCCTCATTCACGGCGGGTTAACCTATCATTTCCCATAAGTGCGTGCCATTAGTATCCCCTAACGCCAAATAATCTCCACTTCTGCCGCGACCAGGGCCATGACGGCCTCCACCTCGGCCCCCAGCTGGGGCGATGTCCGGCGCTGCGAAACCCGGTTGGGGGGTAGAGGGATCGGCACCCGTAGCGGTGCTGTCCGTACCCCCCTGCTTCATGCCACCTCCAGAATCTCTAGTTCCAGACGCTGTAGGACGTTATAGTGCAGGCTCTGGCGAACCATACGGCTGTGCCGCGGTCCGCCAGATTGAGCTGATGGTCCTCCAGCTTGATCAAAAAATTATCCAGAAGGTCCTCCCAGATGTTGAGAGGGGCCCGAGCTCCTCTGTCCACTCGTCCAGTCAGCGCCTGCGGCGGGCTTGATGACGCGCATTGCGGCACTCAAGCCATGCAGGCGTAGTCCATTGCGGAGCTGAAAGCTCCGATTTTGAACCGTCCCAGCGGTCAGTACAGTCTGATTGACTGTAGGACCGAGTGGTGTCATCTCGGAAATAAACGCGCAGTGGTTACGCATAGATAGGGACCATGACCTGACAGAATGACACCAATAGGTGGAGAGATGGACAGAGATAGTTTAACTCAGGCAATAATTAAAGCAAGGGGCGCCGCTAAGGCGCCCCTGGAAGGTTCTCACAGATGAGGTTACGGCTAAGACCTGCGGCTGTGTCCACGTGTTCACACGCGTGGACACGCCACAGACAGTGAGACTGACCTAATGGTCACCGAACTCTGACAACCACCACCACCACCACCACCACCACCACAACCGCCCTCCACACCTCATGTACGTACGTTTTATGCCTAAGGTTTGAACAGTAGACCCAGTGACTGAGTGAATCTGAGGTGCTTGTGCCTGGGTATGTTAGTGTTTTTGGGTTACAGTCCAGGGGTGCCCTACCAGGCTAAAAGGACTTGCCCAACCTTGCATAATCATGAAGTACGGCCAAACAACCAACTCAAATGACTAACTCATCTAAAAATGGGCCTAACCGTTCTATTAAGTAAACTCCCGCAGTAACATTCCTCCCTTTGCAGGAGGGGATAGTTGGAACTAGCAGAAGCTGTGAGCTACAGGGTACTACATTTTGTCAAATTGGGCAGCGCTAAAAGCGCACAAGCGTCAAATTAGTCAGCCTTTTTTAGTGCAAAAAGCGCAAAAACTGCGCGCTGCGCCCACTGGGGGTTGAAAAACTGCGCGAAACGCGCAGTGGGGCTCAAAAAGCGTGCCGCACGCGCTTTGTAGTACCCTGGTGAGCTAGTCCCCCACTGCAAATTTGGGGGTCTTTGGCACCCTTTTCTTTGGCTTGAAAGGGTGCATTATGGGAGAAATGGGGTACCAATAGGGTGCAGAAATAAACGCTGAAGACACATTTAATTTGCAGTCCCTGACAAATCGTGAGCCGGAGTGTACAGCAGGCATGGCTTTTCTTTTCAGCTTCGAGCAGCAGCTTCTTAGCAGCTCCCTGAGCCAGAGTGTACAGCAGGCATGGCTTTTCTTTTCAGCTTCGAGCAGCAGCTTCTTAGCAGCTCCCTGAGCCAGCCACTGGGCCAAGCCCCAAGATGGCAACAATATGTAGTGCCAGCTTCAAGGTGCACGGGGTTGCATCAGATTTGGCTGATCAGACAGTCAGGGAAGCTGACCAGAAGCTGCTGCTCGTAGCTGAAAAGAAAAGCTATGATATCTCATCCCCTGTAAACCAAGATAAGATGGTATATAAATGTAAAACAAGATAAGATGGTATTAAATGTAAACCAAGATAAGATGGCGAGGGGGGGGCAAGGAAAAATATTTCGTACCGCACGTTCGATATGGATAGAGAACCGCGAGCTATAGTCGATACAAAAAAATCATGTCGATACACCCACAGGCGGCCGAGATACGAGGGGTGGGGGTGGGGGTGGGTGGGGGGGGGTCCGACCGTTTCCCATTTTTATTTGTACCTCGTGTAACTTTCTTGCCAGTGCGAATTTTTGAGCGTGACGTACACCATTGAGAAGGTCTCGGCGAGAGGAGTACAAATCTGAAGTCGATAGTTAGTGACACCAAGGGTGTAATTGGTGAATCTCCTGGAAGGTACATCCAGGCTGGACGCCAGGCTGGACGTCACCCAGACCTTCGCGTCCAGCTTGGAACGAGCGGCAGTTGGGCGGAAAAAGGCGCGCGCGCAACGCGTTCTGAATTCCGGTCCCCTACCGTACGAAGTTCTTAAAGCAGTCGAACCTGGGGTCGAGCACTCGAGCCCCCCCACCCCCCCACACCTTCCCCCCCTCCCCCCCACCCCCCACCCCAAAACACACACACCACCCGAGCCGACCATCAGGCTCCAGAATACAAGTTGAGTAGATCAAGCCATGATAATGATGATGATAAAGATAAAAAAGACAGATAAATAACGCCTTCAGTCGATTTTCGTGATCTCCTCCTAGGGCGCGGACGACTGCTGAGCGCCCAAGAAAGTTGTGAAAATACTAAAATCTAAATAACTTTGTCCAAACTTGATATTTATATATTTTGGTTGTATGGTTGGAAAGGCCTTGCCGAGATGATGCTCATGGACCCCCCTTTCACTATGTAATACTGCCTGGGTGTCTAGATATGAGTTCTCAAAGAGGGGGGGGGGGGGGGGGGGGGGGTCCCCGGGGGTCAAAATAACAACTTCCGAACGTGCGGTCAGCCAACTTTATTCCTGCCCCCCCCTCGTAAGATGGTATTAAATGTTAACCAATATAAGATGGTATATAAATGTTAACCAAGTTAAGATGGTTTATAAATGTAAACCAGGATAAGATGGCATATAAATGTAAACTAAGATAAGACGGTATATAATAATATGAATGTGAACCAAGATAATATGGCATATGAAGATAACTTCCTATTTATCTGGATCGTTTGCCTGTTGCACATCAACAAGTAATGATAACGCCTGGTTGAGCGTGGTATTAAGGGAGCGTGGTATTAAGGGAACCTGTCGTACGCGGGTAGAGAGCGTTCTTCTTCCTCAACTGGACAAGCTACCATCGCGGTTGACAACGACCTGCAACGCTCAGGGCGACTGTAGGGGGGAATCGAACCCCCGACCCTGCATCCTCAAAGCAATTTGGTGTATCACTAGGCCAATTGATTTGCTGAAAGGGGCCTGTTGCACGTAGTATAATAATATCAATGTGGTGGTCCTACGGTGACTATAGCTAGCTCCGGCTTACGCTATGGTGTCCTTAACTTTATGTCCTGTGAGTAACTGTATTACACGGATGTAACGATTTCAATTTCAATTTAATAGTCTGATATGGTCCTGGATATGGTCTACTACTATTATTGTGTGTTGTTAACAGTCCAGGGGGATGCAAATATGCTTAAGAGATCTGGCCAACCATGAAATCAGGAGGAGCTAAAAAGCACTGTTGAACTGTACCCCAAACAGATATTTGACTGACATGAGCCCTGAGTTGAAATCCCTCAACCCTAAGCCCTTATCCCTAAACCTTGGATAGTAATACTATCACTATCCGCCCATGCCTTTGGAGCCGACAACCACCCGCTTTGGTGGCCATCTCATTTGTGTATCGACAACCCTAAACCCTACACCCTAAACCCTAAACCGTTAAGGTGCCCAAGCCTTTGGAGCTGACAACTACCCAGCTCCGGTGGCCATCTCATTTGTGTATCGACACCCCTAAACCCTACACCCTAAACCCTAAACCGTTAAGGTGCCCAAGCCTTTGGAGCTGACAACTACCCAGCTCCGGTGGCCATCTCATTTGTGTATCGACACCCCTAAACCCTAAACCCTACAACCCTAAACCGTTAAGGTGCCCAAGCCTTTGGAGCTGACAACCACCCAGCTCTCGTGGCCATCTCATACACGTCAGCAGTCGTGCTCAGCTTGCTTTGTATTCCTATCGGGGTGAGTATAAATAAGTAGACAAATAAATAAGTTAATAATAAACAATACATACATACATAAATACATAAATAAATAAATAAATAAACATATACAAAAATAAACATATACAAAAATAAATAAGTTGTTTGCCTTATTACGAGGCGTGAGGTTTAAGGGGGCAGCCTGATTGCTTGCACTGGGGGGCAACCACCTATTCGGTTTACGTTATCATTATTATTATTATTATTATTATTATTATTATTATTATTATTATTAAAAATATAATTATGATTCTAAATGTGCCATGCTGTATGGGTACATGCATCGCTGCCTGTCAGTTTTTTCTTACACCAACCAAGTTGAGACTTGAATGTGTGGGTAGTGTGTTTCCTATTATGTGCTTGACTTTTGCTGTTGGCGTGGCTTCACTTGTTGGCGTGGCTTCGCTTTTGCTGTTGGCGTGGCTTCACTTGCCTGTTAGCTACTTTTTCATAACCTCCTATTACTAACCTCCTTCTTCCCCCTATTCTGATCAGTCTGTCTTTTCATCTTTTGGTCAACTGGTAGCTGGAACTCTTTTTGGCGTGGCGTCACTTTTGCTGTTGGCTTGGCTTCACTGTTGTTTGCTTATTTTCATAACCTCTTATTCCTTCCCCTTGCTCAGATCAGCCTGTCTTTTGGAAAACTGGTAGCTGGTACTCTTTTTGGACAGGAGAAGGTCGTCTCTAATCTAGTTGGGGTGTACTGCCGGGGTCTGATACCTGGACTCATACCAATGGTGGGTTAAGTCAGGGTGTACTGCCAGGGTGTACTACCGGGGTGTACTGCCGAGTCAAGTCAGGGTGTACCGTCAGGGTGTACTGCCGGTGTCTCATACCTGGACTCATACTTACGGTGGGTCAAGTCAGGTTGTATTGCCAGGGTGTACTGCCGGGGTCTCATACCTATGGTGGGTCAAGCCGGGGTGTTCTGCCAGGGTGTACTACCGGGGGTCTCATCCTTAGACTCATACCTATGGTGGGTCAAGTCGGGGTGTACTGCCGGGGTCTCACACCTGGATTCATACCCATGGTGGGTCAAGTAGGGTGTACTGCAAGGGTGCACCTCCGGTGTCTCATTCCTGGAATCATACTTATGTTGGGTCAAGTCAGGGTGTACTGCCAGGGTGTACTCCTGGTTTCTAATATCTGGACTCATACCTATGGTGGGTCAAGTTGGGTTGTACTACCAGGGTGTACTGCCGGGGTCTCATACCTGGACTCATACCTATGGTGGGTCAAGTCGGGGTGTACTGCCAGGGTTTACTGCCGATGTCTCACATCTGGACTCATACCAATTGTTGGTTAAGTCGGGGTGTACTGCCAGGGTGTACTGCCGGGATCTCATACCTGGACTCTATGGTGGATCAAGTCGGGTGCACTGCCAGGGTGTACTGGGGGGTGACAAAGATGGGCTCAGACCTAGGTGGGTTCAGCCAGGGTTGTACTGCTAGGGTTTACTGCTGGGGTCTCATGATCGACACCACACATACAATAAATACTGCCTCCATAGGACTCTCAACGTCCTGCCGCCTCAGGGTTATTTTTAAGGGATTTTTAAGGGAAATTGGCCACCCCCCTTTCATCGCAATATTGGTTCTGGAGTCAATTGCCCAGAATCCAGAAAGTGCAAAAATCGCAGGGTTCAAATATCCCTTAGAATTCAAGTCCAAAAAAGCCAGGTCAGCCAGGCCAGGTCAGCTTCAGGCAAAATCCAGCCCACAGGGCCGAGTCTCGAAACTATGATTTCATCGCAGGGCCGACTCCAAAAACGATGGGTTTTATCGCATAGTACAAAATTTTGCAGCTAAAACAAACCCTGGGCCGCCTTCTTTCTTGCAGATGTTGTCCCTCGTCCTAATGAAATATCTCCAGTCACAGAATGAGGTGATTGCTCCAGCTGCAGCCACCATCATAACCTTCTTCCTCAACATTCTTTTCAACTTCGCGTTCATTGCATGGTTTGGATTCACGGTAAGCAGACATGTTTAATTGTTTATTTGTATTTTTATGTTACTATTTTGTATTGAAAGGATTTTGGCTTCACGGTAAGCAGACATGTTTTATTTATGTTATTATTTATGTTATTATTTATGTGCTTATTTATGTGCTTGTTTATGTTATTATTTATGTTATTATTCTGTATTGAAAAGATTTTGGCTTCATGGTTAGCAGACATGTTTTCTTATTTTGTATTGACAGGATTTAGACTTCAAGGTATTTATTATTTGTATTGAAAGGATTTCGGCTTCATTTTTTATTTATTTTAAGGGTTTTCGACCCCAGGAAGTGGGACCCCATATACAAACCAAAAAGGAATGAGGTTATCGATACCTCCAGCTATGGCCATTATCAGTACCTTCTTCTTCATCATTATTTTCAACTTTGCGCTCATTGTGTGGTTTGGTTTGGGTTGGGTGGTTTTGGGTGGTTGTTTTGGGTTGGGTAGTTGGGTTGGCTTGGCTTGGGCGGTTGTTTTCTTATTGTACTTATTATATTCACTCAGTACACTCCAGTCACAGGCACTCACCAGCCACCCCCAACCTCAACCTCAACCCTAACCCCTCCCTCCCTCCCTCCCCAACCAATCACCAAACACCAAACACCATCCACCAACTGTTGGTCATCTCCGGCTACTGAGCACAGTTAAGGACTCACACATACTCACCCACCCACCCACCCACCCGCAGTCCCCCAGTCCCCACCGCCACCACCCAGTCCTCACCCCACCACAACCTGCCCACCCACCCACCCACCCACCCACAAACACCATTAACACCAACCAGTCCCCACCACACCACATAACCCACCCACCCACAGTCCCCCCCCCACGCACCACCACCACCACCAACCAGTCCCCACCACACATACCCACCCACCCACAGTCACACACCACCACCAACAACCAGTCCCCACTACACAAAACCACATAACCCACCCACCCACCCACAGACCCACACAAACTTCATAACCCACCCACCCACCCACCTACAGTCCCACCACACCACATAACCCACCCACCCACCCACAGTCCCACACAAACCAAATAACCCACCCACCCACCCACCCACAGTCCCACGCAAACCACATAACCCACCCACCCACACACACACACTCCCACGCAAACCATATAAACCACCCACCCACAGTCCCACGCAAACCATATAACCCACCCACCCACCCACCCACAGTCCCACGCAAACCACATAACCCACCCACCCACCCAGGGATCTGCCTTGGCAACCTCCTTCGCCCGCTTCTGCCAATTTTTGATGTTGTGTGTGGCCGTGCTTCTGTTCGAGGCAAAGAGAAAGGCCAGCTTGGGAAGCACGGCGTCCAAGGCTCTAGGACTGGATGGTGATGACGAGGCAACCTCTCTTCTGCAAGCAGACGGCTCACCTTCAGCTGTAGGTGAGCTCTGTCAGGTGTACCTGTTCGTGCCTTTTCTTCGAAACAAATGATATTGTGATGTTGTGTTTGGCCGTGCTTCTGTTCAAGGCAGAGAGAAAGGCCAACTTGGGGAGCACAGCATCCAAGGCTGTAGGACTGGGTGGTGATGACATAGCAACATCTCTTCTGCAAGCAGACGGCTCACCTTCAGCTGTAGGTGAGCTCTGTCAGGCGTACCTGTCCGTGCCTTTTCTTCGAAACAAATGATATTGTGATGTTGTGTTTGGCCGTGCTTCTGTACGAGACAAAGAGAAAGGCCAACTTGGGGAGCATGGCGTCCAAGGCTCTAGGACTGGGTGGTGATGACGCGG
Organism: Microglena sp. YARC; assembly: GCA_022414725.1. Lineage (NCBI taxonomy): Eukaryota > Viridiplantae > Chlorophyta > Chlorophyceae > Chlamydomonadales > Chlamydomonadaceae > Microglena > Microglena sp. YARC. The sequence continues at coordinate 22,447 of JAJSRW010001314.1, read as the reverse complement.
CAACCTCTCCTCTGCAAGCAGACGGCTCACCTTCAGCTGTAGGTGAGCTCTGTCAGGCGTACCTGTTCGTGCCTTTTTTTCGAAACAAATGATATTGTGATGTTGTGTTTGGCCGTGCTTCTGTACGAGACAAAGAGAAAGGCCAACTTGGGGAGCACAGCATCCAAGGCTCTAGGACTGGATGGTGATGACGCGGCAACCTCTCCTCTGCAAGCAGACGGCTCACCTTCAGCTGTAGGTGAGCTCTGTCAGGTGTACCTGTTCGTGCCTTTTCTTCGAAACAAATGATATTGTGATGTTGTGTTTGGCCGTGCTTCTGTACGAGGCAAAGAGAAAGGCCAACTTGGGAAGCACGGCTTTTGGCCCCCAAGGCTCTAGGACTGGATGGTGATGACGCGGCAACATCTCTTCTGCAAGCAGACGGCTCACCTTGAGCTGTAGGTAGGGCATGTCTGTGCCTGGTCTTTGGAAAAAAGCAAATTGTTGATGTTGTGTTTGGCCGTGCTTCTGTTCGAGGCAAAGAGAAAGGGGCCAAAGCTTCAGGGCTGGATGGTGATGCTAAGGCAACCTCTCTTTTGCAAGCAGGCAGGTCACCTTGAGCTCTAAGTGAGGTCTGTCCTTACCTTGTCTTTGGGAAAAAAGGGTTTTTTTTATGTTGTGTGTGGCTGTGCTTCTATTTGAGGCTAAGAGAAAGGGACCAAGGCTCTAAGGCTGGACGGTGGTGTCGGGGCAGCCTCTCTTTTGCAAGCATACAGCTCACCTTCAGCTGTTGTTGAGGCCTGTCTGGTGTCCTTGTCAGTACCTTGTCTTCAAACACAATCATTGTTTTAATGCTGTGTGTGGCCGACATCCCTTCTGCAATCAGACAGGTCACCTTCAGCTCTTGTTGAGGCCTGTCTGGTGATGGGTGGGTTTAATACGTGGGTTGGGTGGGTTGGTTGAGTGTAAGGATTGGTGGGTTTGAGAAGTGGGTTGGGTGGGTGGTTGGGTGGTAGAAGTGGGTGGGTTGGGTGGGGAGCTGGGGGTCTGGTTGGGTTTGATAGTTAGTTTGTTTTAGATTCAAAACAGACGGCTCACCTTAAGCTGTTGGTAAGGCCTGTCTGGTGTCCTTCTCAGTACCTTGTCTGTAAACACAATCATTGTTTTAATGCTGTGTGTGGCCGACATCCCTTCTGCAAGCAGACAGCTCACCTTCAGCTGTTGGTGAGGCCTGTCTGTGGTGGGTGTGTTTAATAAGTGGGTTGGGTGGGATGGTGGGTGGGTTTGAGATGTGGGTTGGGTGGGTTGTGTGGGTGGTAGAAGTGGGTTGGGTGGGATGGGTGGGTGGATTTGAGAAGTGGGTCGGGTGGGTTGTGTGGGTAGTAGATGTGGGTTGGGTGGGGGGCTTGGTGGGTTTGATTGGTGGGTTGCGTCAGAATCAAAGCAGTCGGCTCACCTTCGGTTTTAGGTGAGGCCTGTCTGGTGTCCTTGTCAGTGCCTCAGGCTTGTATGATTTTGCACTTGGGCCAACCACCTACCACCAACCACCAAGCCTGAGCCTGTCAGGATTGTATGTTTTTGCACTGGGGCCAACCACCAGCCACCAAGCCTCGCCTTGTCAGGATTGTATGGTTTTGCACTGGGGCCAACCACCAACCACCTAACCTCTCCTTGTCAGGATTGTATGTTTTTGCACTGGGGCCAATCACCAACCACCAACCACCAAGCCTCACCCTGTCAGGATTGCATGATTTTGCACTGGGGCCGATCACCAACCACCAACCACCAATCCTCACCCTGTCAGGATTGCATGATTTTGCACTGGGGCCAACCACCAACCACCAAGTCTCAGCCTGTCAGGATTGCATGATTGTGTGTTTGCTCTGTTCTGACTGTGGTGCAAACTCTCATCATATATCTGTGCGCCCTGAACCCTGAACCCTGCCTTAGATTCAGCTGCTCCTGAGAAGGAATCAAGTCAACAGACAGCTAGCGACGGTACAGCTGCGGTGCTGTTGATGGTACCACCCTCCTCAACCGACTCAACCAACTCAACCGACTCAACCAAGGAATACCAGGGATCTGTGGGCCTCATCCGCAGCCTGAGCAGCAAGGGGCTGAGTGCAATGCGACGGCAGTTGTCGTGGTTTCCTTTGCCCAGTAGCCCAGCGGCTGCTGGCGGTGGTGGAGGTGACAATGGTGACGGGACGAGCCCATGGGGTGCTGGCACCGAGGGTAGCGGCCCATCGAGGAAGCAGAGTGGTGTGGGCGCGTACATAGCTGGCGTCTGGCACACTATCGTGGGCGAGACAAAGCTTGCACTGCAGCCCCACATTCTGATGCGCTTTGCCAGGCTGGCGGTCCCAGGTGGCGTCATGATGATGTTTGAAGCAGGCTCCTTCGAGGTGACTACAGTCTTCGCAAGTGAGTTGCAGGGTTCAGCGTGGGTGGGTTTGGGGTTGCCGGTTCAGGGTGGGTGGGTTTGGGGTTGCCGGGATCAGGGTGGGTGGGTTTGGGGTTGCCGGGTTCAGGGTGGGTGGTTTGGGGTTGCCGGGTTCAGCGTGGGTGGGTTTGGGGTTGCCGGGTTCAGGGTGGTGGGTTTGGGGTTGCCGGGTTCAGGGTGGGTGGGTTTGGGGTTGCTGGGTTCAGGGTGGGTGGGTTTTGTGTTTGCCGGGTTCAGGGTGGGTTTTGTGTTTGCCGGGTTCAGGGTGAGTCGCAAGCTGGGTGGGATTTGGGTGGGTGAGTTGCAGGGTGAGTGAGTCGCAGGGTGGATGGGTTTAGGGTGGCTTGGTTTAGGGTCGCAGAGTTTGGGGTAAGTGAGTGGCAGGGTTCAGGGCGAACATTTTTTATCTTTCGAAGGGGTCGCTATGACATTAATCACTGAACCCCTGTTCCATCCCCACTAGGTCGCCTCGGACCCACTGCCACCGCCGCACATGCGTGCATTCTGGTGATTTTTGTGTTTAATCAAACTAGTTGCCTTGACGTACATCTCCCAACCCCTGTTCCATCCCTACCAGGTCGCCTCGGACCCACTGTCACCGCCGCACATGCGTGCATGCTAGCAATCATTGTCTTGACCTACTTCTCCGGCCCCTTCGCTATTGGTATTGCTGCTAGCATCAGAGTGGGAAATCTTGTAGGAGCTGGAAAACCCGAGCTCGCCAAGCTGTCTGCCAAAATCAGCGTCTACATCGCAACTTTCATGATGGCAATCTTCGGCCTTATCATTCTATTAACCAGGCACCATTTGGGAAAGATATTCACGGCGTGAGTTATCACTATCTATTTTAGAATATATCACTATGTGTCACTCTATTTACGAATATATCACTGTGTGTCACTCTATTTAGGAATATATCACCATGTGTAACTCTATTTAGGAATGTATCACTATGTGTCACTCTATTTAGGAATATATCACTGTGTCACTCTATTTAGGAATATATCACTACGGTATGTGTCACTCTATTTAGGAATGTATCACTATGTGTCACTCTATTTAGGAATATATCACTATGTGTCACTCTATTTAGGAATACATCACTATATATCACTCTTTATTTATGAATATATCACTGTATATCACTACATATTTAGGGATATATCACTATGTCACTCTATTTAGGAATATATCACTATATATCACTCTTTATTTAGGAATATATCACTATATATCACTATATATTTAGGGATCTATCATTATCTAACACTATATATTTAGGGATATACCTAGGGACCGGCATATAGTATGTTGTTAACCAAAGGCGATTATGATATCATATGATATCATAATATGTTGTTAACCAAAATATCATAATATTGTTAATGTTGATAATGTTGATAATATTGATAATGTTAACCAAAATATCATAATATGTTGTTAACCAAAGGCGATTATGATATCATATGATATCATGCAACTTGCATCACCTCACAACATGAGTCATCACTAGGGATAAATAGATACATCAGAGATCAGGCTTGGTTGGTACAGTAGTACCAGCTTTGACTGACATGTCGGGAGTTTAAACCTGTTGTCAGGTTCACGATTGCCGACCTGCCGCCTTGAAGGAGGCCAAGAACTTTCTTGTGTGCTGTTTCATGGTAGCCCAAGCTAAGCATGAGCTACCACTAAACTACTGATATTTGGGGGGGTCTTTTATTCTTTTTTCTAAATGGGTGCTTTTTGATTGGGTGTATATAAAAAATTTGAATTTTTGCTTAAAAGGGTGCATACAACAAACCCAATTTGGGGGGCTAAAGGGTGCATAAAGCTACCCCAATTTTGGGCGCTAAAGGGTGCATAAAAACAACCCCAATTTGGGGGCTAAAGGTGCTTAGAACAACCCCAATTTTGGGGGCTAAAGGGTGCAGAAAACAACCCCGATTTTGGGGGCTAAAGGGTGCATAAAACAACCCCAATGTTTGGGGCTGAAGGGTGCATAAAACAACCCCAACTTTGGGGGCTAAAGGGTGCACAATACAACCCCGATTTGAAGGGGCTAAAGGGTGCATAAAACAACCCCAACTTTGGGGGGCTAAAGGGTGCCCAATACAACCCCAATTATGGGGGCTAAATGGTGCATAAAACAACCCCAATTTTGGGGGGCTTAAAGGGTGCTTAAAACAACCCTAATTTGGGGGGCTAAAGGGTGCAAAAAACAACCCCGATTTTGGGGGCTAAAGGGTGCATAAAACAGCCCCAATTCTGGGGGCTAAAGTTTGCATAAAACAACCCCAATTTTGGGGGGCGAAAGGGTGTATAAAACAACCCCAATGTTTGGGGCTGAAGGGTGCATTAAACAACCCCAATCTGGGGGGCTAAAGGGTGCATAAAACAACCCCAATGTTTGGGGCTGAAGGGTGCATTAAACAACCCCAATCTGGGGGGCTAAAGGGTGCATAAAACAACCCCAATTTTGGGGGGCTAAAGGGTGCTTAAAACAACCCCAATTTTGGGGGCTAAAGGGTGCAAAAAACAACCCCAATTTTGGGGGCTAAAGGGTGCACAATACAACCCCAATTTTGGGGGCTAAAGGGTGCAAAATAAAGAGTGTGGGACAAGGGGTTGCGGAATGGAAGGGTGCGAGTTAAATATCTATGGATGCCAGTATCGTAATGTTGCAAGGTAGTCCGAGTGCGCCATGAGTCACCACCATGCTACCACAATGTGTAATTTTGTTATTTTGGGTTGCGCTTTTGACGCAACTGCCTCCTTTTTGGTTGCGCTTTTCACGCAACTGCCTCCTTTAGGGTTGCGCTTTCGACGCAACTGCCTCCTTTTGGGTTGCGCTTTTGACTCATATAAAAACGGAAATCTAGACCCTGCGCCCAGAGGCGGTTTACAAAATTGTGTCAATAGCGCAGTCGTGCTCCAAAACCTTGCGCGCTACCGCGTCATGTAGTACCCTGGTCACCACTACACTGCTATTTGGGGGGGGGGGGGGGGGGGTCTTTGGCCTTTAGCCCACAACACCCACTACTCAGTTTGCGTGCCTCTTCCTGGAGTCCAGGGTCAGTAGACAATGGCAGAAGTTAACCAACGTCTATAAGTGTGCCTACTCTTTTATAGGATTGGCAACACCACTTTAACTGAATCCTCGGTGCCGCTGGTTTGTGTAGGGAGACCCACCTCCTGGGGTGAATTACCATTCACAACTAAAAAAAATAACTCAGGGCTGTCCCTCCCAGCAGCGGGATATAGCTAGGGAAAGGCTGAGTTAGTTTATTTTAGTGAATACATAATATTAGTGAAAGTTAGATAATATTAGATGAACGAGCCGTCTCACCATAATTTTGAATTTATTTGAAAATCTAATATCATTGTGACACTATAATAATAATAGTTTTTTTTCTTCTTTTTTAAACGCTCATATTAGGTTCCTAGATATAGCGCCCTGCGATGATCTTCATCTTCATCTGTTGCATCTCAGTATGAGTCACGACTACACTGATATGCTGGGGGTGCCTCCAACACCCTTTTATTTTGTCTAAAGGGGTACTTTTTGATTGGGTGTATATTTGAAAATTCACCCTTTAAGTTTGGCTTGGCTTGAAAGGTAGCTGTTTGATAGGGTGCATATTTCAATATTTGAAAACACACCCTTTAAGTTTGGCTTGGCTTGAAAGGTTGCATCTCAGGATGAGTCACCAGGTAATGATAACGCCTGATGGGGCGTGGTATTAAGGGAACCCGTCGTACGCGGGTAGAGAGCGGTCTTCTACCTCAACTGAACAAGCTACCACCGCGGCTGACAACGACCTGCAACGCTCAGGGCTGCCGTAGGGGGAATGGAACCCCTGACCCTGCATCCGAAATACGATTTAGTGTACCACTAGACTAATTGATTCGCTGAAAGGGGTTATGAGTCACCACTACACAGATATTAGGGGGGGTCTCCGGCAATCTTATATTTTTTGCCTAAAGGGGTTGGTTGTATGGTTGAAAACACACCCTTAAAGTTTGGCTTGGCTTGAAAGGTAGCTGTTGATAGGGTGTACATTTGAAAATACACCCTTTAAGTGTGGCTTTGCTTGAAGAGTTGCCGTTTGATAGGGTGTATATTAGACACAGACCCTTTAAGTTTGGCTTGGCTTGACAGGTTGATGTTTGATAGGGTGCATATTTGAAAACACACCCTTAAAGTTCGGCTTGGCTTGAAAGGTTGCCGTCTGATAAGGGTGCATAGTTGAAAATGCACCCTTCAAGTTTGGCTTGGCTTGAAAGCTTGCAGTTTGATAGGGTGCATATTTGAAAACACACCCTTTGATTTTGGCTTGGCTTGAAAGGTCGCCGTTTGATAGGGTGTATATTTGAAAACACGCCCTTTAAGTTTGACTTGGCTTGAAAGGTAGCCGTTTGATGAGGTGTATATTTGAAAACACGCCCTTTAAGTTTGGCTTTGCTTGAAAGGTAGCCGTTTGGTAGTGTGCATACTTGAAAATACACCTCAACAGTTTGGCTTGAAAGGGTGCATAAAATTACCTCAAGAACCGTCCATTTTGGGGCCTTAAGGGTGTAAAATAAAGGGCGTGGGACAAGGGGTGCTGAATGAAGTTTTCCAATTGAATATCTAGGGATTTCAATATCGTACTGGTCCTCAAGATAATGAGGCAATATATCATACGATATCGTATGATATATCATGTGATATTGTCGATATGTCTGTACGATATCTTACTTGACAACCCATGTCACCAGGCAGGGAGGATATTGGAAGGTCTAGAATCCCGGTTTCATACATTGCATTGCATTGTCATTGACAGGCCATTGTTGGCCCAAGACAAGCCTGTTACACAACATCCGGAAGGGGTCTTTCAATAAATCCTCAGAAAAAGAAAGGCAATATTGCAGCAAGCAAGATTGCAGCAAGCAAGATTGCAGCAAGCAAGCATTATTATCAGCACTGATTCTATATCACATACACATATTCCTTTGTATACATTACGTCATCATCAATAGGGCATTATCAGACAAAGAATGGCAATCATTTATGAGCCGGGGATTCACCGTTGGGTTACAGTGGAACAGGTCTCTATTACCTTCTACTTCAACCTGTACCTGTGCATGTACATATACCCATAAATACCTGGGTATAGGTATAGGTGCATGTACATATACCTACACTTGCCTATACCTATACAAATACATATACGTATACATATGCCTGTACCTGTACATATACATATACATATGCCTGCACAAGCACATATACCTGTACCTGTACCTCCATCTACACATATATCTGTACCTGCACATGTACCTTTACCTACACATATACAATAATAATGATAATACGGAAGTTAATAGACCGGGAAACACACAGGTATGTAAAAGGATAAAGTTTACATTCACATTTACACAACTAAGTAGGGTGGTAGCCTCCAGCTCCCCCCTTAGACAGATAGGCGGTACAGTACATCAGTATTCGACGTGTGTCTGACTCAGCCAACCACTGTCAACCATTCTCCTGACACATTGTTGAGTGAATGATCTGGTGCTACCACACCGTCCCAGGATGAGCCTGTGGTCGCCACTTGTGGCTACCAAATTGGCCTGAAGATTTCTGAAATAAAAAACACTGGAATGATCGTGATTTTATGACAGGGAAATCCCACTCTATATGTCTATTCACCTATAGGTGTGCCAGTCCCACTTTGCTCATCTGTCTACCACCATGTATTGCCATCATCATTGTGTGAATTTATCTGCTCTGTAGGGATTCAGTAGTCAATAGTTGTATTGCCATCATGTATTGCCATCATCATTGTATTAATTCATCCGTTCTGTGGGGCTGCAGTGGTCGTGGTTGTATTGCTGTAATGTACTGCCATCATAATTGTTATCATTTATCTGTTCTGCAGGGACCCAGAGGTCATAGTTGTATTGCCGTCATGTACTGCCATTGTAATCACCATAATTGCATTCATTTATCTATTATGCAGGGACCCGGAGGTTATAGCAGTATTTGCGTCCATTGCTCCTATGGCAGCCCTATTCCAGGTAGGTGTGTAGGTTGGTGGGTGGTTAGGCAGGCAGGTAGGTGGGCAGGAAGGTGGGTGTAGGGTAGGTAGGTGGATAGGTAGGTAGGTAGGTGGTTTAGTAGATGGGCAGGTAGGCAGCTTTTGCATCCATCGCTCTTATGGCAGCCCTATTTTGGGTATGTGGGTGGGTAGGTAGGTATGTGGATTGATAGGTAGGTGGGTGGGTAGGTATATGGGTGGTCAGGTAGGTAGGTATGTGGATTGATAGGTAGGTGGGTGGGTAGGTAGATGGGTGGTCAGGTGGGTAGGTATGTGGATTGATAGGTAGGTATGTGGATTGATAGGTAGGTGGGTGGGTAGGTAGATGGGTGGTCAGGTAGGTAGGTAGGTGAATAGATAGGTAGGTGGGTGGGTAGGTAGCTGGGTGGTCATGTAGGTAGGTGGGTGGATTGATATGTAGGTGGGTGGGTAGGTAGATGGGTGTGGGGTGGGGAGGTATGTGGATTGATAGGTAGGTGGGTGGGTAGGTAGATGGGTGGTCAGGTAGGTAGGTATGTGGATTGATAGGTAGGTGGGTGGGTAGGTAGATGGGTGGTCAGGTGGGTAGGCATGTGGATTGATATGTAAGTATGTGGATTGATAGGTAGGTATGTGGATTGATAGGTAGGTGGGTGGGTAGGTAGATGGGTGGTCAGGTGGGTAGGTATGTGGATTGATAGGTAGATGGATGGTCAGGTGGGTAGGTATGTGGATTGATAGGTAGGTGGGTGGGTAGGTAGATGGGTGGTCAGGTAGGTGGATGGGTGGATTGATAGGTAGGTGGGTGGGTGGGTAGGTAGGTGGGTGGGTGGGTGGGTGGGTAGGTAGGTGGGTGGATAAGAAGGTGGATGGTTTGGTAGATGGGCAGGTAGGTGAATTTGTACGTAGGTGGATGGGTAGGTAGGTGGGTGGGTAGGTAAGTGGATGGGCAGGTAGGCAGTATTTACGTCCATTGCTCCTATGGCTGCCCTATTCAAGGTAGTGATTTGGTAGGTGGAATGTAGGTAGGTGGGTAGGTAGATGGGCAGTGTAGGGGATTGGTATGTAGGTGGATGGGTAGGTAATTGGATGGGCAGGTAGGCAGTATTTACGTCCATTGCTCCTATGGCTGCCCTATTCAAGGTAGGTGGGTTGGTAGGTGGGCAGGTAGGTAGGTGGGTAGTAGATGGGTGGTCAGGTAGGCAGGCAGCTAGGTGGGTAGGTTGGTGGGTGGTCAGGTAGGTGGGTGGGCAGCTTGGGGAGTAGGTTGGTGGATGGGTAGGTAGGAAGGTAGGCAGCTAGGTCGGTAGGTGGGTGGTCGGTTTGGTAGGTAGGCAACTAGATGGGTAGGTTGGTGGATGTGTAGGTAGGTAGTTAGGCAGCTAGGTGAGTAGGTAGGTGGTCAGGTGGTCAGGTAGGCAGGAAGGTAGGTGGTCAGGTAGGTAGGCACATGGTCAGGTAGGTAGGTAAGTAGGCAGGTAGGTAGGTAAGTAGGCAGGTAAGTAGGTAAGTAGGTAGGTAGGTAAGTAGGCAGGTAGGTAGGTAAGTAGGCAGGTAGGTAGGTAAGTAGGCAGGTAGGTAGGTAAGCAGTCAGGTAGGTAGGCAGGTAAATGGGCAGGTAGGAAGGTAAGTAGGCAGGCAGTATTTGCGCCCATCAATCCTATGGCAGCCCTATTCCAAGTGGGTGAGTAGGTCGGTGGTCAGGCAGGTAGGTAGGTAGGAAGGTAAGTAGGTAGGTAGGTGGGTAGGTAGGTAGGTGGGTGGGTGGGTGGGTAGGTAGGTGGGTGGGTAAGAAGGTGCATGGTTAGGTAGATGGGCAGGTAGGTGAATTTGTATGTAGGTGGATGGGTAGGTAGGTGGGTGGGTAGGTAAGTGGATGGGCAGGTAGGCAGTATTTACGTCCATTGCTCCTATGGCTGCCCTATTCAGGGTAGGTGATTTGGTAGGTGGGAATGTAGGTAGGTGGGTAGGTAGATGGGCAGGTAGGTGGATTGGTATGTAGGTGGATGGGTAGGTAATTGGATGGGCAGGTAGGCAGTATTTACGTCCATTGCTCCTATGGCTGCCCTATTCAAGGTAGGTGGGTTGGTAGGTGGGCAGGTAGGTAGGTGGGTAGTAGATGGGTGGTCAGGTAGGCAGGCAGCTGGGTGGGTAGGTTGGTGGGTGGTCAGGTAGGTGGGTGGGCAGCTCGGGGAGTAGGTTGGTGGATGGGTAGGTAGGAAGGTAGGCAGCTAGGTCGGTAGGTGGGTGGTCGGTTTGGTAGGTAGGCAACTAGGTGGGTAGGTTGGTGGATGTGTAGGTAGGTAGTTAGGCAGCTAGGTGAGTAGGTAGGTGGCCAGGTGGTCAGGTAGGCAGGAAGGTAGGTGGTCAGGTAGGTAGGCACATGGTCAGGTAGTAGGTAAGTAGGCAGGTAGGTAGGTAAGTAGGCAGGTAGGTAGGTAGTAGTAGTAGGTAAGGTAGGTAAGTAGGCAGGTAGGTAGGTAAGTGGCAGGTAGGTAGGTAAGCAGTCAGGTAGGTAGGCAGTAAATGGGGCAGGTAGGAAGGTAAGTAGGCAGGCAGTATTTGCGCCCATCAATCCTATGGCAGCCCTATTCCAAGTGGGTGAGTAGGTCGGTGGTCAGGCAGGTAGGTAGGTAGGAAGGTAAGTAGGTAGGTAGGTGGGTAGGTAGGTAGGTGGGTGGGTGGGTGGGTAGGTAGGTGGGTGGGTAAGAAGGTGCATGGTTAGGTAGATGGGCAGGTAGGTGAATTTGTATGTAGGTGGATGGGTAGGTAGGTGGGTGGGTAGGTAAGTGGATGGGCAGGTAGGCAGTATTTACGTCCATTGCTCCTATGGCTGCCCTATTCAGGGTAGGTGATTTGGTAGGTGGGAATGTAGGTAGGTGGTAGGTAGATGGCAGGTAGGTGGATTGGTATGTAGGTGGATGGGTAGGTAATTGGATGGGCAGGTAGGCAGTATTTACGGTCCATTGCTCCTTGGCTGCCTATTCAAGGTAGGTGGGTTGGTAGGTGGGCAGGTAGGTAGGTGGGTAGTAGATGGGTGGTCAGGTAGGCAGGCAGCTGGTGGGTAGGTTGGTGGGGTGGTCAGTAGGTGGGTGGGCAGTCGGGGAGTAGGTTGGTGGTATGGGTAGGTAGGAAGGTAGGCAGCTAGGTCGGTAGGTGGGTGGTCGGTTTGGTAGGTAGGCAACTAGGTGGGTAGGTTGGTGGATGTGTAGGTAGGTAGTTAGGCAGCTAGGTGAGTAGGTAGGTGGCCAGGTGGTCAGGTAGGCAGGAAGGTAGGTGGTCAGGTAGGTAGGCACATGGTCAGGTAGGTAGGTAAGTAGGCAGGTAGGTAGGTAAGTAGGCAGGTAAGTAGGTAAGTAGGTAGGTAGGTAAGTAGGCAGGTAGGTAGGTAAGTAGGCAGGTAGGTAGGTAAGTAGGCAGGTAGGTAGGTAAGCAGTCAGGTAGGTAGGCAGGTAAATGGGCAGGTAGGAAGGTAAGTAGGCAGGCAGTATTTGCGCCCATCAATCCTATGGCAGCCCTATTCCAAGTGGGTGAGTAGGTCGGTGGTCAGGCAGGTAGGTAGGTAGGAAGGTAGGTAGGTAGGTAGGTGGGTAGGTAGGTAGGTGGGTGGGTGGGTGGGTGGGTAGGTAGGTGGGTGGGTAAGAAGGTGGATGGTTAGGTAGATGGGCAGGTAGGTGAATTTGTATGTAGGTGGATGGGTAGGTAAGTGGATGGGCAGGTAGGCAGTATTTACGTCCATTGCTCCTATGGCTGCCCTATTCAGGGTAGGTGATTTGGTAGGTGGGAATGTAGGTAGGTGGGTAGGTAGATGGGCAGGTAGGTGGATTGGTATGTAGGTGGATGGGTAGGTAATTGGATGGGCAGGTAGGCAGTATTTACGTCCATTGCTCCTATGGCTGCCCTATTCAAGGTAGGTGGGTTGGTAGGTGGGCAGGTAGGTAGGTGGGTAGTAGATGGGTGGTCAGGTAGGCAGGCAGCTGGGTGGGTAGGTTGGTGGGTGGTCAGGTAGGTGGGTGGGCAGCTCGGGGAGTAGGTTGGTGGATGGGTAGGTAGGAAGATAGGCAGCTAGGTCGGTAGGTGGGTGGTCGGTTTGGTAGGTAGGCAACTAGGTGGGTAGGTTGGTGGATGTGTAGGTAGGTAGTTAGGCAGCTAGGTGAGTAGGTAGGTGGTCAGGTGGTCAGGTAGGCAGGAAGGTAGGTGGTCAGGTAGGTAGGCACATGGTCAGGTAGGTAGGTAAGTAGGCAGGTAAGTAGGTAAGTAGGTAGGTAAGTAGGCAGGTAGGTAGGTAAGTCGGCAGGTAGGTAGGTAAGTAGGCAGGTAGGTAGGTAAGCAGTCAGGTAGGTAGGCAGGTAAATGGGCAGGTAGGAAGGTAGTTGGGGGCAGGTAGGGTAGGTAAGTAGGCAGGTAGGTAGGTAAGCAGTCAGGTAGGTAGGCAGGTAAATGGGCAGGTAGGAAGGTAAGTAGGCAGGCAGTATTTGCGCCCATCAATCCTATGGCAGCCCTATTCCAAGTGGGTGAGTAGGTCGGTGGTCAGGCAGGTAGGTAGGTAGGAAGGTAGGTAGGTAGGTAGGTAGGTGGGTAGGTAGGTAGGTGGGTGGGTGGGTGGGTAGGGTAGGTGGGTGGGGTAAGAAGGTGATGGTTAGGTAGATGGGCAGGTAGGTGAATTTGTTTCAGGTATGTAGGTGGATGGTAGGTAGGTGGGTGGGTAGGTAGTGGATGGGTCAGATGGGAGGTAGTGGATTGGGTATGTAGGGTGGAATTGGGTAGGTAGGCAGTATTTACGTCCATTGCTCCTATGCTGCCCTATTCAAGGTAGGTGGGTGGTAGGTGGGAGGTAGGTAGGATGGGAGTGTAAGATTGGGGGTAGCGTGACTGGGTGGGTATTGGTAGGTGGGGCTTCGGGGAGTATGTAGGTAAGGTAGGAAATGCTAGGTCGGTAGGAGTGGGTGGTCGGTTTGGGTGGTCAGATGTGTAAGGCATAGGCTAGGTGAAGTAGGTACATGGGTCAGGAAGGTAGGTCGGAACAATGGTCAGGTAAGTAGGGCTAGGATTAAGGTAGGTAGGTAAGTAGGAGGTGGTGGTAAGGCAGGTAGGTAGGTAATAGGCTAGGTAGGTAGGAGTAAGTAGGTAGTATGGGCGGTAAGGAAGGTAGTAGGCAGGTAGGTAGGTAAGTAGGCAGGATAGGTAGGTAAGTAGGCAGGTAAGGGCAGGCCAAGGTAAGCAGTCGGGTAGGCCCTAATTAGGTGGGTGAGTGGAATGGTCCAGCGCAGAGTAGGTTGGTAGGAAAGGTAAGGTAGGTAGGTAGGTAGTGGGTAGGTAGGTAGGTGGTGGGTGGGTGGGATGGCGTGGTGGTGGGTGGGTAGGTAGGTAGGTGAGGCAGGTGGTGAATTTGTATGTAGGTGGATGGGTAGGTAGGTGGTGGGTAGGTAAGTCGTAAGTAAGTACGTCCGATCCTTGTAGGCGGTAAGGTGATATTGTAGGTGGAATGTAGGTAGGGTGGGTAGGCTTGGAATAGGGCAGTCAGGTAGGTAGGTATAGTAGGCAGGAGGTAAGTAGGTAAACAGGTAGGTAGGTAAGTAGGCAGGTAGGTAGGGTAAGCAGGTCGGTCAGTCGGGTAGGTAGGCAGGTAGGCGTAGAAGTAAGTAGGAGCAAATGGCAGGGTAGGTAGGTAAGAGGTAGGAAGGTAAATGGGCGGTAGGCAGGCAGTATTTGCGTCCCATCAATCCTATGGCAGCCCTATTCCAAGTGGGTGAGTAGGTCGGTGGTCACGGCAGCAGGTAGTAGGTAGGAAGGTAGGTAGGTAGGATAAGGTAGGTGGGTAGGTAGGTAGGTGGTGGGTGGCGTGGGTGGGTAGGTAGGTGGGTGGGTAAGAAGGTGGATGGTTAGGTAGATGGGCAGGTAGGTGAATTTGTATGTAAGTGGATGGGTAGGTAGGTGGGTGGGTAGCGTAAGTGGATGGGCAGGTAGGCAGTATTTACGTCATTTTGCTCCTATGGCTGCCTATTCAGGGTAGGTGATTTGGTACGTGGAATGTAGGTAGGTGGGTAGGTAGAATGGGCAGGTAGGTGGATCGGTATGTAGGTGGATGGGTAGGTAATTGGATGGGCAGGTAGGCAGTATTTACGTCCATTGCTCCTATGGTGCCCTAGTTCAAGGTAGGGGGTTGGTAGGTGGCAGGTAGGTAGGTGGGTAGTAGATGGGTGTCAGGTAGGCAAAGGCAGCTGGGTGGGTAGGTTGGTGGGTGTCAGGTAGGTGGGTGGGCAGCTCGGGGAGTAGGTTGGTGGATGGGTAGGTAGGAAGGTAGGCAGCTAGTCGGTAGGTGGGTGGTCGTTTGGTAGGTCAGGCAACTAGTGTGGTAGGTTGGTGGATGTGTAGGTAGGTAGTTAGGCAGACTAGGTGAGTAGGTAGGTGGTCAGGTGTCAGGTAGGCAGGAAGGTAGTGTCAGGTACGGGTAGGCACATGGTCAGGTAGGTAGGTAAGTAGGGCAGGTAGGTAGGTAAGTAGGCAGGTAAAGTAGGTAAGTAGTAGGTAGTAAGTAAGTAGGTAAAGGTAGGTAGGATAGGTAAGTAGGCAGAGTAGGTAAGTAAGTAGGCAGGTAGGTAGAATAGGCAGGTAGGTAGGTAAGCATCAGGTAGGTAGGCAGGTAATGGGCAGGTAGGAAGGTAACGTAGGCAGGCAGTTATTTGCCCATCAATCCTATGGCAGCCCTATTCCAAGTGGGTGAGTAGGGGTCGGTGGTCAGGCAGGTAGGTAGGTAGGAAGGTAAGTAGGTAGGTAGGTGGGTAAGGTAGGATAGGTGGGTGGGTGAGGTGGGTAGGTAGGTGGGTGGGTAAGAAAGTGCATGGTTAGGTAGATGGCAGTAGGTGAATTTGTCATGTAGGGTGGATGGGTAGTAGGTGGTGGGTAGGTAAGTGGATGGGCAGGTAGGCAGTATTACGTCCATCTGCTCCTATGGCTCCCTATTCAGGGTAGGTGATTTGGTAGGTGGGAATGTAGGTAGGTGGGTAGGTAGATGGGCAGGTAGGTGGATTGGTATGTAGGTGGATGGGAAGGTAATTGGATGGGCAGGTAGGCAGTATTTACGTCCATTGCTCCTATGGCTGCCCTATTCAAGGTAGGTGGGTTGTAGGTGGCAGGTAGGTAGGGTGGGTAGTAGATGGTGGTCAGGTAGGCAGGCAGCTGGGTGGGGTAGGTTGGTGGGTGGTCAGGATAGGTGGGTGGGCAGCTCGGGGAGTAGGTTTGTGGATGGTAGGTAGGAAGGTAGGCAGCTAGGTCGGTAGGTGGGTGGTCGGTTTGGTAGGTGGCAACTAGGTGGGTAGGTTGGCTGGATGTGTAGTAGGTAGGTTAGGCAGCTAGGTGAGTAGGTAGGTGCCAGGTGTCAGGTAGGGCAGGAAGTAGGTGGTCAGGTAGGTTAGGCCATGGTCAGGTAGGTAGTAAGTAGGAGGTAGGTAGGTAAGTAGGCAGGTAAGATAGGTAAGTAGGTAGGTAGGTAAGTAGGCAGGTAGGTAGGTAAGTAGGCAGGTAGGTAGGTAAGTAGGCAGGTAGGTAGTAAGCAGTCAAGGTAGGTAGGCAGGTAAATGGGCAGGTAGGAAGGTTAAGTAGGCAGGCAGTAATTTGCGCCCATCGAATCCTATGGCAGCCCTATTCCAAGTGGGTGGTAGGTCGGTGGTCAGGCAGGTAGGTAGGGTAGGAAGGTAGGTAGGTAGGTAGGTGGGTAGGTAGGTAGGTGGGTGGGTGGGTGGGTGGGTAGGTAGGTGGGTGGGTAAGAAGGTGGATGGTTAGGTAGATGGGCAGGTAGGTGAATTTGTATGTAGGTGGATGGGTAGGTAAGTTGGAGTGGGCAGGTAGGCAGTAATTTACGTCCATTGCTCCTATGGCTTAGCCCTAATTCAGGGTAGGTGATTTGGTAGGTGGGAATGTAGGTAGGTGGGTAGGTAGATGGGCAGGTAGGTGATTTGGTATGTAGGTGGATGGGTAGGTAATTGGATGGGCAGGTAGGCAGAGTATTTACGTCCATTGCTCTATGGCTGCCCTATTCAAGGTAGGTGGTTGGTAGGTGGGCCAGGTAGGTAGGTGGGTAGTAGATGGGTGGTCAGGTAGGCAGGCAGCTGGGTGGGTAGGTTGGTGGGTGGTCAGGTAGGTGGGGGCAGCTCGGGCGAGTAGGTTGGTGGATGGGTAGTAGGAAGATAGGCAGCTAGTCGGTAGGTGGGTGGTCGTTTGGTAGGTAGGCAACTGAAGGTGGGTAGGTTGGTGGATGTGTAGGTAGGTAGTTAGGCAGCTAGGTGAGTAGGTAGGTGGTCAGGTGGTCAGGTAGGCAGGAAGGTAGGTGGTCAGGTAGGTAGGCACATGGTCAGGTAGGTAGGTAAGTAGGCAGGTAAGTAGGTAAGTAGGTAAAGGTAAGTAGGCAGGTAGGTAGGTTACGTCGGCAGCAAGTAGGTAGGTAAGTAGGCAGGTAGGTAGGTAAAGCAGTCAGGTAGGTAGGCAGGTAAATGGGCAGGTAGGAAGGTAAAAGAGGCAGGTAGGTAGGTAAGTAGGCAGGTAGGTAGGTAAGCAGTCAGGTAGGTAGGCAGGTAAATGGGCAGGTAGGAAGGTAAGTAGGCAGGCAGTATTTGCGCCCATCAATCCTATGGCAGCCCTATTCCAAGTGGGTGAGTAGGTGCGGTGGTCAGGCAGGTAGGGATAGTATAGAAGGTAGGTAGGTAGGTAGGTGGGTAGGTAGGTAGGTGGGTGGGTGGGTGGGTGGGTAGGTAGGTGGGTGGGTAAGAAGGTGGATGGTTAGGTAGATGGGCAGGTAGGTGAATTTGTATGTAGGTGGATGGGTAGGTAGGTGGGTGGGTAGGTAAGTGGATGGGCAGGTAGGCAGTATTTACGTCCATTGCTCCTATGGCTGCCCTATTCAGGGTAGGTGATTTGGTAGGTGGGAATGTAGGTAGGTGGGTAGGTGGTCAGGTAGGTAGGCACATGGTCAGGTAGGTAGAAGAGCATAGTAGGTAAGTAGGCAGGTAGGGTAGGAGTAGGTGGTGTAGGCAGGTAGGTAGGTAAGTTACAGGTAGGCTAGGGTAAGTAGGCAGTTAGGTAGGAAGCAGTGGGTAGGTAAGTAGGCAGGTAGGTAGGTATTTAGGCAGGTAGGTAGTAAGTAGGCAGGTAGTAGAACAGTCGGGTAGTTAGCAGTAAATGGGCAGGTAGGAAGGTAGGTAGGCAGGTAGGTAGGTAAGTAGGCAGGTAGGTAGGAAGCAGTAAAGTAGGTAGGCAGGTAAATGGGGCAGTAGGAAGGTAAGTAAGGCAGGCAGTATTTTGCGCCATCAATCCTATGGGTTAGCCCTGATTACCAAGTGGTGAGTTAGGTCGGGTGGTCAGGCAGGTAGGTAGGTAGGAAGGTAGGTAGGTAGGTAGGTAGGATGGTAGGTAGGTGGGTGGTGGGTGTGGTGGGTAGGTAGGTGGGTGGGTAAGAAGGTGGGATGGTTAGGTAGATGGGCAGTAGGTGAATTTGTATGTAAGTGGATGGGTAGGTAGGTTGGGTGGGTAGGTAAGTGGATGGGCAGGTAGGCAGTATTTACGTCCATTGCTCCTATGGTGCCCTATTCAGGGTAGGTGATTTGGTAGGTGGAATGTAGGTAAGGTGGGTAGGTAGATGGGCAGGTGGGTGGACTCGGTATGTAGGTGGATGGGTAGGGTAATGGATGGGCAGGTAGGCAGTATTTAGTCCATGCTCCTATGGCTGGCCCTATTCAAGTAGGTGGGTTGGTAGGTGGGCAGGTAGGTAGGTGGGTACGGTAGATGGTGCTCAGGTAGGCAGGCAGCTGGGTTGGGGTTAGGTGGTGGGTGGTCAGGTAGGTGGGTGGGCAGCTCGGGGAAGTAGGTTGGTGGAGTGGTAGGTAGGCAAGGTAGGCAGCTAGGTGCGGTGGTGGGTGGGTCGGTTTGGTAGGTAGGCACTAGGTTGGGTAGGTTGGTGGATGTGTAGGTGAGGTACGTTAGGCAGGCTACGGTGGAGTAGGTAGGTGGTCAGGTGGTCAGGTAGGCAGAAGGTAGGTGGTCAGTAGGTAGGCACATGGTCAGGTAGGTAGGGTAAGTAGGCAGGTAGGTAGGTAACAGTAGGCAGGTAAGTAGGAAAGTAGGTAGGTAGGTAAGTAG
The DNA here is from genome assembly GCA_022414725.1 of Microglena sp. YARC. Lineage (NCBI taxonomy): Eukaryota > Viridiplantae > Chlorophyta > Chlorophyceae > Chlamydomonadales > Chlamydomonadaceae > Microglena > Microglena sp. YARC. Next base: position 3,832 of record JAJSRW010001314.1, on the reverse strand, counting down.
GCAGGTAGGTTAGGTAAGTAGGCAGGTAGGTAGGTAAAGTAGGCAGGTAGGTAGGTATAGCTCAGTAAGGTAGGCAGGTAAATGGGCAGGTAGGAAGGTAATCGTAGGCAGGCAGTTTATTTGGCGCCCATTGCAATCCTATGGCAGCCCTTTTCCAAGTGGGTGAGTAGGTCGGTGTAGGCAGGTAGGTAGGCTAGGAGTGTAAGTAGGTAGGTAGGTGGGTAGGTAGGTAGGTGGGTGGGTGGGTGGGTAGGGTACGGTGGGTTGGTCTAAGAAGGTGCATGGTTAGGTAGAATGGGCAGGTAGGTGAATTGTAATGTAGGTGGAGTGGGTAGGTAGGTGGGTGGTAGGTAAGTGGATGAGGACAGTTTAGGGCAGTATTTACGTCCATTGTTCTGGTCTATTTCCAGGGTAGGTGATTGGTGGTGGAATGTACGGTAGGTGGGTCAGGTAAGATGGGCAGGTAGGTGGAGTGGTATGTAGGTGGATGGGTAGGTATTGGATGGGCGGTAGGTCAGTATTTACGTCAATTGCTCCTGATGGCTTGCCTCTTCAAGGTAGGTGGGTTGGTAGGTGGGAGGTAGGTAGGTGGGTAGTAGATGGGTGGTAGGTAGGCAGGCATGGGTGGGTAGGTTGGTGGTGGTCAGGTAGGTGGGTGGGCAGCCGGGTGGAGTAGGTTGGTGGATGGGTAGGTAGGAAGTAGTGCCAGCTAAAGGTCGGTAGGCTGGGGTGGTCGGTTTTGGTCGGGTAGCACTATGTGGGTAGGTGGTGGATGTGTAGGTAGGTAGTTAGGCAGCTAGGTGAGTAGGTAGGGTGGCCAGGTGGTCCAGGTAGGCCGGAAGGTAGGTGGTCAAGGTAAGGTAGGCACTGGTCAGGGTAGGTAGGTAAGGTAGGCAGGGTAAGGTAGGTAGTAGGTAGGTAAGTAGGTAAGTAGGTAGGAGGTAAGTAGGCAGGTAGGTAGGTAATAGGCAGGTAGGTAGGGTAAGTAGGCAGGTAGGTAGGTAAGCAAGTCAGGTAGGTCAGGCAGGTAAATGGGCAGGTAGGGAGGTAAAAGTAGGCAGGCAGTATTTGCCGCCCATCATCCTATGTGCAGGCCCTATTCCAAGTGGGTGAGTTAGGTCGGGTGGTTCAGGCAGGTAGGTAGGTAGGAAGGTAGGTAGGGTAGGTAGGTTGGGTTAGGTAGGTAGGTGGGTGGGTGGGTGGGTGGGTAAGTAGGTGGGTGGGTAAGAGGTGGATGGTTAGGTAGATGGGCAGGTAGGTGAATTTGTATGTAGGTGGATGGGTAGGTAAGTGATGGGCAGGTAGGCAGTATTTACGTCCATTGCTCCTATGGCTGCCCTATTCAGCGGTAGGGTGATTTTGGTAGGTGGGAATGTAGGTTTAGGTGGGTAGGCTATATGGGCAGGTAGGGTTGGTTGGTATGATAGGTGGATGGGTAGGTTAATTGGATGGGCAGGTAGGCAGTATTTACGTCCATTATGCTCCTATGGCTTGCCCTATTCCAGGTTAGGTTGGGCTTGGTAGGATGGGCAAGGTAAGGTGGATGGGTAGTAGAATTGGGTGGTTCAGGAGGCAGGCAGCTGGGTGGGTAGCGTTTGGTGGGTGGTCAGGTTAGTGGGGTGGGCAAGCTCGGGAGTAGGTTTTGGTGGATGGGTAAGGTAGGAAGATAGGACAGCTAGGTCGGTAGGTGGGGCTGGTCGTTTGGTAGGTAATGGGCAACTAAGGTGGGTAGCGTTGGTGGATGCTGTAGGTTAGGTAGTTAGGCAGCCTAGGTGAGTAGGTAGGTGGTCAGGTGGTCAGGCTAGGCAGTGAAGGTAGGTGGTCGCAGGTAGGTAGGCACATGGTCAGGTAAGGTAGGTAGTAGGCAGGTAAGTAGGTAAGTAGGTAGGAGGTATAAGTAGGTGCAGGTTAGGTAGGTAAGAGTCGGCAGGTCAGGTAGGTAAGTAGGGGCAGGTAGGTAGGTTAAAGGGCAGTCAGGTAGGTAGGGGCAGTGTAAATGGGGCAGTAGAAGGTAAGTCAGGCAAGGTAGGTAGGTAAGTAGGCTAGGTAGGTAGGTAAGCAGTTGTTTCCACGGGGTAAGGGTTAGGACCAGGTAAATGGGCAGGTAGGAAGGTAAGTAGGCAGGCAGTAATTTGCGCCCATGCATCCTAGTGGCAGCCCCTATTCCCCAAGTGGGTGAGTAGGTCGGTGGTCAGGCAGGTAGGTGATAGGAAGGTTAGATAGGTAGGTAGGCTGGGAGGTAGGTAGGTGGGAGGGTGGTGGTGGGTAAGGTAGGTGGGTGGGTAAGGAAGGGTGGATGGTTAGGTGATGGGCAGGTAGGGTAATTGTAAATGTAGGATGGATGGGTAGGTAGGTTGGTGGTTAGGTAAGTGGATGGGCAGGTAGGCAGTATTTACGTACATGTGCCTATGGCTCCTCTATTCGGGTAAGGTTGATTTGGTAGGTGGGAATGTAGGTAGGCTGGGTAGGGTGGTCAGGTAGGGTAGGCACATGGTCAGGGTCGGTAGGTAAGTAGGCAAGGTAGGTAGGTAAGTGGCAGGTAAGTAGGTAAGTAGGTAGGTAAGTAGAGCAGGTAGGTTAGGTAAGTAGGCGTTGGTAGGTAAGTAGGCAGGTAGGATAGGTAAAGCAGTCGGAGTAGGTAGCGCAGGTAGGTGGCAGTAATGGAGGTAGGAAGGTGGTAGGAGGGCCCAGTAGGTTTGCGCCTTTAATCCTAGGCAGCCTTTCAAGTGGGTGAGTAGGTTTGGTGGTAGGCGTGGTAGTAGGAATGTAGGTAGGTGAGGTAGTAGGTGGGTAGGTAGTGGGTGGGTGGGTGGGTGGGTGGGTAGGGTGGTGGGGTGGGTAAGAGGTGGATGGTTAAGGTAGGGCAGGTAGTGTTTGTATGTAGGTGGTGGGTAGGTAAGGGGGTGGGTGGGTAGGTAAGTGGATGGGCGAGGTAGGTCAGTATTTGAGTCATTGCTCTATGGTGCTATTCAGGGTCAGGTGATTTGGTAGGTGGCAAGTAGGTAGGCTGGGTGGGGTGGTAGTGGTAGGCAATGGTCACGGTAGGTAGGTAATAGTCGAAGGTAGGTGGCGTAAGTAGAGGCAGTAAGTGGTAAGTAGAGTAGGATAGATAGGCGGTCGGCGGTAGGTTAAGCTAAGGAAGGTAGGTTTAGGTAAGTAGGCAGGTAAGTGGATAAGCAGTCGGGTAGGTAAGGCGCAGTAATTGGGTCATAGGAGGTAGTAGGGCAGGTTAGGTGGTAAGTAGCAGTAGACTAGGTAAGCAGTCAGGTATGTAGGCAGGTAAATAGGCAGTTGTGAAGGTAAGTGGCAGGCGTATTTTGGCAGCGCATCATCCTATGGAGCCTATTCCCAGTGGGGTGATAAGGTCGGTGTCAGGCAAGGTAGTAGAGAAGGAAGGTGAGTAAGTAGGGAGGTAAGGTATAGGGATAGGTAGGGTGGGTGGGCTGGGTGGGTAGGTTGGTGGTGGCGTTAAAGAGGTGGATGGTTATGGTGGATGGAGGTATGAATTTTGTTGTAAGTGAGTTGGGTAGGTAGGTGGGATGTAGGTAGTGTTTGGGAGGTAGGCGTATGTTACGTACATTGTCCTATGGCTGCCATTTCAGGGGTCCGTGGTGAATTTGGTAGGTGGATCGGGTAGGGGTAGGTAGAATGGGCGGTAGGTGGAATCGTAATAGTATGGGTAGGCGTAAATATGGATGGAGGTAGTTTAGGCTGGCAGTATTACGCTAGCTTGTCTCTGACTGGGCTCTATTGTCAAGTGTATTGAGGGGAGTTGGTGTGGTGTGGGGGAAAGGTGGGATCAAGGCTGCTAGTTGTAATCGTAGGGTGGGAG
>JAJSRW010001578.1:0-60459 GCA_022414725.1 Microglena sp. YARC | reverse complement strand
TGCCCTCCCACACCTCCCTTGTTTTCCATACCACGAGAGAGATCATTCCTCTGCACCACAGTTTTCCACACTCCCACATTGTATTCTGTGCTCCTCTCACACTCCCTGCCCCATTGCCTTCACCACCTCCCTTGTTTCCATCACGAGAGAGATCATTCCTCTGCACCACAGTTTTCCACACTCCCACATTGTATTCTGTGCTCCTCTCACACTCCCTGCCCCATTGCCTTCACCACCTCCCTTGTTTCCATCACATTTCCTCCCTGCACCAATGTCCTCGCCACAGCCTCACCATTGTATTCTGTGCTCCATCCTCACACCTCCCGTGCCCCATTGCCCTCACCTACACCTCCTTGTTTTCATACACATTTCCTCCCTGGCACCCATCGTCCTCCCACACCTCCACATTGTATTCTGTGCTTCCCTCTCAGCACCTCCCTGCCCCTTGCCCTTTCACACCTCCTTGTTTTCATGACACATCTCCCTGCACCACATGTCTCCCACACCTCCCACATTGTAACTCTGTGCTCCTCTCAACACCTTCCCTGCCCCACTTGCCCTCTACGCCACACTCCTTATTTCCATACACATTTCCTCCCTGCACGCACATGTCCTCCTCACGCAACATGTCCTCATCTCAACTCCCACATTGTATCTGTGCTCCTCGTCCACCGCTCCCTGCCCCATTGCCCTCTCCAACCATCCTTGTTTCCATACACATTTCTCTCTGGCACCAATGTCCTCACTGTCCCACCTCCATTGTATTCTGTCTCCTCTCACACCTCCCTGCCGCCATTGCCCTTCCCACACCTCCGTTGTTTTCATACACATTTCCTCTCCTGCACCACATGTTCCTCCACACTCTCGCACATTGTATTCTGCTGGCTGCTCTCACGATCCGCTGTCCCATTGCGTCGCCTCCACACCTCCCTTGTTTTCCATATTCACATCTCTCTCTCCTGCACCGCATGTCCTGCGTCCCCTCACATTGTATTCTGGTTCTCCTCTCGACAGCTCATCCCTGCCCATTGCCTCCTACACCTCCTTGTTTTCCCATACACATTTCCTCCCTGCGCCACAATGTCTCAGAATTACACATCTCTCCACATGGTACTTCTGTGCTCCTCTCACGACCTCCCTGCCACCTTGCCTAGCACCACACTTCACTGTTTTTCCATACATACATTTCTCGCTGCACCCAAGTTGACATGTCCTCACGCACACCTCCACATTGTAAGTTCTGTGCACCTCTCCACCTCCTGCCTTCCATTGCCCTTCCCACACTCCCCTTGTTTTCCCCATACACATTTCCCCCTGCACACATGTCCTCCCTGCACCACATGTCCTCCCGACACCTCCCCACATGTGTTCTGTGCTCCCCTCACAACTTTCCTGCCCATGCCCTCCCACGTCACTTCCTTGTTTCCATACACATTTCCTGCGATCCTGTCCTACCTCCGTACCGGTCCATCTGCGAACACTCTCCCAACATTCGTTATTCTGTGCTCCTCTCAACACCTCCACTTGCCGCCTATGTGCCCCCTCCCACACCCTCCTTGTTATTTCGCATACACATTTTCCTCCCTGCAGCCCATGGTCTCCTCGCCACACCTCCCACATTGTATTCTGTTGCTCCTCTCACACCTCCCTGCCCCGATTGCCCTCCCGCACCTCCCTTGTTTTCCGCCATACACCTTTGCTCCCTCTGCACCACAATTTTGCGCCACACCTCCCACAATTTGGTAATTCTGTGCCCTCCCACACCTCCCTTGTTTTCCATACACATTTCCTGCCCTGCACCACCATGTCCTCCCACACTCCCACATTGTGATTGTATTTGCTCTCTCGCACCTCCCTCCCCCTTGCCCTGCACCACGTCCCCCCCCACCACACAGCCACACCCCTTGTTTCCATACACATTTCCTCCGCTGCACCACATTCATGTTCCTCCCACAACCCTCCCACATTGTATTCTGTGCTCCTCTCACACACCTCCCTGCCCCATTGCCCTCCCACACCTCCCTTGGTTTTCCATACACATTTCCTCCCTGCACCACATGTCGCTCCCTGCCACCACAGTGTTCCTCCCACACCTCCCACATTGTATTCTGTGCTGCCTCTCACACCTCCCTGCCCCATTGCCCTCCCACACCTCCCTTATGTTTCCATACACATTTCCTCCTGCACCACATGTCCTGAGAATCCCACATCTCCCCACCATTGTATTCTGTGCTCCTCTCACACCTCCCTGCCCATTGCCCTCCCACACCTCCTTGTTTTCCATAAACACATTTCCTCCCTGCACCACATGTCCTCCCACACCTCCCAACATTGTATTCATGTGCTCTCCACACCTCCCTGCCCCTATTGCCCTCCCACACCTCCCTTGTTTTCCATATACACATTTATCCTCTCCCTGCACCACATGTCCTCCCACACCTCCCACATTGTATTCTGTGCTCCTCTCACACCTCCCTGCCCCATTGCCCTCCCACACCTCCTTCTGTTTTCCAGTACACATTTCCTCCCATGCATCCCACATGTCCTCCCACACCTCCCACATTGTATTCTGTCCTCTCTCTCACACCTCCCTGCCCCATTGCCCTCCACACCTCCCTGCCACACCTGCTTTCCATATACACCATTTCCTTCCCTTTGCACCCTGCACCACATGCATGATCCCACGACCTCCCACATTCCCACATCCAATGTCCTCCCACACCTCCCACTTGTTCTCTGTGCTCCTCTCACACCTCCCTGCCCCATTGCCACCCACACCTCCTTGTTTTCATATCACACACTTCCTTGCCTCCTTGCATTGCCCTCAGCACAATGTTTTCCATACACAATTTTTCCTCCCTGCATGTCTCGCCACAACCTCCACACACCTCCCATTGTTTTTCCACACCTTCCCACATTGTGTTTCTGTCTCCTCTCACACCTCCCTGCCACCATTGCCCTCCCACACCTCCCTTGTTTTCCATACACATTTCCTCCCTTGCACCACATGTCCTCCCAACCTCCCACAATTGTATTCTTGTGCTCCTCTCACAGCCTCCCTGCCCCATTGCCCTCCACAACCTCCCTTGTTTTTCCATTACACATTTCCTCCTCGCAACCAACAATGTCCCTCCCCTCCCACATTTTTCTGTGCTTCCTCACACCTCCCTGCCCCGTTGCCCTTCCACACCTCCCTTGTTTTCCATACACATTTCCTCCCTGGCACCACATGTTCCTCCCATCACCCCATCTGTATTTCTTGTGCTCTGACACCTCCTCCATTGCCTCCCATCACTTCCTTGCTCCTACACATTTCCTCCCTCCACATTTCTCCACCTCCCACATTGTATTCTGTGCTTCCTCTCACACCTCCCTGCCCATTGCCCTCCCACCTCCCTTGTTTTCCATACACATTCCTCCCTGCACCACATGTCCTCCCACACCTCCCACATTGTATTCTGTGCTCCTCCTCACACCTCCCTGCCCCATTGCCCTCCCACACTCCCTTGTACACATTGCCTCCTTATCCACACTGCACCACATCACACCTCCCTGCCCCACCACATGTCCTCCCTGTCCTCGCAACCACATGTCCTTCCCACATTGTATTCTGTGCGCCTTCTCCCTGCCCCATTGCCCTTCCACACCTCCCTTGTTTTCCATTCACATTTCCCTCCCATGCTCCACTCTCTCTGTCCTCCCACACTCCCACATTGTAATTCTGTGCTCCTCTCACACCTCCCTGCCCCATTTGCCCTCCCACACCTCCCTCTGCCACACCTCACCTTTACCCATAAACACCTCCCTGCACCACATGCACCATATCCTACCCACACCTCGCGCCACACCTCTCACACCTCCCTGCCCCATTGCCCTCCCACACTCACATGTTTTTCCTCCCCACACCTCCCACATTTCTGCTCCTCTCACATGCTCACCTCCATACACATACCTCCCTGCAGCCACATTTCCTCCCACACCTCCACACATTGTGTATTCTGTGCTCCTCTCACACCTCCCTTGCCCCATTGCCCTCCCCAACCTCCTTGTTTTTCCATTTTCCATGTCCATCCACACCTGCACCACATTGTCCGTTCCCTGCTGCCTCCTCCACACCTCCCACTACCACATTGTATTCTGTGCTCCAATACACCTCCCTCACACCTCCCTACCAATGCCCTGTCTCCAGTCTTCACACATTGTCCCGCCCCATTGCCCTCCCTGTTTTTCCATACATATCCGTATTGCTCACCCACACCTCCCTGTTTCCATTTCCTCTCTCACATTTCCTCCCTGCACCACATGTCCTCCCACACCTCCCACATTGTATTCTGTGCTCCTCTACCTCCCTGCTCCCATTGCCCTCCCACACCTCCCTTGTTTTCCATACACATTTCCTCCCTGTCCCATGTTCCTCCCACACCTCCACATTGTAATTCTGTGCCTCCTCTCACACCTCCCTGCCCCAATTGCCCTCCACCTCCCTTGTTTTCCATACACATTTCCTCCCTGCACCACACTGTCCTCCCACACCTCCCACATTGTATCTGTGCTCCTCTCACACCTCCCCTGCGCCCTGCCCTCCCACACTCCCTTGTTTTCCATACACATTCCTCCCCTGCACCACATGTCCTCCCACACCTCCCACATTGTATTCTGTGCTCCTCTCCACTCCCTGCCCCATTGCCCTCCCACACCTCCCTTTGTTTTCTTGTTTCATCACATTTCCTCCCTGCACCACATGTCCTCCACACACTCCCACATTGTATTCTGTGCTCCTCTCACACCTCCCTGCCCATTGCCCTCCCACACCTCCCTTGTTTTCCATACACATTTCCTCCCTGCACCACATGTCCTCCCACACCTCCCACATTGTATTCTGTGCTCCTCTCACACCTCCCTGCCCATTGCTCCACAACCTCCCTTGTTTTGCTTGTTTTCCTACACATTTCCTCCCTGCACCACATTCCTCCCACAGCCTTCCCACACATTGATTTCTTTGCTCCTCTCCTCCCTGCCCCATGCCCTCCCACACGCTCCCTTGTTTTCCAATCACAATTCCTCCTCCTCCCACACCTCCCACATTGTATTCTGTGCTCTCTCACACACTCCCTGCCCCCATTGCCCTCCCACACCTCCCTTGTTTTCCATACACCACCTCCCTCGCCCCATTTGCCCTCCACCTCCCCACCTCCCTGCCCCATTTGCCCTCCCACACCTTGTTTTCCACACACAACCTCCCACATTGTATTCTGTGCTCCTCTCACACCTCCCTGCCCCATTGCCCTCCCACACCTCCCTTGTTTTTCCATACACATTCCTCCTCCCTGCACCACATGTCCTCCTGCACCAACATGTCCTTTCCCACACCTACCCACATTGTTATTCTGTGCTCCTCTCACACCTCCCTATTGCCCATTCCTCCCACACCTCCTTGTTTTCCATTTACACATTTCCTCCCGCAACCACATGTCCTCCCCACACCCGCACCACCTCCCACATTGTATTCTGTGCTCCTCTCACACCCCCTGCCCATTGCCCTCCCAACACCCTCCCTTGTTCCATACACATTTCCTCCCTGCACCACATGTCCTCCCACACCTCCCACATTGTATTCTGTGCTCGCCTCCTCTCACACCTCCCTTGTTTTTCCCCATTGCAACCCACAGCCCTCCCACACCTCCCACCTCCCTCGCCCCCTTGTTTTCACACCCCCTTGTTTTCCATACACATTTCCTCCCTGCACCACCATGTCCTTTCGCCACACCTCCCACATTGTATTCTGTGCTCCTCTCACACCTCCCTGCCCCATTGCCCTCCCACACCTCCCTTGTTTTCCATACACATTTCCTCCCTGCACCACATTCCTCCCCTGCCACCACATTGTTCCTCCCACACCTCCCACATTGTATTCTGTGCTCCTCTCACCACCTCTGCCCCATTGCCCTCCCACACCTACTCTCACACTTTCCTCCCCCTGCTCCCATGTTCCTCCCACAACCTGCCCAGTTTGAGTGCAGTTCTGTCTTTCTCCCTCGCTACGACAACCCATGGCCTCCCTGCCCCCATTGCCCCTCCCTCCCTTGTTTTCCATACACATTTCCTTGCTGTGCTCCCACACCTCCTCACATTGTATTCTGTGCTTCCTCTCATTGCCCTTCCCACCTCCCCTGCCCCCATCTCCCTCCTGTTTTCCATTACACATTTCCTCCCTGCACCACATGTCCTCCCACACCCACCACCTCCCACATTGTATTCTGTGCTCCTCTCACACCTCCCTGCCCCATTGCCCTCCCACACCTCCCTTGTTTTTCCATACAACATTTCCTCCCTGCACCACATGTCCTCACACTTTTTTTGCTATTTCTGTGCTCCTCCCCACACCTCCCTGGCCCCATTGCCCTCCTCTTTGTTTTCCATACACATTTCCTCCTGCACCACACACACGGCTGCCCACATTGTATTCTGTGCTCCTCTCACACCTCCCTGCCCATTGCCCCCTCCACACTTCCCTTTGTTTTCCATACACATTTCCTCCTATGCCACCACATGTCCTCCCACACCTCCCCACATTGTATTCTGTGCTCCTTCACACCTCCCTGCCCCATTGCCTCCCACACCTCCCTTGTTTTCCATACACATTTCCTCCCTGCACCACATGTGCACCCTCCACACCTCCCACATTGTATTCTGTGCTCCTCTCACACCTGCCCTGCCCCATTGCCCAATCCCACACCTCCCTTGTTTCCATACACATTTTCCTCCCTGCAACCACATGTCTCCCCACACCTCGCCCACATTGTATTCTGTGCTCCTCTCACACCTCCCTGCCCCATTGCCCTCCCACACCTCCCTTGCACCACATTTTTCCATACACATTTCCTCCCTGCCTCCCACACCCTCCCTTGTTCCAACCAATTGGCACTCTACACCCTCCTCCCACACCTCAACACCCACATTGTATTCTGTGCTCCTCTCACACCTCCCTGCCCCATTGCCCTCCCACACCTCCCTTGTTTTCCATACACATTTCCTCCCTGCACCACATGTCCTCCCACACCTCCCACATTGTATTCTGTGCTCCTCTCACACCTCCCTGCCCCATTGCCCTCCCACACCTCCCTTGTTTTCCATACACATTTCCTGTGCACCACCCTGCACCACATTTCTTTCCCACACCTCCCACATTGTCATTTCTTTGTGCTCACCTCCTCTCACACCTCCCTGCCCATTGCCCTCCCACACCTCCCTTGTTTTCCATACCACATTTGACACCCTCCCTGCACCACATGTCCTCCCACACCTCCCACATTTGTATTCTGTGCTCCTCTCACACCTCCCTGCCCCATTGCCCTCCCACACCTCCCTTGTTTTTTCCATACACATTCCTCCCTGCCACCACATGTCCTCCCCACACCTCCCACATTGTATTCTGTGCTCCTCTCACACCTCCCTGCCCCATTGCAACACACCTCCCATTGGTTATTTGTTTCCATCACCATTTCCTCCTGCCCACCACATGTTCCTCCCACACCTCCCACATTTGCCCCCACACCTCCCTTGCACCATTTCTTGTCCTCCCACACCACCCACATTGTATTCACAATGTCCTGCCCCACACCTCCCACATTTCCTCCCTTGTCCTCCCACACACTCCCAACATATTTCTGTGCATCTCCTCTGCAACACCTCCCTGCCCTCCCACACCTCCCTTGTTTTCCATACACATTTCCTCCCTGCACCACAGTCCTCCCACCACCTCCCACACCTCCCTGTCCCCCATCCCGCCCATGCCCTCCCACACCTCCCTTGTTTTCCATACACATTTTCCTGCACCCTGCACCGCTCCGCGCCACCACCATGTCCTACCCACACCTCCCCCACATTGTATTTCTGTGCTCCTCTCACACCTCCCTGCCCCATTGCCCTCCCACACCTCCCTTGTTTTCCATACACATTTTCCTCCCTGCACACCACATGTCCTCCCACACCTCCCACATTGTATCTCTGTGCTCCTCCACACCTCCTCCTGCCCTCCCACACTTACACATTTCCTCCCTGCACCACCATTTCCTTCCCACTCTGCCTCCTCTACACCTCCCTCCCATTGGTTTTCCATCCATGCCCATTGTGTGTGCACCTCCCTGCCCCATTGCCCTCCCACACCTGCCCTTGTTTTCCATACCATTTTCCTCCCTGCACCACATGCTCGCCACACCACATTGTATTCTGTGCTCCTCTCACACCTCCCTGCCCCATTTGCCCTCCCCACCTCCCTTGGCCCTGCACCACACCTCCCACACCCTCCCACGATTGCTATTCTGTGTCACGACCTTGCCCCATTGCCACTCCCAACCTCCCTGTTTTCCATACACATTTCCTTGCGCCACATGTCTCCCACACCTCCCACATTCTGTGCTCCTCTCACACCTCCCTGCCCCCCCATTGCCCTCCCACACCTCCCTTGTTTTCCTATACCAACATTTCCTCCCTGCACCCATTGGCACCACTGTTCCCACACCTCCCACATTGTCATTCATATCACACCTCCCTGCCCCCCTGTGCACACATCCACACCTCCCACACCTCCCCTGTTTCCATAACCATTTCCTTCATCCACAACATTGTCACACCTGCGCCACAGTCTCCCACACCTCCCCCATTCTTGTGCCCCATTTTCAACCTTCCTTGTTTTCCCATACACATTTCCTGCAACCCCTGTCCTCCCACCACCTCCCCACCACATGCCCTCCCACACCTCCTTGTTTTGCCCACACCTCCCACACACACCTCCCTGCCCCATTGCCCTCCCACCACCTTGTTTTCCATACAACATTTCCTCCCTCACATGTCCTCCCACACCTCCCACACATTGTATTCTGTGCTCCCTCACACACTCCCTGCCCCATTGCCTCCTCCCTTTGTTTCCATACACATTTCCTCCCTGCACCAACATGTCCTCCCACACCTCCCACAGTTGCCTGTGTGCCCATTGCACCCATGCACCTCCCACACCTCCACTTGTTTTCCATACACATTTCCCTGCACCACATTGTCACCACACCTCCCACATTCTGTGCTTTCCTCTTCACACACTTGCCCTCCCACACCTCCCTTGTTGTATTTCACTCCCTGTGCCTCCCTCACACCTCCCTGCCCCACCCCTCCCACACCTCCCTTGTTTTCATTGATATGCATGCCCTCCTCTCCACACCTGCACACATTTTCCCACAGCCTCCCACATTGTATTCTTGCCCTGCCCTCCACACTTACACTCCCTGCACCATCATTGCACCTCCCACACTCCCTGTGCCTGTGCACCTCTTGTTTTTCCATACCACTCCCTGCCCTCCGCACACCTCCACCATTGTTATTCTGTATTCTGTGTCCTCCACACCTGCCCTCCCACACCTCCCTGGCCCGCCTTGCTGCCCCTGCCCTCCCACACCTCCCTTGATTTCCACCCACATGTCCACCCTGCACCACACTCCTCCCACATGTTACGCTATGCACCTCTCACACCTCCCGCAGGACAAGCTGGACGAGCTTCAACTGCCCCAAAACTCAGCTTGTGAGGGTTGTGACAATACTTACACTCAACAAAAACCAATGCATGTTGTCTTTTGACAGTCCAGGGGTAGCCGAATAGGCTAAAGGGACAAACACTGCCTGATTCCATGCCTGCACCGCTCACAACTCTCACACCTCCCACACAGGACAAGCTGGACGAGTCAATTGCTAAAAAAGCAGCTTTTGAGGGATGAGGCCGCTGCTTATACTTAAACAAACAATGTATTTTGTATTTTGACTGTCCTGGGGTAGCCGAATAGGCTAAAGGGACAAACACTTCCTGATTCTATGCTGTGCTCCTCTCACACCTCCCACACAAGGACATGTCTGGACGAGGCCCATTTCCAAAAGCAGGTTGTGAGGGATGTGGCAATACTTTAGGGTTTACTACTCGACACTAAACCAATTAATGTTGCATTGTTGACAGTCCTGGGGTAGCCAAATAGGCTTAAGGGACAAAAAGTGCACAACACTTCCTCATTTTATGCTGTGCACCTCTCACACTGCCCCCACAGGACAAGCTGGACGAGTCAATTGCTCAAAAACAGCTTTTGAGGGATGAGGCCGCTGCTGGGCTTCAGAGGGAAAGCAAAAACCTAAAGGATCTGGAAAAGGATGCTGCCGCACTCATACAGGCCGCCAGGTCAAGGTCAACAAAGCTATTTGTGAGTGGCAACAGGAGTAAAAACAAATTGATCTGTAATGCCTAAAAAAACCTGAGGAGGGCTGCCCCCCCCCCACCACACACCCACCACCCACCACCACCACCACCACAAACACACACACACACACACACACACACATAAATAAGGATTGTGTTGATAGTCAGCAAATACTCACATCCAGTCAAGGTCAACAAAACTATTTTTGCGTTGTACTGGTATTGGTTGCACTGCTACTACGTGAGTTGCAGTGCAGGTGCAATAGATGAAGGTACTACTTGCACCCACCTCACCACCACCTTGCTCCTTCGGGAAATTGCAAAATCACTTCATTTTTTTTTTTTTTTTGATCATTTATGGGGCTTGCCTTGGGTGGGATGCCTTGGCTACCGCCACTCAATACAGCCGCCAGTGTCAAGGTCAACAAAGCTATTTGTGAGTTGGCACCAGGAGAAAACAAAATTGACTGTAACGCCTAAAAAAACTGAGGAGGGCTGCCCACCCCCCCCTCCCCCCCGCATAAATAGGGCTTGTGTGATAGTCAAACTACTCACACGCCAGGTCAAGGTCAACAAAGCTATTTGTGAGTTGCACTGCTATTGGTTGCACTGCTATTGGTTGCACGGCTATTTTGTGAGTTGCACTGGGATTTTTGTGAGTTGTGGTCAACTGCACTGCACTTTTTTATTTGTGGAAGGAACTTCGCCCCAGGGGGTTGGTCTCCCAAAACGACAGACACAAAACAGCGACGCAGGCCTGGCGAGTTTGGTGGCAAGCCAACTGCCCTTGTTTTTCACCCCAAGAGGTGGGTTTCCCGACACAACAGACACAAAGCAGCGACCCAGGCCTGGCGAGTTTGGTGCCAAGCCAACTGCCCTTGTTTTTCACCCCAGGAGGTGGGTCTCCCGACACAACAGACACAAAGCAGCGACCCAGGCCTGGCGAGTTTGGTGCCAAGCCAACTGCCCTTGTTTTTCACCCCAGGAGGTGGGTCTCCCGACAAAAACCAGCGACGCCCCGTGTTCAGTTCGAATTTGTGTGTGTGTTTGGGGTGGGGGGTGGGGGGTGGGGGGGCAAAAAGGTCTTTTCACCTCAAAGGGTGGTCTCCCGACGCAAACCAATGCCACCGAAGATTCAGTTCAAATATGTGTGTGTGTGTGTGGGGGGGGGTGGGGGGGGGGGGGGGGGGGGGGCAAAAGGCTTTTACCTCAAAAGGGTGGGTCTCCCGACGCAAACCAATGCCATTTCCCGAAGATTCAGTTCGAATATGCGTCAGTGTGTGTGTGTGTGGGGGGGGGGGGGGGGGGGGGGGGGGGGGGGCAAAAAGGCTTTTTACCTTAAAGGGTGGGTCTCCCTGCACTAGTCCTAGACTGGAAGGATTATATGTGATGTGGCGGACCAGCGCCTCCGAGGATTCAGTTCGAATGTGTGGGTGTTTGGGGTGGGGGGGTGGGGGGCAAAAGGCTATTCGCCTCAAAGGGTGGGTGTCCCAACACAAAACAGCGCCTCCGAGGATTCAGTGCAAATGGCGTTGCCTCTCTCTTTGACTGTCAAACTGGCATACTGGCATACTGGCATACTCTCTTTGACTGTCATGCTGGCATGCTGGCATACTGGCATACTCTCTTTGACTGTCATGCTGGCATGCTGGTAATACTGCATACTCTCTTTGAACATGTCAATGCTGGCATACTGGCATATCTCTCTTTGACTGTCATTGCTGTCATGCTGGCATACTGGGCATTACTCTCTTTGAACTGTCATGCTGGCATGCTGGCATACTGGCATACTCTCTTTGACTGGTCATGCTGGCATACTGGCATACTCTCTTTGACTGTCATGCTGTCATGCTGGCATACTGGCATACTCTCTTTGACTGTCATTCTCTCATTGACTGTCATGCTGTCATGCTGGCATACTCGCATACTCTCTTTGACTGTCATGCTCTCTTCGACTGTCATACTCTCTTTGACTGTCATGCTGTCATGCTGGCATACTGGCATACTGGCATACTCTCTTTGACTGTCATGCTGTCATGCTGGCATACTGGCATACTGGCATACTCTCTTTGACTGTCATACTCTCTTTGACTGTCATACTGTCTCTTTCTCTCTTTGACTGTCATGCCTGGCATTACTGGCCATACTGGCACTACTCTCTTTTGACTGTTCATACTCTCTTTGACTGACTCCCAACTCATCCCCTCACAGCCACCCCCGGGCACCCACCCCCACCCACCCCTTCCCTATCATTCACGCACCCCCTCCCCCCCCTTCCCCTTGCCTGCCATTCTAAAGAGGAAGAAGGCAGCTCAATCCCTGGAGAATTCACGTGGCTCCAATGCCTCTACGTCCACCTCCACCCCACAAACCTTCCCTTTCACTCACGCACTTTCCCCTATCCCTTCCTTTTGCCTGCCATACTACAGAGGAAGACGGCAGCTCAATCCCTGGAGAATTCACGTGGCTTCAATTCCTCCACCCCCACCACCGAACTACTTCGTGGTGGTAGTACAACAAAGAAACCTTGATGCTCTATTTTTGGCGGAGCCTGAGAGAATGACACCTTTGGGTGGAGAGAGGTACAGATATGTGTTGCCTCAAGGTAATGATTACAGAAGGGGAAGCCGCTAAGGCTCCCCCGGAAGGTTATCTCAGATGAGGTTACGGGTATAGGAAAGCGGCTCTGTCCACGAGGACACGCCACTGTCAGTGAGGCTGACCTAGCTGTCATCTAACTGTGGCAGAGCCCCCTCTTCGGGATCCCCCAGGGCCACCCCGTTGTCTGTGTGACTGGATGACCGATGACCGAGACAAAGCCTGACACGTCAGCCGACGGTCTCGTTACTGACTCGCTTCCGTTGCCACCTGTCGCTCTGTTACGAACACTCTCCGCCATTTTGTAGCGCCGCTTGTGACACTGCATAGGACTTCTTTACTTCAGAAAGGAATTTCACCCCAGGAGATGGGTCTCCCGAGACAAACCAGCGGCACTGAGGATTCAACTCAGATGGTGTTGCCACTCCTACAAAAGAGAAGGCGCACTGATCAGGTTACTACTTCTTGCCAAATTGGCCAGCGCTTAAAGCGCTCAAACGTCAAATTGGTCAGCGCTTTTTAGTGCAAAAAGCGCAAAAACTGCGCTCTGCGCTCACAGGGAGTTGAAAAAACTGCGCGAAACGCGCAGTGGGGCTCAAAACGTGTGCGCAAAATCGCGCTGCCGCGCGCGCTTTGTAGTACCCTGACTGATATAGCATTTATGTGTGCCACTGATATGGCTATACAGTAATGGTGGCGTCTACTAGGGCGTGGTATTAAGGGTGCCCCGTCTTGCGGCGGTAAGGCATGGGCTCCCACTTAACCTGGACAAAGCTACCACGACGGTTGACAGCAACCGCGAACACCAAAGCGCACCCATAGGGATTCGAACCCCGCACGTTCATCGTTTCAACGAGCTCTACCACTGAGCCATTAGTCGAAACGGGATATGGCTATATCTTAGAACGCTAGTGTGTACCGTATTGCAATTCAGAGAACATGTTACCGAATATTCAATCAGATATTACCATACTTGATACAACCCAACGTCATTTTTGACTTGTGAATACGGTACACGCAATGATATTATTTGTCTTCGGTTTATCAGGTATCTGCCTAGACATAGTTTTTATCGATGTTTTGTTTGATACTTAGATTGTTTTGATAACGTGTACATTTCCCCTGGTAATTATTTTTTCTGTCGAAAACGGCGAGCAGCCAAATCGCTGGCTCAGTAAGAGCTCAGTAACCAAGTTCTTTTAGCTGGACTGAGATTCATCTCGTTTGCATTGAAAGGATTTTATTTTAAGTTGTAAAGCGTGGTTACAGACTTACTGCCACTTGCTCTGCCATTTGCTCCAGTCATTCGAACTGAATCCTCGATGTCGCTGGTTTGTGTAGGGAGAGACCTCCTGGGGTGAAATTCCTTTCACAACTTAAAAACAAGTATGGAGCCTCGGCCTTGCTAAAATCGTGAAGTACATTCACTTAAGCTCTACTCCCCGTGGTGCACAATTTTTTCGGAGCCCCCTCTTCATCACGGGGGCTCTCGCCCCCTCTTGAAGGGGGCTCCGCCAAAAATTGGCGGAGCCCCCTCTCCAACACGGGGGCTCTAGTCCCTCTCAAGGGGCGAGAGCCCTGGTTGACCATTTGTCCGTTGTCTGTCCGATGAAACCGACCGGGAAAAATTTGAAGCCTGACACGTCAGCCAACGGTCGTGTAACTAACCCGCTTCGGCCAGCTCCATTGTTGTCACCTTTCCTTCCGTTGCCAACAAACTCCATCAATTGTCCGCGTCGCTTGCGACGCTGCATAAGACTTCTCAAGCTTAAAGTTTGATGGGAAAGTCCCTTGGCCCTAGCCACATCCAAGTTTGCTTGTTACAGTCCAGGGGTAGGCCAAATAGGCTTGCTTAATAATAATAATTATTATTGTTACAAGGTTCCATACGCCAGGTATGGCGTCTATAGACACACTAGGCAGGTAGGAGGGAGAGAAGGGACGCAGGGAAGGAGGGACGAGGGAAGGGGACAGGAGGCGGGCGATTTACACACACCATGCAGGAAGGGGGGTATAGAGGGAGGCGGAGTGTGGAGAAGAGGAGGGGGGACATGGAGAAGGGCGTTTACATGCCCCATGGGCGTTGTACACACCCCACGAATGAAGGGGTAGAGGGGGTGTGGAGGAGGGGAAGGGGAGGTGGTAATGGGAAGAGGGGGTAGAGGAGAGGGAGGAGGGAGGGGAGGGAATGGAGGAGAGAAGGGGAGTGTGGTGGAGTGGGGGGGAGGGAATGGAGGAGGAGGTGGGGGGGGGGGGGAGGAATGGAGGTGAGGTGGAGGAAGAGGAGGGGGGAATGGGAAGAAGGGGGTCGAAGAGAGGGAGGGAGGAGAAGGGAGGGGGGAATGGGAACGAGGGGGTCGTGGAGAGGGAGGAGGAGAAAGGGAGGGGGGGGGGGGAAGAGGGAGAGGAGAAGGGAGGAATGGAGGGAGAGTGGAGAAGAGTAGGGGGTTGAGGAGGGGAGGGGAGGCAGGGGGATGTGGAGAAAGCCAGAGAAGGTTCTTTTTCCATGGTATTCCGTGGGTCTCGCACGGTAGGACTTGGAATTGGAAGACGGCCGGCAGACCATACTTGGCTGAAAAACCATGGCTTTACAAATTCAATTCAATGAGGAAGGATTAAGCTACAGCACCATTTTTGATTATATTACTATGCTCTAAATAGAAACAAAACTCTTTGTCCATTGGTTCTACTCAGTCTATCCAAAATGTAAGTGTATGAGACTATTTGTAATCGGTGACTATATTGCTAGCTTCCGGCTTACGCTATGGGTCCTTAACTTCAACGTCCTGTGATGTAACGGTATTCTAACAAACGGATGTAACAATTTTTTTCAATTTCAATAATGTTTGCAGTCCATAAGTAAGCCACATAGTCCCTAATGATGTAACACTGGAATGAATTTTTGTTTCGCCATGGCAACAGGTGGACGCCTTTAATCTTCTCATTCTGGTTTGATCAAAGCAGCACAGTTTTCCTTTTCTGCTAGGCCTTCAGCAGCTTTCATAGTACACTAGTCTTCGCCCCAAGGACCACTAGCTGGGGCAAAGCAATGCCAACATTTGGAAAGGCGATTCAGGATCAGATTCCAGATACGCTATGGATATGCAGCTTTTGGTGAAATCGCCAATCAGCTTGGGGGCTGCCCAGTAGCTGGTTTTCGCTTTTTGGCTGAATAGCCCTTCAGGGCGGGCTGCCTAGAGACGCTGCTGCTTTTGGCTAATAGCCCAGTCAAGGGGGGCGCCTAGAGCTGACTGTTTTGGCTGAAAAGAAAAACCTCTGCGAGTCGCTCCTTCCCGTCTTGGTTTCGTGGCTATCTCCGCACCGCTTGGAGTGACTCTTTGGCATTATGGAAGAACGGTGGGCAAGCCCAGAGTTCATAAGCTTTTCTTTTCCGCATGAGCACAGCTTCTAGCAGCTCCCTGAAGCCATCCATCTTATTTCAGCTAAACCCAAAGTTTCCACACACTACTGAATAATACATGTAATTTTGGTCAAGCTTCCAGAGCACTAATTGCCTCATGTTTGGTTCCGGTAGAAACAGGGGCAGCTGAACTATGAATCAACTGCAGGTAGCTGAAAAGAAACAGTTCTGCTCCAGGGTAGCTGGAAAGATGATTCTGTAACATCTAATACTATCCCTGCTGCCATCCCTGTCAGCAAGGCATGGCGAGTCAATACACTGTATCAACTACCTTCCCGCCAGCCACAGCTGTTGCTCAACCTCCAACGCTATGTACCACACACAAAAGTTATTCTTGTAGCGTTGGGGTTTTGGGCACATCATCGGCACATTATTGGACACAATTCTGCCCGAGTCCAAACCAGCTCGTGCTTTGTCATATGTCTCTTAGGTGAAATGATAGGGAGATCATAGGGGGTCAGGATCATGGGCACGGATTATTGCGGCGGCGCCTGGGTCACAGCGCATGATGTCATCTCTGCACAGCAGGATATCTCAGCAGCCTTGTTGCCGATGTCAGGAGTCACTGCTTCACAACTGAAGACACTCAAAGATCTCCCCAGCTGGCATGTCCGAGAGAACTCACACAGCACTCGTACGTCAACGCCTCCCTCCAGCGGGAGAGCCTGGTCATGCCCATGTGCAAACGCATCGCAGACGTTGGAGACTGATTCTGCTTGAGTCCAAAAGCGTTGTCACAGATGATGGTAGGCTTTTATGAGGCTATAACGCAGGGACTTTGGGCATAAAGCTCCTAGCCAAGGGATTTCCTTACCAGTGCGGTTTTGCTGTGCAGCGCTCTCCACAGTCTTTGCCATCCTTATCTCAGGCCACCTTCTTTTCTTTGATCTGGCCCTCCTCCAAGCATCACTTGAGATGATCCTTCATCAGTGGCCTGCAACACTTACCACAAGGCGTCATGTAAGGGGGACTTAGCCTCCTCCTCTCTGCTCCAGGAACGTGCGTTGTGGTCATAGGAGCAGCTATGGGCAGCTTTCGCCTATTTTTGCACCCGGATGGATCAGCCTGTCCTCGGTCAATCATCGATTTTCCTCAACTCAGCTTACAGTTCCGAGCTTCACGTTCTGTGGTCATCAAAGTGGATGTGATCTCTACCGACGCCCAGACACAAGGCCAGGTTCTCGATACTGTTTTTCGAAGTCAGCATGCTCAAAAGCCATGATGCCGGCATCTGGCAAAGATCTCCTTCAGGATAATTGTAGATGAGCTGCCTGTTAATGAAGCAGGTGATGTCATGCCCCGATGATTCTGATTCACCTTCTCTTCATCTTGGTCTTCTCGCTCGTCTTCAATCTCGGTCCACTCCTTGGACATGGAGGTTAGTCGACCATTCTACAAATCACGGGGGCGCCATAAGATCTTGATCTTGTCTGTGTCCATTGGCAGTGTTGGCACCATGTATGACGAGCATTCTCAATGCGCTTGGGCTGTCCCACACCAATCTTCTTGTCCAGGATGAATCCCATCCAGATAAGACTCTCTCAAGTGGCCTCAGTCTTCTTGATGATGTGGATCGGCCTCAAGGTTACCGCTGCCCTTCAGTTCATGATAGCATCCATCAGCCAGAAGGGCAAAGTGGTCCTTGTCCACAGTGAGAATCTTGCTACTCAAAGTTGTCCTTTTTTGCCGATGTTGAGCAGATCGTTTTCGGAAGGCAGTTCATCAGCGCGGTTGTCCATGCTTGCCCACGTTTCCAGCACCTTGCGCGCGCAGTCGGAGGCCTCGCGGTAACCAGCAATGATGGTCATAGGGTGAATCTTCTGGGCTACCAGTTGCTCAGCCTCGCGCAACAATTCTCCAGCTAAAACAACCACCGATGTTGTTCCATCTCCGACCTCGTCATCTTGGAACCTTGGAAATATCAACTCAAAACCTTGGCAGCTCGGGTTGTCGATCCGTAGATCGTACTTCAAAATGGTGGCTCCATCATTCGTAATTGTCACATTCTTTGATCCTTGGACTCATGACTTGAAAAGGATTTTATCCATTCCTCCTTTACGGACCAGCGTTGATTTTAACGAGATCGGCAATAGCACAGCTCCCACAAAGGACGCCAATCGACGTTCTCTCCACGCTACGTATGCCTCCTTGGCCTAAGATCCATAGACTGCTGAGACAAAAATCGCCATTTTTCGCAGGATGCTTCGGAATGAGCAGGGCAAGTGAGCTTTTTATATCGATCTCAAGATGAAATTTGGCAGAATGCGCGCATCTCAACCAAGAAGGTGAATGTCGTTGGAAAAGGGATGCTTACCTGCCTTGGGCCACTGCGCTGAATATACATGCTTTTTACCAGTACGCTGTAGGTACCGCTTTAGTTACCGTATTTTTTGCTTGATAAGAGTAATGGTTTTTTTTTGAATCGGTTTGAATGTTGAGATTGCTCCCCCCCGAGCGTGACGGCGAGCAGCCTTGAAGGCTGGCGGCCTGGACCCCATGTGACCAAACTAACAGGCCAAGTTTCAAACTCTATAGGTCCTCCTCCACATGAGAGGAGGATCTACGGTACCCACGTGGGTACCGCCTGTGGGTACCGTAGGCTTGTGCAAGGAATGGCGGAGCCCCATGTTACATTCGATTGATTTGTTTATTTTGGATCCTCTACCCCCTAGGTTACTAGGTTGGCCCCGCTATTTCTTTCTCAGGTCCACAATATAAGAGGACTGCCTGTTTTTCTCGAGAGCTCTCCTCCATTATATCCTACTAACATATATCGGGTTTGATAGTCTATGAGTAACAGCTCAAGATTTATAGATAGCTTATGGTAGCTTATGTTTTCTTACGTGTATAAGTAATAGAGACTAAGAAAACCTTAAGAAAGGAAAATCAGAAAAATAGAAATCTCCGAAATCGAGAAATCGAGGAAGAGAGGATATCCCTATATCCTACAAATATATATATCATCAATACCTGTGGGCCAGGAACGGCGGGTGCTGAATTAAATTTAAGTCTGAATATTGGGAATTCCTTTTCCCCATGTAACTTGTAGCCACCGTTCTTCTTCTTCTGTGTCCGCCCACTCCGTAGACAGCGGCCATCCTAACTCCTGAAGGCTGAATTAGCCTGGCTGACACACCATGTAACCAATCCAAAACAAACCAACGCAGAACTACGTGTTCCTTGCTGGCGATAGGTGTGCCTCGAGCCACATGTCAGCATTAGCTATGGCTGAAGGTGCGCAAGGCCAAAGCCAGTGCCAGCGTTCTGTTGTTATGCCATCCTTAACATCCCTGAAGTGTTCGAAAGGCAGCAGCGTTTTTTGAGGGCCTCCTACCTTGGGCTTGTGAAAGAAGACTGGTGCTACCTTGGGCTTGTGAAAGAAGACTGGTGCTACCTTGAGTGTTACATTCAAAAATGAAAATGCGGTTCCCTAGACCCCAGTATCCTAAGTTTTCCCTTGCCACTACTTCGTAAGGTGTTTGAAAGACAGCAGCGTTTTCTTGAGGTCCTCCTCCATGCCTACCTTCGGCTTGTGAAAGAAGTCTGGTGTTACATTCAAAAATGGAAATACGGCTCCCTAGACCCCAGCATCCTAGGTTGCCCCCCCGCTACTACTTCCTCATGTGTCTGAAAGACAGCAGCGTTTTCTTGAGGACCTCCTCCATGCCGACCTTAGGCTTGTAGCCGGTAGGTGTACATACCATATGTCCATGCAACCCAACCCAACCAACGCACAGCTACTTCTTCGTGGGTATCGCACGGGGGAGCTTGGCATTGGAAGACGGTGAGCAGCCCAGAGTTGGCTGAAAAACCATGTAGCAATCTAAACAAACTACTTCTTCCTGAGGTGTTGGAAAGACAGCAACGTTTTCTTGAGGGCCTCCTCCATGCCGACCTTGGGCTTGTAGCCAAAGTCTGCCTGAGCCTTGCTCGAGCTGAAGGTCCTGTTGGTGGATGCTATGAGGATCCTGTTCATGGTGAAGTCGGTCTTCAGGTCCTTGAAAGGCTTCAGCACGGGCTTGATGACGTATTCGAAGAGGAAAGCAACGAAGAAGATGAGGAAGAAAGGCAGCTTGATTGAGGGGCGGCCATAGCCAAGTCCTTCACACATATCTCCAAAGCATGCCCAGAAGGGCGCGGATCACAGTTGGTGATGAAGTACGCTCTGTCCTGCCACCTTGTGACGTCAGGGACAGAGCATCTTTGCGGCCTCCAGGTGAGCCTGTGCACATTGCCACATAGGTGAAGTCATCATGTTCTTTCCCATCTCCGATAATATACTTCATTTTTCCAGCCACTGCCTGGGGTGGGGTGGGGGACAGGCATGGCCATGGTAGGTGAAGGAGAGGGCGATAAAACGCAAAGGGAAGCCAGGGGGGAAGGGTGGGTGGGTGGGGGACAGGCATGGTCAGTAGGTGAAGGAGGGGTGGTGGTGGTGTGGTGGTGGGGGGGGCGCCAAAGGGAAGGCAGTGGGGGAATGGGTGGGGTGGGGTGGGATGGGGGGTGCTCAATATTCTAATGTTTCTAGTCTGTGCCATATTGCCAACAGAGGTGAAGTACATCATGTTCTTCCCATCTCAATAATAGACTTCATTTTTTGCAGCCACAGCCTGGGTCGGGTGGGGGACAGGCATGGTCAGGAGCTGAAGGGAAAGGTCTGTGTGTCTCCCCCCTGCCAACCCCAACCCAAACCATCCAGACTCCTCATCCCCTACACCCTCCGTACTTTAACTCCAACCGCCCTACGCCCCCCCACCCCCCCCCCCC
The DNA here is from genome assembly GCA_022414725.1 of Microglena sp. YARC. Taxonomy (NCBI): domain Eukaryota; kingdom Viridiplantae; phylum Chlorophyta; class Chlorophyceae; order Chlamydomonadales; family Chlamydomonadaceae; genus Microglena; species Microglena sp. YARC. Next base: position 39,442 of record JAJSRW010001578.1, on the reverse strand, counting down.
CCCCACACACACACACCTCACCCCCCACACCACCACTGCTGCATGAACAATAGTTTGGGACGAACAGGAGGTCTCCCTCCCCGAAGATGCACTAGGCTCGAGGCGCATGCAGCCACACCACCTGAGCCCCATCCACCCACACACTCACCTGCTTGACAATAGTTGGGACGACAGGAGGTCTCCCTCCCCAAAGATGCCCAACTAGGCCTGAGGGCCGCATGCGGGCCACGCCACCTGAGCATTCGCTTGCAGGATCAACTGCTCGCCTTCTCCTCAATCTTGGTCTGTGTGTAGTAGTCCATGGGCTTGGAGCGTAGTGCGAGTCTCATCAATCCATGTGCAGTGGGGTGCCGTCGAAGACAGCTGGAAAGCAGTTCGAAAGTCGTTTGAGGTGAAGTCTGGGGTGGTATGGGGAGCATGAGAGGGTATGGGTGGTGGTGGGGTAGAGCCAGTCCAAGGGCTTGGGAGCGTAATGCCGAGTCTCGTCAACAATGTGCAGTGGGGTGCCGTCAAAGACAGCTGGACGGTAGGTTGAAAGAGGGACATGGGAGGGGGAAACAAACAGGTGGGATTGTGTGTGTGTGTGTAAGTTCGTCAACAATGTGCAGTGGGCGTGCCGTCGAAGACAGCTGGACCCTCGGCAGGTTAAAGTTGTTTGAGGTTAAGTATGGGATCGTTTGAAGGGTTTGCTGTGGGCTGGGCGGGGTTGGGTTGGGTTGGGTTTGGGTTGGGTTGGATTGGGTTTGGGTTTTGGTTTGGTTGGGATTGTTGGCTTGGCGTTGGGTTGGAATGGGTTTGGTTGGGTAATGTCCAGCCTGGTTAACCTGTGGCAGTGGGTTCCGTTGAAGACAGCTGAGGCAATTTAGAAAGAGGGACGTGGGGGGTGGGAAACAAACAGTGGGGGTGTGAGTATGTGTGTGTGTGTGTGTGTGTGGTGTGGTGGGGGTATGTGCGTGCTGTGTGTGGGGGGGGGGGGGTATGTGCGTGTGCGTGTGCGTGTGTGAGTGAGTGAGTGTGAGTGAGTGTGTGAGTGCGTGTGAGTGTGTGGGGCGTGTGAGTGCGTGTAGAGTGTGTGCGTGGTGTTGGGGGGGGGGGGAATAGGGGGGTTGGGGGGGGTGGGGTGGGGGGGGAGTGAGTGTGTGTCTCATCAACATGTGCGTGGGGGTGCCGTCGAAGACAGCTTGAAGGCAGTGACAGTTGTTAAAAGGTGTAAGTGGGATGTGGTGGGTGGGGGGGGGCGTGGTGGGGGGGGGGGGGATGGGTGGGGGCGTATGTGCGTGTGTGAGTGTGTGGGGGGGTGTGGGTGTGTATATGTGGGTGGGTGGGTGGGTGGGTGGGTGGGTGGGGCGTGTGAGTGCGTGTAAGTGTGTGTGTGTGTGTGTGTGTGTGTGTGTAGGCAGCTAAAATAACAGCTGCCTAAGACTAGCAACCCCTGCTAACACCCAAGTGGGCCTAAGGGGCCCGCTTGCGAGTACGCCTAGAGGACCGGTACTTGAAAGGATGTTTAGCAGCACGCACCGGCCCTGGGCGGTACTTGCGAGCGGGCCCCTGTGTGTGTGTGTGTGTGTGTGTGTGTGTGTGAGAGTGAGCGTGTGTGTGAGTGTGTGTGTGTGTGTGAGGGGGGGGTGTTTTGTGTGTATGTGTGTGTGGGGGGGTGGGGGGGCGTGTGTGAGTGCGAGTGTGTGTGCTTGTGTTTGCATGTGTGTGTGTGTGTGATGGAGGCTATGGAGGGATTTGCTTAACTGCAAGCCACCCACCTGATGCTGTGCTGGTGTACACTAGCTTGCCCACACCATTGGCCTGGCACGCCGCCACGACGTTGCGTGTGCCCTCCACATTGACGGAATGCATCAGCTCCTTGTTCAGCGCGTTCTCACCAGTGGGAGAGGCGGTGGCTTACATGGAACACCACATCCACTCCTGCACAAGCCATTGGTCACCTGGGTGGGGTGGGTTGTGGGTTAAGAGGGGTATGGGTGGGGTGGGGTGTGGGGTGTGGGGGGTAGGGCTGAGGCGAGGCGGTGGCTACATGGAACACCACATCCACTCCCGCACAAGCCTTTGTCACCTGGGTGGGTGGGTTGTGGGTTAAAGAGGGGTATGGGTGGGGTGGGGTGTGGCGTGTGGGGGTAGGAGTCGGGTTGAGGCGAAGGCGGTGGCTACATGGAATGGACGCATCCACTTCCTGCACAAGCCTTGGGTCACCTGGGTGGGGTGGGTGGGGTGGGTAGGGTGTGTTGTGAGGGGTAGGGGTGGATGAGGTGAGATGGGGTGGGGTGCTGTGGGTGTGGGTTGTGGGGCGGATAGGGGTGGGATGGGTAGGGGTGGGTGGGGTAGGAGTGGGGTGGGTAGGAGTGGGGTGGGGGTAGGGGTGGGGTGGGGTGGGGTGGGGGGTAGGGGTAAGGTTGAGGCGAGGCGGTGGCTACATGGAACACCACATCCACTCCTGCACAAGCCTTGGTCACCTGGGTGAGTTGTGGGTTGTGGGTTGACAGGGGTATGGGTGGGGTGGGGTGTGGGTTAAGAGAGGTATGGGTGGGGTGGGGTGTGGGTTAAGAGGGGTATGGGTGGGGTGCGGGTGGGGGTAGGGGTCGGGTTGAGGCGAGGCGGTGGCAACATGGAATGACACATCAACTCCTGCACAAGCCTTGGTCACCTGGGTGGGGTGGGTTGTGGGTGGTGCGTGGGGCGGGTAAGGGTGGGTAGGGGTGGGTTGTGGGGTAGGGGTTCAGTTGGGTTGAGGCGGTGCAACATGGAATGACACATCCACTCTGCACAAGCCTTGGTCACCTGGGAAGGGTGGGTAGGAGCAAGGGTGTGGGTGGGTAGGGTTGGGGTGGGTTGTGGGTAGGAGCAGGGGGTGGGTTGAGGTGGGAGAGGCGGTGGCAACATGGAACACCATATCAACTCCTGCACAAGCCTTGCTCACCTGGGTGGGGTGGGTAGAAACAAGGGTGGGGCAGGTAGGAGCAGTGGTTGGGGTGGGTAGGAGCAGTGGTTGAGGTGGGTAGGAGCAGTGGTTGGGGTGGGTAGGGGTGGGGTGGGGTGGGGTGGGTAGGAGCAGTGGTTGAGGTGGGTAGGAGCAGTGGTTGGGGTGGGTAGGGGTGGGGTGGGTAGGAGCAGGGGTGGGGTGGGGGTTAGGAGCAGGGGTGGGGTGGGTAGGGGTGATTGTGGTGTGTGGGGGGGTAGGTGGTTTGGGTTGAGGCAAGGCGTTGGCAACATGGAACACCACATCCACTCATGCACAAGCCTTGGTCACCTGGGTGGGGTGGGTAGGGGTGGGTTGTGAGGGTAGGGTGGAGTAGGGTAGAAGTAGGGTAGGGTGGGTTGGGTGGGTAGGGGTGGGGTGGGTGGGGTGCGGGGGGTAGGAGTTGGGTTGGGTTGAGGCGGTGGCTACATGGAACACCACATCCACTCCTGCACAAGCCTTGGTCACCTGGTCTGCCTTGCGCAAGTCGCCCACCACCGATGTGACGCCGGTTACATCCGACTCGCGGATGTCAAACACCACCACCTCGTACTTTCCGCTCTTCAACAGCTAACTCACCAATTTCCCCGGGTCACATGCCAGACAGTCACAACAGCACTGCCCCAGCCTCACCTGGTCTGCCTTGCGCAAGTCGCCCACCACCGATGTGACGCCGGGCAAGTCCAACTCGCGGATGTTGAACACCACCACCCCATACTTGCCCCTCACCAACACTTAAACTACCACTCTCTCCAAGTCACATACCAGGCAGCCACAACAGCACTGCTCCAGCCTCACCTGGCCCGCCTTGCGCAAGCCACCCAATCCTTGATATTCACCCCCACCACCGCCATGATGCCTGGCAAATCCCTCATCCTCACATTAAACACCACCACCCCACACTTGCCCCTGACCAACAGCTAACTCACCACTTTCCCCGGGTCACATGCCAGATAGCCACAACAGCACTGCCCCAGCCTCACCTGGTCTGCCTTGCGCAAGTCGCCCACCACCGATGTGACGCCGGTTACATCCGACTCGCGGATGTCAAACACCACCACCTCGTACTTTCCGCTCTCCAACATCTGCTGCACCAGGTGCTTGCCCAGGAAGCCAGAACCACCAGTAACTAGGGCCTTCATCTTGCCGGGAGCCATTTCTCTGTGTTGCTGAATTTCTGACAGGCTGTCAGGTCTGGACTTCAATTCAGATACAAATTCGGATTCAAATTCTGCGGGATGGAGAAGAAGCTGGGCGGAAGTTGACGATGGCGAAGGAGAGATCCCAAGAAGAGAGAAGAAAGAAATATCAACGAGGGGGGGGCAACTCTGCTGTCCTGCTAATTTACTTCGGTGCTGCTTGTGTGCTTGTGAGTTGCTTCAGCTTACTTGGGCAAGTTTGCGGCACGGGCTTCCTCAATGGCTGAGTCCAAAGCTTTCTCTAAGAGAATCTGAGAGGATACGTGTGTGGGGGGGTGCGAGTGAGATGAGTGGTGGGTGAAGATGGGTGGTGGTGGGTTGTGGGTGGGGTATGGAGGGGGTTGTGGGCGGTGGTTGGTGGGTGGATATGGTGGGTGGTGGTCGGATGGATGTGTGGGGTGGTGGTGGATGGGTTTGGTAGGTGGGCGTGGTGTGTGGGTGGTGGATATAGGTGGATGGATGTGGTGGATGGATGCGGTGGTGGGTGGTGGGTGGGTGGTGGATATAGGTGGATGGATGTGGTGGATGGATGCGGTGGTGGGTGGTGGGTGGGTGGTGGATGTAGGTGGTGAATGTAGGTGGATGGATGTGGTGGTGGGTGGTGGTGGATGGGTATGGTGGGGATAGATGGAGGTGGGTAGTGAATGGAGGTGCTTGTGGGTGGTGGTGGATGGGCGGATATGGTGGGTGGTGGATGGATGTGTGATGGTGGTGGTGGATGGGTGGATATGGTGGATGGTGGTGGATGGATTGTGGTTGATGGTGGTGGATGATGTGGTGGTGGGGTGGGCAGCGGTGGGGCAGTGGATGGAGGTGCTTGTGGTGGTGGATGGTGTGTGGATATGGTGGGTGGTGATGGATGGATGTGGTGGATGGATGTGGTGGTGGGTGGTGGTGGATGGGTGTGTGGGTGGGTGCTGGGTGGTGGTGGATAGGTGTTGTGGGTGGGTGGGCACACTCGCAGAAGCATAGTCACATACACACACAAACCCAGTCACATTCACACAGAAACAGTCACACACACACACTGCCACACAAAACACAGTCAAGACCCATACACACATACGAACGCAGTCACATTCACACTGTCACACAGTCACACACAGGCAGTCACACACACACTGTCACACAAAACACAGTTCAGACCCATACACACATACACACACACAAACAGTCACACACACACTCAGCCACACAAAACACAGTCAAGACCCATACACACAGCCCCCCATACACACACTCAAACACACACACATACAAACACAGTTACACACACACGCACACACACACCAGCTACTCAGTACCTCAGCTTCTGGTACTCTGTATGGAGAGTGTTGTACCCCCCCACACACACCCCACCCCTCAATCCCCCCACCCCTCCATGTTCCACTCAAACACTGTCACACACACACACCAGCTACTCAGTACCTCAGCTTCTGGTACTCCTGCATGAAGAGTGTTGTACCCCCCCCCCCCCCCCCCACACACACACACACACACACACACACACACACACCCTCCCTCCCTCAACCCACCCACCCCTCCCCCTCACTCCCCTTCCACTTCAAAACAGTCACGAACCCAAACACAGTCACACACACACACTAACACACACACACTAACACACACACACTAACACACCCGGAATAAAGTGACACACACACACCAGCTACATAGCACCTCACCCTCTGATATTCTGTATGGAGAACGTTGCATCCCCACCCCACCCCACCCTTCCCCAACCCAGCCCAAGCTACCCTCCATTCCCATACCCTCTCCTCCCTGTTCCACTCAAACACTGTCACACACACACCAGCTACTCGCACCTCACCTTCTGGTACTCTGCTCGGAGAGTGTTGTTACCCCCCCCCCCCCCCACCCACCCACCCACCATCCACCCACCCACACACACACTCCCCCACCCCTCACCCCTCACCCCCCCACCCTCCTCCCACCCCTTCCACACCAAAACAGTCACAAACCCTAACACAGTCACACACACACCAGAACACACCCGGACAAAGTGACACACACACACCAGCTACTCGGCACCTCACCTTCTGGTACTCTGTATAGAGAGTGATGACCCCCCCCCCCCCCCCCCCGCCTTCCCTTTCCAACCCCCACCCGGCCCAAGCTCCCCTATCCCCCACCCACCCACCCACACCCACACACGAACACCACACACCAGCTTCTCTGCACCTTACCTTCTGGTATTCTGTATGGAGAGTGTTGCATCCATCTCTCCTCCCCCCAACCCAACCTAACCCAACCCAGACCAAGCCCCCACCCACCCACCCACCCACACCCACGAACACACACACACCAGCTTCTCAGCACCTTACCTTCTGGTATTCTGTATGGAGAGTGATGACCCCTTCCCCCCCCGTCCCCCCCAACCCAACCTAACCCAGACCAAGACCCCCCCCCCCCCCCCCCCTTCCCCCCCCCCCCCCGGCCCAAGCTACCCTCCCCCCCCCCCCCCCCCCCCTCCACTCGAACACACCAGCTTCTCAGGACCTTACCTTCTGGTATTCTGTATGGAGAGTGGGTCGGTCCTCAGTGATTTTCTTGGACAGGTAGGGTCCACTTGGGTTTGAAGCAGCAGAAGGCAACTGTTCAGGTTGGGTTGGGTTGGGTTGGGATGGGTTGGGTTGGATTGGGTTGGGTTGGGTTGGGTTGGGATGGTTGGGTTGGGTTGGGTTGGGATGGGTTGGGTTGGGTTGGGTTGGGTTGGGTTGGGTTGGGTTGGGTTGGCAATATATACAAAATATTTTCCTTGCAAATTTTATGCACAAACACTTTGTACGGTCTCCCAGAAGAAATTATTGGAAATTATATAAATGCATAGCATAGTTATAATTATGCATGCTGTGTATGAACTTGATGCCGACATACCATTGTGTATGCGCACTCCCAGAAGAAATGATAAAAAACATAGATCAAAGCGCAGCATTGTTATATTTAGGAGCCCTGTGTATGAAAACATAAGACAGGCATACCACATCGTCGACGTGCTCCAAGAAGAAATGATAAACATTTAGATATATGCATGTTGTGTATTGACGTGAGCCAGGCCTGCCATTGTGTGTGTCCTTGTGCTCCCAGAAGAAATGATACACATTTAGATGAATGCATAGCAATGTTATATGTGAATGCATGGTTTGTATGAACATGAACCAGACGTGCCATTGTGTATGTGCTCCCGGAAGAAATGATAAACATTTAAATGAATGCAAAGCATTCTTATATTTACGAGTGCTGTCTATGAAAACATAAGACAGGCGTGCCACTTATTTGACATGCTCCCAGAAGAAATTATCAACATTTAGATACATGCATAGCAATGTTATATGTTATGTAAATGCATGTTGTGTATGAACATAAGCCAGGCGTGCCATTGTGTCCGCTCTCCCAGACGAAATGATAAACATTTAGATAAATGCATAGCAATGTTGTATGTGATGTGAATGCATGTTGTGTATGAACATCAGCCAGGAGTGCCATTGTGTATTTGCTCGTGCGCCCAGAAGAAATGATCAACATTTAGATACATGCATAGCAATGTTGTATGTGATGTGAATGCATGTTGTGTATGAACATCAGCCAGGAGTGCCATTGTGTATTTGCTCGTGCGCCCAGAAGAAATGATCAACATTTAGATACATGCATAGCAATGTTACATGTAATGTGAATGCATGTTGTGTATGAACATGAGCCAGGCTAACCACTGTATGCACTCTCCCAGAAGAAATGATAAACACTTAGGTGTATGGTTATTTGCGAGGTTATATTTACCCACAATAAATGATAAACGTGTATGTTTATGCATGGCAAGGGGGGGGGGGGGGGGGGGGGGGGGGGGGGGGGGGGGCAGATTCTAACCAAAAGTACCCCAGCATTTAATTGTGTAGAGCTTGTAGAGTGCATAGAGAAACTGGTCTTATTTTTCAGTTTGGCCCAGTAGAAAATAGTTATGGGGCTCCAAAGTTGGGCGGGTTGATGGGTGGGTGTTCAGGGCAAAAACTGACATTTTCACAAAATAGGTCATTTCCAGGAACTTGTGTTTGTTATTCATAGGGACCGGCATATCATATGATGTTGACCAAAGGCAAGTATGATATTATATGATATCATGCAAACTGCATCGTATGAATTTGTCTACAAATGGTAACTTTAGCCTAGTCAGACTGCCGGCATCATATGATATCATGCGATTACATGATACCATATGTATCATATGATGACATGATACCATATGATGACATGAAACCATATGAAATATCATGTAATGACATGATGTCATATGATATCATATTGCCGTTACCTAGTTATGCATGCTTTAACACAATGAACGAATGGACACAATGCATGCTTGAACACTAAGTAGGCGTACCACTTCAGAGACGCTCTCCCAGAAAGCAGGAATGCGGCCGAGGCCGTAGCCGAAGACAACGGGGAAGGAGATGTAGATGAAGTACTTGAAATACTGCAGAGGCAGGGAGCATGTCGTTGAGGTTAGGGGGGTAGGGGAGGGGAGGGGGAGGGGAGGGGAGGGGAGGGGGGGGGGCAGCATGATGGGGAAGGAGATGTAGATGGAGTGCTTTAAATACTGCAGAGGCAGGGAGCATGTCGTTGAGGTTAGGGGGGGTAAGTGAGGTGAGGTGAGGTGAGGTGAGGGGAGGGGAGCGAGTTGGGGAAGTAAGGGGGTGTCGGGGAGGGGAGGGGAGGGGAGGCATGACAGGGAAGTAAGGGGGGTGTCGGGAAGGGGAGGGGGGGGGGGGGGGGGGGGGCAAGGGAGGCGAGTTGGGGAAGTAAGGGGGTGTTGGGGAGGGGAGGGATGGGGGGGGGGGGGGGGGGGGGGGGAGGGGGCAGCATGACGGGGAGGGAGATGTAGATGAAATATTTGAAAAACTTCAAGGAGGTGCCAAGGTGGTCGTTTTTGGGGAGTGAAGCGAGTCAGGGAGGTAAGGGGGACATCATGGTGGTCGTTTTGGGGGAGTGGACCGTGTCAGGGAGGTTAGAGGGACGTCATGGTGGTCGTTTTGGGGAAGTGGAGCGTGTCAGGGAGGTAAAGAGGACGTCAAGGTGGTCGTTTCCTGGAAGGGACAGAGCCGGGGAGGAGGGAAATGAGTCAAGGAGGGGCCTAGGTGGTATTTTACGGGGAGGGGGGCATGTCAGAGGGGAAAAGGGAGGTATTTCAAGGAGGTGCCAAGGTTGTTATTTAACCCATCATTTCTACACATGCATGACTGCATTCTATGCTCTGAGTGTGGTGTTAGGGCAATAAACTACCCATGTTTTCTCTGCCCACAGACGGTGAGCAGCCTGAAGGCTGGTAGACCATGTAATCAAAATAGACCAAACTCCAATCGACTATGTTGAGTGTTGTGCAACGCCATGAAGACTTGACTATGGGGGGGGGGGGAGTTGGGAGATACGCCCATGCACTATTCCGTTGTAACCGATTGGGCACTCATCGCATACTCAGGAAACGCGAGAGATACGACTCGCATTCCGATAATGGGAAACGTCTCGCAAACTGAATTCTGAGACGTGGCGGGTCGACGGATCATTCATGTCTCCGGCAGTGTCGGAACCGCTGCAAGCTCGCACCACCAGGCAGCACTGCTGAACGGCCCAGAAAACGGTATCGCGTTATGTTGAGGCCAAAAGCTTGCAAAGGAGCGCAGGAGGCAAAAGCAACGTTCATTTCTGCGGAGGTCTTTCCTCGGGGTGTCTTCTTTCGTTCGCTTCAGCGACTAATAAGCTCCAGATCAGAGGTCGGGGGGCTGAGGAGGGAGGTCTTACCTCAAGACGGGGGCGCACAATCTTTTGGTTCATGTCAGCAGAAGGAACTAGGAGCTGTGGCGAGGCACGCTGATAAAATTTTCAGTATGTGGAAACGGAGAGTGGAATAACTTGTGGTCCCGGTTGGACGCACCCCCCCCCCCCCCCCCCCCCCCCCCGGTGGTACTCGTGTAGCATTACGTCGACTCCAGCGTTAGCTAAGACAATTCCAGTGACGCCTCCTATAGGCCATCAAGAAAGGTACTATTAATTGGAGTACCTTAATTTAATGCCCGGGCACAGGGGCCATAAAGAAAGGTACTTGGTTGCAATATGCATTGCAACGTACGAACCTAACCCACCATAGACAGAAGTGAGCCTCCCAGGCCCAAAAGGTACCCGGAGTACCTTTATTTTATGCCCAGAGTCATAGGCCCAAAAGGTACCCGGAGTACCTTAATGCCCAGGTACAGGGGGCATTAAAGTACCTTAATGGCCTATTACTCTGGGCGGTACTCCAGGTACCTTTTGGGCCCCCTGGGCCTTAAGGTACCCGCGAGTATTAGGCAGCTTTTCTTTCTTGTAGCTGCCTCATTCATACTTGGCAAGTCTTGTTTTGGGCAGCCTTTACTTTCCTTTAGCTGCCTAAGACTTGAAGGTACTTGGAAGGTACCTGGAGTACCTTAATGCCCAGATACAGATACAGATACAGGGGCCACCCAGGGGAGGGGCCCACTTGCGAGTACCTTCTAGTACCTTTTGGGCCCCTGTACCGGTACTCGCAAGTGGGCCCCTTACCGTAGGGGTCCCACTTGATGGCCAATTACCCTGTACCCGTGTATCGACGTGTATCGACGTGTATCGACAAGTGGCGTACCAATAGATATAGTCGTAGCAAAGGCTCAGTCTTTTATTCCTAGGGTACTCGCTAATGTCTTCCAGCGGCCCCCTGACAATGATTGCTGACTGCTTATGAGTTCATTGATTGCTCATTGATTGCTCATTGTTGGGTCCCACTTGAAGGTACTTGAAATAAAGGTACCCGCGAGTATTAGGCAGCTTTTCAAGTACCGGCCCCCGGGAATAGACCAGTACTTGAAAGGTACCTGTAGTACCTTAATTTAATGCCCATAAAAGGTACAGGGGAATAGACCAGTACTTGAAAGGTACCTGTAGTACCTTCTAGTACCGGCCCCGGGGTCCCACTTGATGGCCCTCTGTATCTGGGCATTAAATAAAGGTACTCGCAAGTCTTGTCTTGGGCAGCTTTACCTTTACCTTTAGCTGCCTAAGACTTGAAGGTACTCGCAAGGGGGCCACTTGCGAGTACCTTAATGCCCGGTACTAGAAGGTAATAGAAGGTACTAGAAGGTACTAGAAGGTACTAGAATGGCCTATTACTCTGGGCATAAAATAAAGGTACTCCAGGTACCTTTCTTGATGGCCTATTACTCTGGGCCTTAATGAAGGTACCCGCGAGTATCGAGTATTGGGGTCCCACTTGGTAGCTGCCTCATTCATACTTGGCAAGTAAGTGGGCCCCTGAAAGGCCTATGACTCTGGGCATTTAATAAAGGTACTCACGAGTCTTACCATAGGCAGCTTTTCTTTCTTAAAGTACCTTTCTTAATGGCCTATTCCCCAGGTAGGGAGGGGTCCCACTTGAAGGTACTTGGAGTACCTTAATGCCCAGGTACAGGGGAATAGGCCATAAAGGTACTTGAAGGTACTAGCTTACCCAGAGACAGAGGGTAGGGTAGGGAGGGGTCCCACTTAAAGTCTTACCATAGGCACCTACAAGAAAGGCTGCCCAAGAATTGCGAGTACCTTCAAGTACCGGCTTATACCTCTGGGCGGTACTTGCGAGCCTTGGTTGTTTAAAGAAAAGAAAGGGTACAATTAAACTTACCCCAGTCGCAGCGTGAATAAGAAAGCAAGAGATGGATAATTAGTGGGTAAGCTTACACTTGTAGCATTTGGAGTTCATCCTTTTACTCCCCCCCTCCCTCCCCTCCCCCTCCCCCTCCCCCCCCTCCCTCCCTCCCTCAGGCCCCTCCCCCCCTCTAGTTGTGATAAAAAGGGAACATATGGAACAGTTGATTGGAAAGGGAGCAGATGGCCAGATGGGAATCGGTGGGAACAGCTGATTGGAACAGGGAAAATATGGGAATAGTTGATTTGAATAGGGAGCGCGTGGGAACAGATTGGAGGTATGGAGGAAAGGTTGGGAGCAGATGGAACAGTTTGATTGGAATAGGAAACATACGTATGGGAATAGATGGGAGTAATATGGAAAGGTTGGGAGCAGAGGGGATTAAAAGACTGACAGGGAATAGATGGGGATAGATGGGCAGCCGTCCTCAGTTTGTGTGCTGTCTTTTTACTCGGACCTCCAAATGACATTTTGAGACCACCAATGCGATTGTGTCGACAAGGGCAGTTCATTGGCACCACTTAAGACCCGGGGGTGAATGGGTGGGTAATGTGGGTGGGTATGGTTGGATGAATGGGTGGTCTGGATGGGTGTATGGGTGGGTGAATGGGCGGGTAATGTGGGTGGGTGGGTGGTGGGTGAATGGGTGAGTTTTTAACTAGCACACGATCCCTGTTTGGGAATTATGAGGATGCCGTAGTATGCGCCAGTAAATACCCAGAATCGATATATAGTGTCTCGGTATATAGTTTCTCGGCATTTACCCAATAGTATGCGCCAGTAAATACCCAGAATCGATATATAATGTCAATTAAAGCCTCTTATGTCTATTAAAGGGGGGGGGGGGGGGGGGGGGGGTAGCCCTCAGTTTTTTAGGCATTACAGGTCAAAACATTTGTTTACTCTTGCTTTAGGCAATTGTTTAGTTTCCCTGTAACCAGTTTCAAAACTGCTCGGAAACTAGGATACAAATCAAGGCTCTAGTTTGAGACCAGAATTCTCTGACCACAGACAACAGTTCCACGCGACCAGTTTTTAAAATTTAGGAACTATTCGGAAACTGGGATAAAACTCAAGGCTACAAATTGAATCAGGACCCCCTCGCCTCCCTCTTGGGGCTTTTGAATATTCGAACTTGGTGAAAAGATATCATGGTCTGGACGTGGAATCGCAATTTGGATGTTTGAGGCATCACGCGATGTCGCCGGTTCGCCTAAGCAGCTTAAATGAAATCATGCCTGGCTGAAATCAAGCCTGCGTTGTGTGTATCTCTGGTGTGCGGCATTGGAGCTGGGCTGGGCCCCCCCCAAAGCTCTGCCCAAAGCTGGTCGGCTGAAAGTATTAGCCGTATCTGGCTAGAGGTGCGGTACGGTGTACCGCGCGTACTTTGCGCTCATTTATGCCTTCGCCACTTTCAGCTCTTCCTTTCACTCAACGAACCTTCACAATGGCTGAGCAGGTACGCAGCCCCCCAATTGTCCGGCTTTGGATTCTACCCCCTCCATGATCATCCCAACCCCTTGCTGACGGCTACTCGCTACTTGCTTCGAACTTTGCCCTCATCTCTCTTTTCGCAGAACGAGAAGGCTTACCAGAAGCAGCTTGGCGTGACCGCTGGGTTCAAGGTCAAGGACAAGAAGGCTCCTGGCAAGGGCGGCCACCGCTTTTACAAGTCCGTCGGTCTTGGATTCAAGACTCCCCAGTCTGCCATCGAGGGTGAGATGCGCTTTCTGTCGCACATCAAGCGACAGGGGATGGGTTGGATGGGGGAGCTGGCGCATAGCAAGCGACAGGGGATGGGTCGGATGGGGGAGCATTAATTACGCCACGCCATCCCTCTGGCGTCTTTCTGATTAGCGTCAGCTAGTCTATAAGCTTTTCTTTCCTTCTTCATCTGCCCTCCTTGCTTCCTCGGATTTGGTCCCTGCCTTGTTTGTTAAGCTACGCCTCCGAGCTTCTCCTACCTTTTCCCCCCCCGGGTCTGTTGCGACGGTGGAAATCATGGAGGCGCGTCGGCAGCTTCCTGCGCAGCTTTCCTAGTGCCTCGACTAGATTGATAGCGGGTGGAAGGTGGGGAGGGGTTGGAAATATTGGGAGTAGATTCTGGCCCAAGACTTGGGGAAGGGTAGCCTCCAAGAAGCCTGAGATCATCCCTAATTGAAGCTGTGTTCTTCTGTGGTACTGTACATGTGGTATGTCAAAGCCAGGAGTACTAAGAGCCAGCCTGCATAAGCGTGGGTTTTGTCGAACTGGCACTGTGCGAAGACAAGACGTATCACTTTTGCAGAACTGTGTGTGTGTGGTGGTTGTGGTGCAGCAAACCCACCATCACCCAACCAGCAACCCATAAACAGCCCACCCCCACCAACCTACCCACCAACCAGTCTACCAACTACCCCACCTACCAGTCTATCAACTACCACCAACCACCTCCACCTACCACCAAACACCCACCTGGAAGTGTGGGCCAGGCTTTGAAGCAACACTGCACCCCTTGATCAAACTCTCATGTAGCTTGTGTGTGTCATATTATAACTCATGCATGCAGGCAACGAAACCAAGTCATACAGATAGGAACACCTTGGGCGCACACTTTGTCGTAAACGTTGCTTTACCCTACCCTGCTTTAAACTGTCATCTAAGTGTCAACATGTGCCCATGAGACACCTATGCATGATTGAATGAACATGGTCTGCATGATGTGCCTCGTCCTTGAAATAACATTGTTCGCATGAGTTGCCTCACCTTAACACGTGCCCACGAGACCCAATGTATGGTGCCTCGTAATAGGTAATGGATTAGCAAACAGTTCAAAGTGGTTTGAGAGAGAGAGAGCTACTGTAACCGTGGCTATTGGGAAGTAGCTCTCTCTTTCCACCCACTATGATCCATTTGCTAGTCCCTTGCCTGTCATGAGACACATCATGAGGCACTCCATTACTTGTTATTAGGCCCCAGACTCTTCAGGCCCTTCATTACCTGTTATGAGGTACCTGGTGAGGCATCCCATTACTTGTCGTTAGGCCTTGACCCTTGGGGCTGCCTACCCCAATTGATATCAGGAGCCCAACTTTGAAAGACACCAAATCCCTTATTGCCACCAGAAGATTCCCTTTCTAAAACGAAAACAAAGCTGTAATACATGTACCCCTTGCGCCCTCCAGGAACCTACATTGACAAGAAGTGCCCCTTCACTGGTGATGTCTCCATCCGTGGACGTATCCTAACTGGTGCGTTGTGTTGATAATAATTATGACACTGGTGTTGGGCTGATGATAATGATGACATGGTGTTGGGATAATGATGCTGGTTTTGATGATGCGACTGGTGGTGGGATGATAATGATGACAGTGTTGTGATGATGCTGGTTGTGATGATGACACTGGTGTTGGGATGATGATAATGATGGCATGGTGATGGGATGATGATGCTGGTGGTGCCATTATCCTGGTGCCCCTCTGGACTCCGAACGTGCCTGCAGCCTGAAGAGGGCTTGTGTGTGAACTTGTTAAACACATGACACCAGGGGGCGGGATAGGTTGGGTATAGCTGGCTGTGTGTGCTAACTGGCTGGCTTGGGGTGCCCCATCTAGGGCTGCTGGCCAAACTTGCTGCCCTCCTCTGGTCACTCGAAGTCTACCTGAACCATACTGAATCACTGGGGCTGGTTGCTGGTGGATGTGACTGGGGGCTAGGGCAGGGAGCTGGTGGGTACGGCTAATGGCTAGGAGTGGTGGATGGGGCTGGTGGCTAGGTTAGGGCTGCGACGAGTGGCTAGGACTGGGGGCTGGCGGCTGGGACTGGTGGCGTGATTTGGGTTGAGGGTCTTGCTTGGTTCAGGTTTCGGTGTATGTGAAAGAAGTGTTCAGTTGACTGGACTGGAATATGTAGATGATTTTCAATGTCAAGCGGTCTTAGCACGTATGTGCATGGGCTCAGTTGATTGGACTGGGATAAGTACATTACTTTCAATGTAAATGGTTGCTGTTGTGTGTGTCCATGGGATGAGGTTTTACCCTCCCAATATTTGTATATATATGACACGATCCAGATCGTCATTCTTTGGTGAGTCATAGAGATGTATATTGCTTGCTTAGTGTGTATATTGCTTGCTTAGTGTGTATATTGCTTGCTTGGTGAGTAATTGAGATGTATATTGCTTGCTTAGTGTGTATATTGCTTGCTTGGTGAGTCATTGAGATGTATATTGCTTGCTGTGTGCTGGGTGGTCGATGTGCATAGTCTGGGCACGGGCAATTGGGTGGAGAGGAGTGAGGTTTAGTGGAGTGAGGTTGCTTAGGCAGGGTTATGGTGGAGAGTGTTGGTATCACTATGGCGCTGAGTTTATATACATGACAACTAGGCGTGCTACTGACATATTGGGACGCTGCCTACACCATGCGTTTACATGAATGAACTTATCATGCATTAAATCAGGTTGCTCTGTCCCACTGGATATGTTACGTGTAGGCAGGAAATGTGGGTGCACAAGTGATCTGATCCAGCACCATGCAACTTGAACTTGGTTACATGGCTCCAGCCAGCTATTTGGCTGCTTGCTATCTTAGGCAATACTAAAGTATTAGGTAGTACCAGCACCATGCAACTTGAAATCAGTTGCATGGCTACAGCCAGCAATTTGGCTGCTCGCCGTCTTAATTGGTTGAAAAAGTATTTGGTAGTACCAGAACCAAGCTGCACTGACCTTGCAACACTGATCTAGGACCACATGTGCTGTTGCAATAAAACAAGTTTGAGGTAGTACCAGTAGCAAGCAGCACTGACCTTGGAACACTGACCTCCGATCACATCTGCTGTTGTGTGCTGCAGGAACTGTGAAGTCTACCAAGATGACCAGGACCATTGTGGTTCGCCGCGATTACCTGCACTTTGTGAAGAAGTATGCCAGGTAAGAAACTCCAGGTGGAATCAAAGTGTTGATACGCCAGGTCAAATCACTGTCAAAGTGCCAGCTTAAATCACAGTGATGTGCGCCAGGTCAAATTGCAGTGTCCGAGTGCAGGTCAAATCACAGTGTCATTACGCCAGCTTAAATCTCAGTGTCAATATGCCAGGTCAAATCTCAGTATTAAAAGGCCAGGTCAATCCACAGTGTCGATGTGTTGTGTCATATGGAGGTGTAAATATGCCAACTGAAATCGAAGTGCCAACAAGCCAGCTAAAATCATAGTGTCAGTGTGCTAGGTTGAATTACTGTATATATGCCACGATAAATCATAGTGTTATTACACCTGCTCCAGGTCGACTTGCCAGGTCAAACCATAGTGCTAGTACGCCAGCTCAAATCACAGTGTCAATATGCCAGGTCAAACCACTTGGTATTTGTTACCTTTTTCTTGTTTAGGTATCAGTAGCGTAGCAACTTGTCAGTCCACTGCCCCCCCTCTCTCTGACAGCTTGATTATTCATTACCCTTTTTCTGTCTAGGTATCAGAAGCATAGCAACTTTTTAGTCCACTGCTCCCCCTCACTCTGACAGCTTGATTATTAACTTCCTGTCCTGTGTAGGTACGAGAAGAGGCATAGCAACTTGTCTGCCCACTGCTCTCCTTGCTTCCGTGTGAAGGATGGAGACACCGTTGTCGTCGGACAGTGCAGGTAAGATCATTTGCCTCCTGCTTTTAACTGAAATATATGTCTGAATAAATGCCTCAGCGGTCAGGCTGGCCCTGATGCGGTGCGGGCCGTGGTACTGGTGTACTGCACGGATGTATCATAACACCCTACTGCTTTTGCACTGTAATGTCAGCATTTTAGGCTGGATGGGGTCGACATGGCAGCTGTGTTTGGGTTGTGTCAGAACTAGTATGTCTGGCTTTTAGGCTGGATGGGGTGGGCAGTACAGCTGTGTTAACGTTGTTTTAGAAGCTGTATGACTTTTTAGGCTAGATGGGGTTGACATTGCAGCTGTGTTTATGTTGTTGCCTTGTGTGCTCAAACTTGTCTATCTAGATTTCCTGGTGGAGTGGGGATGGTTGAGTAAGGGGTAGGAGGTGAGTAAGATGAGAACAACAGACAAACGCAAACTAATGTTGGGAAGAGGAGAAATCCATCACAGTCCAACACAATGCAACACAGCATGCAAGACAATCCGACACAGCAACACAATCCAACACAGCTAAACTCAGTTCAACACAGCTAAAGTAAGCCCCCCAAGTAGCAGCATTAGTAGACCACAGCAAATGTTTTCTAACCTGACCTCCCACCCTGCCCCCTTCCCAGGCCTCTTTCCAAGACTGTCCGCTTCAACGTGCTCAAGCACATTGCCTCCAGCGCCAGCAAGAAGGCCTTTTCCGGCTTCTAAATAGTCCCAGGATGTAACAGATTCCGGTAACCTTTCTCGTCATGTGTCGCTGATGGCAAATAGTTGCCAAATCCGTGTGTTTCTTCGTTATCCACCCAACCACCCGGCTAAAATCAGGCACCACCCACTCAACCACCCATGTCACCGTGTAGCCATTCTCAAGGAAAGTCGTCGTCATTTTGGGTTCAAGATTGTCACATACTGGCACGGTCCCACTGCCGTCCTGCTTCGCTCGAAGTGTCAAGGAGCAGCCTCCATGCCCCGCAACGGTGTGCCCTGGCCACCTTGGTATTATAGAATCCTGCTGGGCCTGGGGTCAGACAATGGTAAAATACGCTGGTGCCACAACGGTAGTGGAGTTACTCAAAAACGTCAGTAACTTTCAAACGATAGGGGAACTGGGTACGGTTCCACATTCTCATGTCTCCACGAGGACCAAGTAAAAAAATTAAACATACAAGAATCGTCACAATGACCTCTAAGTAGGCACGTCCTTACTAAGGCTTAGTAAGGACTTGCTTAGTAGGATTTAGGGAAACGGATCTTAAGTATACAATGCTCAGGCCGACATCGCATCTAGATACCATTTATCGTGCCGGTCGAGGAGGACCAAGTAACAAAAGTGTTTGCGACCCAACACTTCTGAAGCCTGGGTAATTTGTGCACCGGTCAGCATCCTTAAAAATGTTATGGAGCTATGGACCTCATTAACATTAACTTGGTAACATAGCTTTAGCAAGCAATTTGGCTGCTTGCCGTCTTAGGCAGTGTAAATAAGTATTACCAGGAAGATGGAATTGTGGAGTTGTGGACCTCTTTGAATAGTCAATTAAGTTCACCATCCTGGGGTATTTTTAGAGACGCCCCGATGTTCGTTTGTCTGTCGTGTTGTCTGTTTGTCGGCGTGAAACCCTGGCCCTGTCGTAAATCCTGGCTTTGGTCTACTCACTTGATTCCGGTGCCACCTGTCGCTCCGGTAGCAAACATGCTCCGCACATTACCCGCGCCGTGTGCGCCTTGCTAAGGACTTGCCTAGTCTGGATGCCTAGAGAGCAGCAGAAAAGAAGGTGCGAGTTGTGTGAGGGAAGGGGAAGCAAAGCCTGAACACAACGCTGATTCCATGTTAGATCCATACTTCTGTCATTTGGTGGTGTTAGCTGGCTCAAGTACACAAACTCTTGGTTCATACTTGATACCGTAGTACTGAGACAACTCTTAGAACCAGGTCCTTCAAGATGATGCATACAGCCTAGATTCCTATTATGTAGTACTTGAACTTAAACTTAAACTTGGTTACATAGCTTCAGCCAGCAATTTGGTAGCTCACCGTCTTCGGCTGTAATTTTTCTTCTTCTAGGAAATGTACGGTATTATGTATAACGGTAGTGTTTCAGGGATGCTGCGTTATAGTCTTTTAGCACCGGTATTGCTTTCTTGGATTGGATTGGATTGCTGCATTATTCCAACCAACTCTGGGAAAGTTCTGAAGATTTTCCAGGTCCATTGCTTTATTGCTCCCTCCAAGCTGCTAGTATGAAATAGGGTTGTTCATGAAGACTTCCAGCTCTGCGTCCTGAGACGCAACCGATTTTACAGCCTGCGTCCTGAGACACAACTGACCCGCAACCGACCCACAACCGACCCAAAGCCTGCGTCCTGCGACACAACCAATCCACTGCAGCTGCGTCTGTAACGCAATGGACCCTCCCCATGCATCTGTGACGCAGGACGCAGCGTCCTGGACAACGTTTTTGTGTGAAAGGATTTTCACCTCAGGAGGTGGTTCTCTCTAGTCTCTACCGTACACAAACCAGCGACACCGAGGATTCAGTTTGAATGGCGTTGCCACTACTACAAAAGAGTAGGCGCACTTGGTATGGCAAAGGCTCCTAGGAGTACTATGGTGCTACATGAAGAAAGTGGAAGTTATACCAATACAAAGTTTGACAATGGAACATACCGGTACTCTACTATTTTCATCAGTGCTTTTTTTTTAAGCCCTTCCTAACACGGTTGGGCAAGTCCCTTTAGCCTATTTGGCCTACCCCTGGACTGTAACATACACACATAAATACTAAGAATGTGGCTATTACAGACTATGCTCTGCTGTCGAAGTGGTTCCTTAATTACTTTTCTTCAAAAAACTCAGGACTAAGGAAGTTGGTAGCCGACATGCCACCTTGTCAGCTTTACTGGCCTTAATGCACTTTTTACGGCAGTCATTGTGCATGTTGAGAATCGAGTGCATTGAGGCCATCGAGTGCATTGAGCAGGGTTGTTAAGGACGCTGCGTGCTCCATCGCAGACACAACATCAAAGGGTATGTTGCGTCGCAGGACGCAGCGAGGGGAGGGTCCGTTGACCAGAAGATTCCGTTGCGTCGTACGACGCAGGCTATACAATTGGTTGCGTCTCAGGCAGCAGAGCTGGGGGTCCTCCCGATGTACCCTGGCATTGAGTATAGCAGGCACACTTGCACCTCTCAATCGCTTATTGCTAGGGATCGGCAATATCATATCATATCATATGATTTCATATGATATCATATGATACCGGAGGTCTGACTAGGTAACTTTGGCCTGGGGCATCATATCATATGATATTAAATCGTATGATTTTGGTATGATATCATATGATAACGTACTCGTATTTGGTCAACATCATATGATTTGACGTTCCCTACTTATTGCTAAGGGCACTCTCCTGCGGTAGGGGGAAGCTAGTCCCCACGTACCTTAACCCTAAACCCACCTAGACCCTACACTAGAAACCTTAAAAACATCCTAACCTTCAACCCTAAACCCTAACCTTTGAATCAAAAGCTAAACCACTAAACGCATAAGGCAAAAACCCCTACCCCCCCGAATCTGAAGTGGGGGCTAGCTTCCCCCCACCCTCTCCTCCAGGGTTGAGCTTCCGTTGTCCATGGGGTGAGCTCCACAAAAAAATCTTTCACCTTCCTCATGGAAAAGAAAGATGAGAGCCGCAAGGAGGATATCAGGGGAGATCATCTTACTTGACTGGCCGAGTGGCCGTCTGGCCGAGTGGCCGGTACTGACTCATGACGTCATCGAATGCTGGATGACGTATCGTGTAGCTCTTCAGCTACAAGGAACTTCTCGCCTGGGTTTCTCTCTCTCAAAAACTGCCCAGTCTGTCAATCTGCGTGTCAACGGCAATTCCAGCCCTAGCGCTGTGCTATCGCACAATCCTATCATTCCAGGCGTATTTCTTTACTCTGCCATTGCGCAATCGCGCCGCTGAAATTGCTGTTCATCAAGATTTGATTTATTACCCGAATCAATCGCCACCATTTGTGCGAATTGATTAGCCGCGCAGTTGCGACTAATCCACCATGATTCGTGCTAGAAGTGCACTTAGGGGGCCGACATCCCGAAGTGGCCTGATTGCGTCGGCGAATTTATCCCCCCTGCCACCGTTACAGCCTCGATGCTTGCCGAGACCCAACGCGTTGATAGCCCGCTATCCGATGGCCCCACTTACTGTTGGAGGCCCGATGGGCAGAGTCATAACCCCAGCTCGCCAAATTGTGATGCGCGCCGCGGCTGGGTCTGATGCTGATGCTGAGCCGGAGAAGGGAGAGGAGGAGGATTTCTTCCTGCCTGATGAGCTTGACCTAGAAAACTTGGAAATGGAGGAATTTGAGGAGGAAGGGGAGGGTGAGTAGGTCCTCTGTGCTGTATGGATGTATGATACTTGAACTTGAGGTTGGTTACATGGCTCCAGCCATCAATTTGGCTGCTAGCCGTCTTTAGCCAGAAGCATGTTACTTTCCAGTGCTAGCCCAGTAGGCTACAAGGACTCAAACAAACTGGGATACTCAAGATAGTCCTCCTCCATCAGCACTGTGCTCTGCATGTGATGATGATGATGATGATGATGATGATGATGATGATGATGATGATGATGATGATGATGAGGATGACGATGATGATGATGATGCTAATGGTGGTGGTTAAAGTGAACTGGTGAAGATGCTACACACATGAAGTGCGGGCCATTCACAGAAAGCAAATACATAAATAGGAAGTCTTATTACGGGGCGTGAGGTTGAGGGGCCAGCCCGTTTGATTGCACCGGGGCCAACCACCAATCACAGAAAGCAACTAGGCAAGAGCCATTTTGTTTTGATTACATGGTCTATCAGCCTCCAGACTGCTCACTGTCTGCGGGGGGAGTAAGCACGGGAAGCATACAACTCAGAGCTTGAGGTGTGGAAGCTGAATGTAGCACACACCCTCATGCTAACCAACCATCACAAGGAGGCAATCAGGCCAGGGTGTGTCTAGGTTTGGTTATATTACATGGCCTATCATCCTTCAGACTGCTCACTGTCTGCAGGGGTAGTACACACAGGGGGCATGACGCTCAGAGCTTGAGGTGTGGAAGCTGAATGTAGCACACACATTTTTCATGCAAGACAACCATTACAAGGAGGCAATCAGGCCAGGGTGTGTCTAGGTTTGGTTAGATTACATGGCCTATCATCCTTCAGACTGCCCACTGTCTGCAGGGGTAGGAAACACAGGGGGCATGACGCTCAGAGCTTGAGATGTGGAAGCTGAATGTAGCACACACCTTCATGCAAAGCAACCATCACAAGGAGGCAATCAGGCCAGGGTGTGTCTAGGTTTGGTTAGATTACATGGCCTATCATCCTTCAGACTGCTCACTGTCTGCAGGGGTAGGAAACACAGGGGGCATGACGCTCAGAGCTTGAGATGTGGAAGCTGAATGTAGCACACACCTTCATGCAAAGCAACCATCACAAGGAGGCAATCAGGCCAGGGTGTGTCTAGGTTTGGTTAGATTACATGGCCTATCATCCTTCAGACTGCTCACTGTCTGCAGGGGTAGTACACACAGGGGGCATGACGCTCAGAGCTTGAGATGTGGAAGCTGAATGTAGCACACACCTTCATGCAAAGCAACCATCACAAGGAGGCAATCAGGCCAGGGTGTGTCTAGGTTTGGTTAGATGACATGGCCCATCATCCAGCAGACTGCCCACTGTCTGCAGGCGGAGTAAACATGGGGGGCTTAAACACTACAACACCATACTCTCCTCTCTGCTTTTAAGGCGTCGATATTCTCCCAACTTGTGGATCGATTGGACCAGATGGGTGAAGGGTTAAGGCTGTTCACGGTCTGCGAGCGGAGTGAACATGGGGTGCATAAACACTACGGCACCACACTCTCCTCTCTGCTTTTAAGGCGGTGATATTCTCCCAACTTGTGGATCAATTGGACCAGATGGGACAAGGGTTAAGGCTGTTCACCGTCTTCGGCAGTGAACAAAATTACTAGCCTACTGAACTTTAATTGCTAGCCTACTTACTAAGTCTTAGACGTTGGTTGCATGGCTTCAGCCAGCAATAAGGCTGCTCGCCGTCTTCAGCAATAAACAAAATTACTAGCCTACTTCACTTCAATTGCTAGACTACTTACTACGTCTTACACGATGGTTACATGGCTTCAGCCAGGAATAGGGCTGCTGGCCGTCTTCGGCAGTAAATAAAATTGCTAGCCTACTTACTATGTCTTAGACGATGGTTACATGGCTCCAGCCAGCAATTTGGCTGCTCGCCGTCTTCAGCAATAAACAAAATTACTGGCCTACTTAACTTCAATTGCTAGCCTACTTACTACGGCTTGGAAGATGGTTTTGGGCCTTTCCTGGGTTCAATTACTGAAGGTTGAGCTGCGTAGCAAATTGTGTCGTTTTGGGTTCTGGGTAGCGATTTGCTTAAAAGCTGCTGCTCATAGCCGAAAAGGAAAGCCGTGGCTACAGCCACACACAAGGGAGAAGTTCGCAAGATATAGCCAAAATATATGAGACCCGTTTTGGCCGAAATGTCCGCTAATTGAAATAGGAAAAAAAGCTTGTAGTGTTGTTAGCAATGGTGGTGGTGGTGTTGGTGTTGTTAGCGATGGTGGTGGTGGTTGTGGTAGTGGTGGTGTTAGCGATGGTTGTGGTGTTTGTGGTAGTGGTGGTGGTGGTGGTGGTGTTAGCGATGGTGGTGGTGTTTGTGGTAGTGGTGGTGGTGGTGGTGTTAGCGATGGTGGTGGTGGTTGTGGTAGTGGTGGTGTTAGCGATGGTGGTGGTGTTTGTGGTAGTTGTGGTGGTGGTGGTGGTGTTAGCGATGGTGGTGGTGTTTGTGGTAGTGGTGGTGGTGGTGGTGTTAGCGATGGTGGTGGTGGTTTGTGGTAGTGGTGGTGGTGGTGGTGTTAGCGATGGTGGTGGTGGTTGTGGTAGTGGTGGTGGTGGTGGTGTTAGCGATGGTGGTGGTGGTTGTGGTAGTGGTGGTGGTGGTGGTGTTAGCGATGGTGGTGGTGGTGGTGGTAGTGGTGGTGGTGGTGGTGGTGTTAGCGGGATGGTGGTGGTGGTGGTGGTTGTGGTGGTGGTGGTGGTGTTAGCGTATGGGTGGTGGTGGTGTGGTAGTGGTGGTGGTGGTGGTGTTAGCGATGGTGGTGGGTGGTGGTGTGGGTAGCGATGGTGGTGGTGGTGGTGGTGGTGGTGGTGGTGGTGTTAGCGATGGTGGGTGGTGGTGGTGGTGGTGGTGGTGTTAGCGATGTGTGGTGGGTGGTTGTGGTAGTGGTGGTGGTGTTGGTGTTAGCGATGGTGGTGGTGTTTGTGGTAGTGGTGGTGGTGGTGGTGTTAGCGATGGTGGTGGTGGTGGTGGTGTTAGCCGAAAAGGAAAGCTGTGGGTACAGCCACACACAAGGGAGAAGTTATAGTTCACAAGATTATAGTCCCTACCCCGTCAAGGTTGGTAAAGTTAGATAAGGGGGAAAGGTACCAATATCTCGAAGGGCACGTTAAGGGTATCGGCACCTAAGAGAGACCAAGCAAAGCCAACACTGTGACAAAGGTAATGATAACGCCTGGTGGGGCGTGGTGCTAAGGGAACCCGTCGTACGCGGGTTGATAACGGTCTACCACCTCGACTGGACTAGCTGTCATCGCGGTTGACAAGGACCTGCAACGCTAAGGGTGACCGTAGGGGGAATCGAACCCCCGACCCTTTGTCCTCAAAGCAATTTTGTGTACCACTAGACCAATCGTATCACTGAAAGGGGCTAACACCGTGACAAGATATAGTCAAAATACATGAGACCCCGTTTTAGCAGAAATGTCCGCTAATTGAAATAGGAAAAGGAAAGCTTGTAGTGGTGTTAGCGATGGTGGTGGTGATTGTGGTAGTGGTGGTGGTGGTGGTGTAAGCGTTGTTGGTGGTGGTGGTGTTACCGGTGGTGGTGGTGCTGGTAGTGGTGTGGTGTTACCGGTGGTGGCGGTGGTGGTGTTACCGGTGGTGGTGGTGGCGGTGGTAATGGTAGTGGGGGAGAAAAGCTCTGGCTGTAGCATCAGTGTTGCATGAAGAATTCTTTCTCTGACTTACCGACACCAGGTATGGACAAACAAGGAAAAAAATCTTCGTGTGTCTGACTCAGCCGACCGCTGCCACTAACCATACCAATTGAGTTAGCGATCTGATCTGATCTGAGTCAGCCGACCGCTGTCACTTACTATACCAATTGGGTTAGCGATCTGATCTGATCTGATCTGATCTGACTCAGCAACCGCTGTCACTTACCATACCAAGTGGGTTAGCTATCTGATCTGATCTGATCTGATCTGACTCAGCCGACCGCTGTTACTTACCATACCAAATGAGTTAGCGATCTGGTCTTATCTGATGTGGCTCAGCCGACCGCTGTCACTTACCATACCAATTGAATTATCAATCTGATCTGATCTGATCTGATCTGACTCAGCCGACCGCTGTCACTTACCATACCAAATGAGTTAGCGATCTGATCTGATCTGATCTGATCTGATTCAGCCGGCCGGCCGCTGTCACTTACCATACCGATTGAATTATCAATCTGATCTGATCTGACTCAGCCTACCGCTGTCACTTACCATACCAAATGAGATAGCGATCTGATCTGATCTGACTCAGCCAGCCGGCCGCTGTCACTTACCATACAATGTGTGGTAGCGGATTGGGATAGGTGGCGGAAGACAATCTCTGTTTTTTGGCTTTTCTTACATTGGCTACCAGTCTTTAGGGTGTCCACCCTTAACCTGGTACACCAGCTTTTTGGCCAAACCTGGTGCACCAGGTGGGGTGTGAAAAGCCCAAAAGCGCCCACCAGCCCACCCACCCTCTCCCTCAACAGAGGCACCAGTTTTTGGGCTTTTCTTACATCGGCTACCAGTCTTTAGGGTGTCCACCGTCTGCAGTGCCACCACCATCATCACCACTACCACCGCCACCACCACTACCACCACCACCACTACCACCCACCACCACTATCACCACCACCTAGTCTCATCCATCCACCGCCCCCCCCCCCCCCCCCCCTCCCACTCCCCCCCACCCCCACCTACCCCCCCACTCATCCCACCCACTCACCCCCACCCACACAGATGTCTTTGGCGAGTATGACGATGAATTTGATGAGGGTGAGATGGAGGACGATGAGCCACCTGGCTGCTTACTCAGCCAAATATTTGGCAAAGCTGGATACTTGGATGAGAGTGCTGCCTTTGAAGAGGGTGAGTGCTTTCTTGGACCCCTACCCCACACCACCCTAACCCAACCCAACCCAACCCACCCAACCCAACCCAACCCAACCCAACCCAACAACACACACCACACACACCACCACCAACACACCACCACCCACACCACCACCACACCAACACCACCACCTCCACCACCACACCAACACTACACCCACCACCAACCCACCACCACCACCAGCACCACCAACCCACCACCACCACACCGCCAGCACCACCAACCCCTTCCCCCTTCAATGTTAGCCATCCACTTAATCACTCACGGAAGCACTCACTCACTCACGCACACATTCACCCACCCACTCACGTAAGCACTCACCCACCCACTTACCCACCCACTCACCCGCACACTCACCCGCACACTCACCCACTCACCCACCCACCACCCACTCACCCACCCACTCACTCACTCACCACTCACCCACTCACCACTCACCCACTCACCCTCTCACCCCACCCACTCACCCACCCACGTACTCACCCACTCACCCACCCACCCACTCACCCAAATACTCACCCCACTCACCCACATACTCACCCTCATACTCATACTCACCCTCCCACTCCCCCCCCCTCCCCGCCACTCCCCACCCACCCACCACCCACCCCATCCATGCTCCTCCTCCCCACACACCCCCACCCACCCCCCACCCCACCCACCCCCCTCCTTCTCCTGCCCCTTCCCCCCAACAGCGTGCCCCGGCCTCGTGGTTTCTGGGCTCCAAGCGAACCCGGAAGAAGTGATCGAAGGCGACATCTTCATCGTTAAGAGCGCCGAGTCTTTGGACGACATCCTCCCCTCCATTCAACTAGCAATAGAGAACGGGGCCGTCGCACTCATTCTCCCCAAGCAAGTCGAAGGCCTGCCAGAGTTGGATGAGTTGATGGACAAGGTGATGATCATGCATGTGGAGGAGGCGGAGATGGCGGACATGGCGCAGCGACTGGAGGACGCCTTTTTTGGTGGGTGCTGATGCATGCCTGTTGCATTGTGTATGTATTTTACAGTCCAGGGGTTGCCAAATAGGCTAAAAGGACTTGCCCAACTAGGGGCCTGCCAGAGTTGGATGAGTTGATGGATAAGGTGATGATTCTCTATGTGGAGGAGGAGGTGGCGGACATGGCGCAGCGACTGGAGGACGCCTTTTATGGTGGGTGCTGATGCATGCCTGTTGTATTGTGTATGTATATGTATTTTGTGTATGTATTGTGTATTTTGTGTATGTGTATGTATTGTGTATTTTGTGTATGTGTAAGTATTTTGTGTATGTATTGTGTATTTTGTGTATGTGTGTTTATTTTGTGTATGTATTGTGTATTTTGTGTACGTGTATGTATTTTGTGTATGTATTGTGTATGTATATTGTATGTATTTTACAGTCCAGGGGTTGCCAAATAGGCTCAAGGGACTTGAAAATACAGGGCCTGCCAGAGATGGATGAGTTGATGATTATGTATGTGGAGGAGGCGGAGATGGCGGACATGACCCAAAGTCTGGAGGACGCCTTTTATGGTCGGTGCTGATGCATGCATGCATATTGTATGCATTCTGTTGCATTTTGTATGTATTTTACAGTCCAGGAGATATCGCTGAGTTTTGCAGCAAGGAAGCATTGTCGAACAAGGAGGCGGAGATGGCGGACATGGCGCAGCGACTGGAGGACGCCTTATATGGTGGGTGCTGATGCATGCATGCATATTGTATGCATTCTGTTGCACTTTGTATGTATTTTACAGTCCAGGGGGTATCACTGAGTACGACAGCAAGGAAGCATTGTCAAACGAGGAGACGGTGGCGGGGATGGCGCAGCGACCTGTCCGCCACCACCTCACCCCCACCCACTCCCACCTCCACCCCCACCTCACTCCCACCCACTCCCTCCCTCACCTCCCCTCACCACCATGCCACAACCACACACATCGTGCTCCTACAAGTTCAGAAAGTGTGCTGCTGCCTGCTTTTCATTGTGCCTAGGGAACGGCAATATGATATCATATGATGCCGGAAGTCTGACTAGGCTAAAGTTACACTTTCAATATAATATTATATGATGCAATTTGTTTGACATCATATAATAATGTAATATCATACAAATCATCTTTGGCCAACATCATATGATATGCCGATCCCTAATTGTGCCTCATTGATTCCCTGCCTGCTGCCTGCCCCACCTGCCTGCCTGCCTGCTTCCTGCTTTTAATTATGCCTCATTGGTTCCCTTCAGAAGACCTGCCTGCATGCCTGACCTGCTGCCTGCCTGCCTTACCTGCCTGCTGCCTGCCTGTCTGCCTGCCTGACCTGCTGCCTGCTTTTAATTATGCCTAGTTGTGAAGTGGTGGAGGTGTGGTTTGGTGTGGTGTGGTAGAGGTGTGGTGTACCTGCCACATACTCACCTTTGGCCAACATCATATGATATGCCGGTCCCTAATTATGCCTCATTGGTTCCCTGCAGAAGACCTGCCTGCATGCATGCCTGACCTGCTGCCTGCCTGCCTGCCTTCTTGACCTGCCTGCCTGACAACCTTCTTGACCTGCCTGCGTGCATGCATGCCTGACCTGCCTACCTTCTTGACCTGCCTGTCTGCATGCCTGACCTGCTGCCTGCCTGCCTGCCTTCTTGACCTGCCTGCCTGACAACCTTCTTGACCTGCCTGCATGCATGCATGCATGCCTGACCTGCCTACCTTCTTGACCTGCCTGTCTGCATGCCTGACCTGCTGCCTGCCTGCCTGCCTCCTTGACCTGCCTGCCTGACAACCTTCTTGACCTGCCTGCATGCATGCATGCCTGACCTGCCTACCTTCTTGACCTGCCTGTCTGCATGCCTGACCTGCTGCCTGCCTGCCTTCTTGACCTGCCTGCCTGACAACCTTCTTGACCTGCCTGCATACATGCATGCCTGACCTGCTTACCTTCTTGACCTGCCTGCCTGCCTGCCTGCTGCCTGCTTTTAATTGTGCCTAGTTGGTTCCCTTCAGAAGACCTGCCTGCATACCTGACCTGCTGCCTGCCTGCCTGCCTGTTGCCTGACCTGCTGCCTGCCTGCCTGCCTGCCTGCCTGCCTGCCTGCCTGCTGCCTGCTTTTAATTGTGCCTAGTTGGTTCCCTTCAGAAGACCTGCCTGCATACCTGACCTGCTGCCTGCCTGCCTGCCTGTTGCCTGACCTGCTGCCTGCCTGCCTGCCTGCCTGCCTGCCTGCCTGTTGCCTGCCTTTAATTATGCCTCATTGGCTCCCTGCAGAAGAGGGCATGGAGGACGATGAATTCGAGGAGGGTGAAATGGATGAGGGTGACGAGGGTGGGGATGGCGAGCCTGAGCAGACTGGCTTCCTCATCAGCAACATCTTTCGCATAGCTGAATACCCGGAAGAGTCAGCTTCCTTCGAAGAGGGTGAGTGCTTGCATGCCCTCCCCCCCCCACCCCACCCCCCCCCACCAACACCACACACACACACACACACACACACACACACACACACACACACACACACCAATACACCACACCAACACCAACTACAACACCACCAACACCAACGCTGAATACCCGGAAGAGTCAGCTTCCTTTGAAGAAGGTGAGTGCTTGCATGCCCCTTCCCCCCCCCCCCCCCCCCCCCCACCACCCACCACCACCACACACACACACACACACACACCACACACCACCACCACCACCACCACACACACACACCAACCACCACCACCACCACTACCCCCCCCCCCCACCTCCTCCACCTCCTCGCTGCTCCTCGACCTCAGTGGTGACTGAAATTCATCCCCCCCCCCCCCCCCCCCCCCCCCCACACACACACACACACCTCCCCCCCACCACCACCACCACACACCCACACACACACAACACACACCCACACACACCCACACACACCCACACACACCCACACACACCCACACACACACACCCACACACACCCCACACACACACCACACACACCACACCACACACCACACACACCACACCACCACCCCACACACACACCCCCCCCCACACACACACCCCCCCCACACACACACCACCCCACTTCACACACACCCCCACTTCACACACACCACTTCACACACCCCCCACTTCACACACACCCCCACTTCACACACACCCACTTCACACACACACACACCCCACTTCACACCCCCCACTTCACACCCCCCACTTCACACCCCACCACACACACCACACACACACCACACACACCCCCCACACACCACCACACACACCCCCCACACCCCCCCCCCCCACACACACACCCACCCACTTCACACACACCCCCCCACTTCACACACACCCCCACTTCACACACACCCCCACTTCACACCCCCCACTTCACACACACCCCCCACTTCACACACCCCCCACTTCACACCCCCCACTTCACACACCCCCCCCCCCACACACACACCCACACCCCCACACCCCCCCCACACCCCCACACCCCCCACACCCCCCACACCCCCCACACCCCCCACACCCCACACCCCACCACACCCACCCCCCCCACACCCCCACACCCCCACACCCCACACACCCCACACCCCCCACACCCCCCACACCGCCCATTCACACCCCCAACCACACCCCCCACACACACACCCCCACACACACCACACACACCCCCACACACACCCCCACACACACCCCCACCACACACCACACACACACACCAGCCCCCCCACTTCACACACACCCCCCACTTCACACACACCCCCCACTTCACACACACCCCCCCACTTCACACACACCCCCCACTTCACACACACCCCCCCACTTCACACCCCAGTGCCACAACACACACCCCCACTTCACACCACACCCCACCACACACACACCCCCACCACCACACCCCAAAACACACCCCACACCACCACACCCCCCACACCACACCCACACCCCACACCCACACACCCCACCCCCACACCCCCACACCCCCACACACCCCACACCACCCCCCACACCCCCACACGCCACCATTCCCCCACACAACCCACCCCAGCACACACACCCACACACCCCCACACCCCCCCCCACACACCACACCCCACACTCCCACACAAGCCCCACACACACCCCATATGCACACCATGCCCCACAACACCCCTCCACCACCCACAACACACACACACCCCACCCCACACAACCACCCCCACACACCCCCCACCCCACACACACCCCCCACCACACACACACCACACCACACACCCCCCACACACACACACACCCCCCCACCCACCACACACACACCCACCACTTCACACACACACCCACACTCACTCACACACGCCCCCCCCCTTCACACACACCCACTTCACACACCCCACACATCACACACCCCCACTTCACACACACCCCCCCACACACACACACACCCACACACACCCGACCACCCCACACACCCCCCACCCACACACGCCCCCCCCCCACACACACCCCCCCACACACACCCCCACACACCCCCCACACACACACACCACACACACACACCACACACCACACACACACCCACACACACACACCCACCCACACACACACCCCACACACACCCACACACCCCACACACACCACACACCCCCACACACACCCCACACACACCCCCACACACACCCACAACACACCCACCACACCACAGACCACCCCCCACACAACCACACACACACACACAACACACCCCCCCCCCCCCCCCCCCCCCCCCACACACACCTCCCCCCCCCCCCCCCCACACACACACACCTCCCCCCCCCCCCCCACCACACCACCACCACCACCAACTGTGCTCTCACCAACAGTGCTCCCGAGAGACAACCTTGTGACTGGAAAATCCACCCCCATCCCCCCACCCACCCACCCCACACCAACACACACCACACACACACACCACACACACCAACATGCTCCCGACCTTTGGTGACTGGAAATCCATCCCCCATTACCCTCACCAGTGATCCCCACCCCACAACAGTACTCCTTGACCTTGTGGTGACAGGAATCCAAACAAAGCCTAAGCAAGTCAGGTGGGGCGACATCACACTACACGGCACCACCACCACCAGCACCCACGCACCACTCCCACAAACCCACACCCACGCATCATGTCCCCCCCCCCCCCCCCCCCTTCCTCCCCTCCTACACCTGCCCTGCCACTTTTTCCCACCAACAGATGCTCCCCGAACTCGTTGGTGACTGGAGTCCAAACAAACCGATGGCAAGTCTTGGTCGGCGACAGGGATCTATATCGTCGAGAGCGCCAAGAATCTGGATGACATCCTCCCCTCAGCTCAACTAGCTGCAGATCAACAGAACTGGGGCCCGTCGCCCTCATCCTCCCCTACCACCAGACCACCCACGAACCTCAACCAAAACCACAAACCATGAGCCCCCCCTCCCCCCCCCCCCCCTACCCCCCACCTGCCCCTCCACTTTCTCGCCACAACAGTGCTCCCCGAACTCGTGGTGACTGGAGTCCAAACAAAACCCGAGCAAGTCTTGGTCGGCGACATCTTTATGGTCGAGAGCGCCAAGAATCTGGATGACATCCTCCCCTCAGCCCAACTAGCTGCACAGAACGGGGCGGTGTATCTCATCCTCCCCAAGCAAGCCAAGAACCTACCAGGCATGGCTGAGTTTCGTGACGAGGCGCATGTCCTGTTCGATTCGGAGCAGAGGGTGGCTTGAGATGGCGCGAAGGACTGGGCGGTCGCCCTTTGAGAAGGTGAATGAGGATGGTGATGAAGAGGAATGGAAGGGTGACGGCAAGTAGCCCGGAAGCCCGAGCAGCGAGCATACTTCATCAGCGACCTGTTTGGCAAAGCTGCATACATGGAACAGGCCGTACGCCTGGAAGAGGGTGAGTGCTTGCATCCGCCCCCCTCCACACACACCCCATAGCACACCATTATGTTGATGACATTGTGGACCCCCCACTACCACTACCCCCCCCCACTTCATGAGCAACCTGTTTGGCAAAGCTGCTCAATGTTGAACAGGGCAAATGAAGAGGGTGAGTGCTTGCCCCCCCCCTGCCTCCCCCCCCCACTACCACCACCACCCACTCTCCCCACCACAAACCCACGAGCCCCCCCCCACCCACCCACCCACCACCCACCCACCATCCCCCCCCTACCACCCCACCAGCACCCACCTGCCCCCCACTCCCCCTCCCACCAACAGCGTGTACAGGCTCCAAGTAGAATCCCGAGCAAGTCATTGACAGGCGACATCTTCATTCTGGAAAGCGTAAGTATCTGGACCACATCCTCCCCTGAGTTCCTCGCGTTCATGCTAGCCAGTACAGAAAGGGACCGTCGCCCTCATCCTCCCCTATATCTCCCCACCACCCCAACCACAACCATGAGCCGCCCCTCCCCACCACACCAACCACAACCACCAACCACCCATCCCCCCCACCACCTAGTGCCACCACCCACATCCCCCCACACCCACCACCACCCCACCCACCCCCACCTGTCACCCACCACCCTCCCACCAACAGCGTTCCCCGACTTGTAGGCGGTGTACGGGCCTCCAAGCAGACCCGAGCAAGTCATTGAGGCGACATCCTTCATTCTCGAAAGGCGCCAAGTATCTGGACGACATCGTCCCCTCCGTCCATCTAGCAGTACAGAGCGGGGCCGTCGCCCTCATCCTGCCAAAGGAAGCCATGGGCCTGCCGGGGCTGGATGTGTTTATGGACCAGATTCCGATGCTGTATGAGGAGAAGGTGGCGGAGATGGCGCAGCGACTGGCAGTTGCCTTTTATGGTGGGTGCTGATGCATGCATGTTGTATTGTGTGTGCACATTGTATGCATTTTACAGTCCAGGGGTTATCGTTGAGTTCGGAAGCAAGGACACATTCTCTAATGAGGCGGATATGGCCGAGATGGCGCAGCGACTGGCGGTCGTCATTTATGGTGGGTGCTGATGCATGCATGCTGTATGGGGTGTATGTAAACATTGTAATTTTTTGTATGTACATGATATTGAGTGTATGTACATTGTATGTACATTGTATTGTGTATGTACATTGTATTGTGTATGTACATTGTATTGTGTATGTACATTGTATTTTTGTGTGTATGTACATTGTACTGTATTTACATGTCCAGGCGGTATCACCGAGTATCGGGCAGCAAAGAAGCATTTCTCTTAATGAGGATGCTCATGTATGTTATGTATGTATTGTATGTATGTATGTATGTATGTATGTATGTTTTGCATGCATGCATGTTACAGTCCTCCCCGTGCCCTCCCCCCCCCCCCCCCCCATCCCCCCACTTCACCCTCACCCCCAATCAAACCCTCACTCCCCGCCTACCGATGCACCGCTTCCCCGCTTCCCCACCTCCCACCTGAACGCACACACATTTGTAGAACTTTCCATCTCCCAGTTTGGGCCCCCCCCGCCCCCGCCCACCCCCCCAACCAACCAACCAACCAACACCCCTCACCCCTTACTCCCAACTCAAAGCCCCCCTAACCCCAACCACCTCCCCACCTACTCCCCGGACCTCCCGCCCCAAACGCCACCTCCGCCCCCACCTCCTCCCCCCCAATTTCACAACCCACTCCAAGACGCCCCCCCCCCCCCCCCCCCCCCCCCCTTCACAACCCCATCCCCCCCCAACCCAACTCCCCCCCCAAACGCCCAACCCAACTTCCCCCCACCTACTACCCAACTCCCACCGCCCCCCCCTCCATCCCTCCCCTACAGACGCTGCCCCTCTAGAGACGTGCTTGTCATAGCCTTGGTTGGCAGGCAAGGGCAAGACCACCACTAGTTGGCTGGTGAGGAGGAGTTCTGGAACAGACCACTGTCTACGGTCCACCACCACACCCACCCCCCTTTCACACACCCACACACCCACAGCACTCGACACCCTCACCACCCACACCCACCACTCACAGATAGCCCCCTCCAGAGATGTGCTTGTCATAGCCTTGGTTGGCAGCAAGGGCAAGACCACCACTAGTTGGCTGGTCAGGGGAGTGCTGGAAGAGCTGGAACAGACCACTGGAATGATTGGCAGCATTGAGTACTCCATTCAAGAGGACCGTCTGACTGTTGAACGGGGTGAGGGTGGGAGCCTGGGTGGTGGGTGGGTGGGGGAGACTTGTGGTGTGTTGGTTGGGGGTGTGTGTGTGTGGATAGGTGGGTGGGTGGGGGACTTGGTGGTGTGGTTGGGGTGGGTGTGTGGATGGACTTGGTCTGTTGTTGTTTGGTGGATTGGTTCATTGAGTATTCCATACCAAGAGGGACACCTGGCTGTTGACGGTGAGGGGTGGGGGCCTGGGTGGGTGGGGAGCGTGGTGGGTTGGCAGCAAGGGCAAACCACCACTAGTTGCCGGTTCAGAGGAGTGCTGGAAGAGCTGGAACAGACCACTGGAAATGATCGGCAGCATTGAGTACTTCCATAACAAGAGGACCGTCTGTGTGTTGACAGTGAGGGGGGGGGGCCTGGGTGGGTGAGGGGTGGTGGGTGGGGGGCCTAGATGTGTGGGGTGTGTGGGGGACTTGGTTGTGCTGGGGTTGGGGGCAGGTGTGGGGGTGGATTGGACTCATAACGAGGAATGGCCATGATCAGCAGCATAGAGTACTCCATGACAAGAGGAACCGCCTGACTGTTGGCGGTGAGGGGTGGGAGTCTGGGTGGGTGGGAGGGGGCCTTGTGGGTGGGTTGGTGGGTTGCGAGCCTTGGTTTGTGGTGGTGTGGGTTTGGGCCTGGGTGGGTGGACGGGGGACTTGGTTGTGCGTGTGGGTGAGTGGTGGGTTGGCTTGGTTGTGGTGGGGGTGGGAGCATAGAGTATCCCACGACAAGAGGGCCGCCTGAACTGTCGGGGAGAGGGGGTGGGGGCATAGGTGGGTGAGGGGTTGGTGTGTGGGGGGGGGCCCCTTGGTGGGTGGGGGGTGTGGGGGGGACTATGGTTGTGCTGGGGTTGGGGGCAGGTGTGTGGGGGTGGGATTGAACTCGATATGAAGGAATGGCATGATCAGCAGCAATAGAGTATTCCATACAAAGGGACCGTGCCCATGAGTCTGTTGGCGGTGAGGGGTTGGGAGCCTGGGTGGGCTGGGGGGATTGGTGTGCTGGGGTTTGGCAGCCATGGAGTCCCATACAAGACGGACCACGACGTACTGTTGACAGGTGAGGGGTGGTGGGGCCGGGTGGTCAGTGGGTGGGTGAGGGGTGGGGGAAACTCATGATTTAGGGGTCTGCTATGTTATTACAATATATTAGTAAATAGTGTTAATGTTATATATATTTGTATATTTCGTATATTCATGATATATATGTCTGGAACACATGCCCGTCGTCAACCAGAATTTCGAATTTATTAGAAAACCTAGTATTATTGCTGACACTGTTATATATATTAGTCAATATTTGTTTTTCAAACAACTATTATTAGGGGCCGTTCCACGGACTCATGATGCCTACTAAACCAGGTGATATTTGGGGGGGCTGAGGAAGACGATGAATGACAGTAAAAGGAAAATCAAAAAAAGCATTATAAAAAACGATCTGAAGGGTGTCGGATGACCCACCGCCTGGGTGGCCATTTGGGGGGCAAGGAAGGCATAATTAAGAAAAAAAAATAAAAAAGCATTATATAAAATCGATCCTGACTTCGAGATGACCCACCGCCTCAAGGCACCATTTGGGAGCCTGAGGAAGAAAGATAATAATAATAAAAAAGATACCGACAAAAGCAACTGACTCATGAATGCCCATGAAGGCCATGATGGCTCAGAGACCTCTGTGGCGTACATTGGAATAAAAGAAAAAAAAAAAAAGAAAAAGAAGAAGAAAACAGAGAAAGAAAACATACAGGAGAAAAAAGAAAAAAAAAAAATAAAAAAAAAAATAGAGATGAATATGAAAGAAAATTAAAAAAAAAAAAGAAGAAGAGAGGTCGAATACATACAGGCAAGAGAAAGAACAAAGAAAAAATTAGCAAATCTGCCACAAAAAACAATGAAAAAAAAACAAAAAAATACAACCTGAAAGAACAGAAAAGACAGAGTAAAAAAAGGAAACAAAAAAGATAAATAAAAGATAAAACGAGAACAAAAAGAAAAACATCAAAATAAAGAAAAATATACAAATCATAAAAAAAAAAAGAAATAATAAAGACATGAAAATCATCAAAAAACAATCTGACCTGCATGACTGCCAACCATCTCAGGTGACTTTGGGTACTGTGGAGACGACGACATCAGGCCATGGATGGCTCAAGAGAGTTTCCGCGCCTTCGCAGCATCACACCCTACACTGGGCCGTTACAACGTCTGAGGCGACACTCCCACAGGCTTGCATGTCAAGAAGCTGATGGCAGGTAGGGGCTGCTGGTGTTGTGGGTGTGTGTGTGTGTGTGGGGGGGTGGGGGGGGGGGGGGCTTGTGTGTGGTGGTAAGTGGTGAATTGGTGCGCGGGTGGCGGGCGCCTTGGGCAGGCATGGCGATTATGTGTGGCTCCCTATGTTGGGCGTTACAAATACGTTGAGGTACGACCAAGGTCCCCACAGGAATTGCATGTGGCAGAGCTGATGGAGGTAAGGGCTGGCTTGCTGGAGTGTGGGCGTGGGGTATGTGGGGGTGGCTGTGTTTGTGGGGGTTGGGGGGTAGGCGAGGCTGTGTGGCTGGTGGTTGGTGGTGGTGTGGGGGTCCCGTCCTTCCGCTCCCCTTGTTCTGACCTCCCTCATTCCCTCTCTCTCACCTCACTCTCTCATTCTTTTCTCTTCCTCTCATCTGTCGTTTCGTCTGCGTCTCTTCTCTCTCTCTCTTCAGTCCATTTCTACTCTCTCTCTCTCTCTTCTCTCTCCTTCTCCGCTCTCTTCTCTGCTCTCTTCTTCCTCCTCTCTCTCATCTCTCATCCTCTTCTCTCTTCTCTCTTTCTCGTCTCTCCTCTCTCTTTCTCGTCTCTCTCTCTCTCTTCTCGTCTCTTCTCTCCATCTTTCCTCTCCCATCTCCGATCCACCGGCCTCCGCACCTCAACACACTTCCCCTCCTCATCACTTCCTCTCACCCTTCTTACCCCTCCTCTCCACTTGCAAACGCCAATGCCTTGCGTCATTGTAGAGTGGGCACAGCCCAAGTGCCGACGGCGGTCATCCGCTGTCTTCCTCCCTTTAGACGCCTTAATCCGTTTTCCTCTCCTAACCGGCACTACCCCCCGCCCCCCCCCGCCTCCCCCACAACACAGCACAGCACCCTCCACCCTGGCCTCATTCCTCTCTCTCCTGGGTGGATGGATTCCTCCTCTCACCCCCACAGGAAGCGGTCGACCGGCGGCGCACGCTGTGTGATCGTAGAGTGCACAAAACGGGCCCTGGCAGGAGTCCACCTGTCATACTCCCCTTCTGACGCCTGCAAATCCTCTCCTCTCCTCGTCCCTCCTCCTCTCCTCCCCCGCCCGCCCTCGCCCCCACACACAACACACAAACGTCAACTTCCACTTCCGTTCTCACTCTCTTGACCTCTACGCCTCCTAACCCCTCCCGACCCCCGTCCACAGGAATGCGCGACCGGCGGGCGCACGCTGTGTGATTGTTGAGTGCACTGCCACCCTGGACGCCACCCCTTCTGAGCTTATGAATCGAGCCGTTTCCTCCCCG